>OU015462.1:3876042-4278542 GCA_907164805.1 Brachyptera putata | reverse complement strand
TTGATAAACGAACAGTTTCAAATCGATTTGATTGAAGCTTGTATTTTTATGGCCATTTTTCGAATGTATGGGACCTCAATGTTTCATATTACACGGCGGCTGCTTGCATCTGAATGCCAACTTTTGTGTAATACCATATGCTGTACCATGTTTGTCAAGATGGATTGCCTTTTTTCAGACTGAAGAAAGCTCAGTTTGAGTCATATAAGAAAGCAGTTGACGAACAGAGACAGAAGATGATACAAGAGTTAGTCCCGCCTCCGACCGGTCAGCTCAGCGGTGGAAGAGATAACACTACTAGCAGTGGTCTGCAGTCTGCAATATACAGGTACCAGACCTATAAATGTACGTAGTGAAACTTATAATATTCCGTTAAGTACCATGGATTTCTTGATAGCTCGATCATTTTCCCGATCTCGATTTTTTTTCAATCCACTTTGATTAGAACTTTTTTCATCATTCATTTTTCAGAAGTAGAACTGAAATATTATCTACGAGTGTAGCTTTGCCTTTCAATCCCGAATAGGGCGAACAGTCATCGAATCCTCCATACATCGATTAACTCATGTAGGCTTACTTAGATCTGTATCAATTATGAACAAAAAACTAAGAAGATTAGTCATTTCCATGTGTTTCATTTGTCCCGGACAGAAAAACGGGAATAAAAAGATATGATGTAGACCTACTGACCTAAATGATGATATGATGTAAATGGGTTAGTTTATGTTGGTATAGTCTTCTTTAGTGCAGCTATAGATAAGGTCTGCATGTGAAGGTGCATTACTAAAATAACGAAGAATTTACCTCTGCAACTAGCTGACAGCATGGAACTATCAAAATGTATATTGTCTTGGGAACTGAGGATTAAAGTGATTTGTGTGTATTGCAGAACAATGGAAGAAGCAGACTCTTTGATGGAGTATCTCGTTGCCCGCGGGGCAGGGAGCGATGCCGACGAATCCGACAGCCAGTGCACCACAGTGCCGCCCGTCGAGTGGAGTAAACGCCCCAAGGATGACAGAACTGTGATCGAAGAGCTGCGTACGTTGAACCATCAACTACGCACGCTGGTAGTCCAGCTAGTCACACAGCTGGATGCAAAGTCTCGCGAGTCCAACGAACTGCGCCAACGAGTGGTACAGTTGGAAAGTGGGCCAGGATCAGTATGCGCCAGCGAGCGAGTGACCGGCTCACCGTTTGTGTTCTCTCCGTGCAGCGAACTGAGCCCGGAAGTGGCGGACCCACACGTGTCACGGGTATTGCCTGTCCTGGCTCCACTCGAAATGCCGGACTTTGACTTCTCAGTGTTCCAGAGACAACCCGACCCATCAGACTTGTGACAACAGACACTTCAACCATTGTGACAGTAGACACTTGATTCATTGGGAGTTTTATACAAACAACCTTGATCATTTATCTAAACTTTTTTTAGTTCTTATTTAATATGCCTAATTGGTATAGAAGATTTTATATTGGTCAGCATCTTGTGTTTTTAACTTATAACCGGTGAATCATCTCCATGCATTGTGTGCTTCAGTTGTTGTTCTTTTTTTATTTTCGCGAAACACTTTTTTCGCGGTTTCCTGCAATTATGTCATGAATATTGCGTAAATGCCGAAAAAACTATGTTTTATTTTTAGCTAAATAAAGACTGAGACAAGTGGTTGAGTGGCTAGCACAATGAACAGTCACTTAGGAGACCAGGGTTCGATTCCCGTCATGGTCGATCACGCCGACAGTTTTTTTTTGTGGTTTCCGTAAAACGTTCAGCTGAATACTGGGACAGTTCCTTAACAACAGTCACAACTGACTCCTTCCCACTATCCAAAAACAAAAACAACCTTTCATCCCATTATTCCTTCATCCTTTTGTCATTCCTTGACCACAGATTCCTTAATGTAATTTGACTAATTTCTTTTCATTTAATTGACATTTTATTTTTGTTTGTTCATCAATTACCGGATTATATTGGGGAGTTTGCTTTAGGACATGTACATTTTTTAAACAGTTCCCTTTGTATTGTTTGTCTTTCTATTTCAATAAATTTAATTCAAAATAGGCGTACATAATGGAATTATTTACCATCAAATCCTATCCTCATGGAAAAAATAGAAAAGTCCGTGAAGCTGAATCCGCGAAAATTCACCTAAAACGTGAAAAATCTCACAAATGCTATCTCACCACTAGAAACGATTTTTGTAAAAATAGTCAACACCAATTCACCCATTCTAGGCCTATCTACCAACAAGAATTGGGCTTTTACTTTTCAGTTCATCCCAAATGTTTGCTTCTGCCTATATGATCATTGTTGAAGGGACCAGAGAAAAAAGTAAAAACATTGATTACAAGTACCGGTATTAATTTAAAATCCTCTTGATTATTACCAGCATAGTCTGAGAATGATCGGGTTTAATCGAGAACAGAAACATCACGTCTGGTAGAATGACAAATACGGTACCAGTAGTTACCGTAATATTGTTCAGTGTCATAATTATAGATTATGATAATAATTTCCATTTTACAATGTATGTAGGCCTATTATGCACATACATAATTATATAATTAGATGAGCAATAGCAGACTTCCATACCACTCTTATGGAACTTTGTGTGTTTTTTTTAAGCACTGCACAGGTTTGACTGATCGACATGAAACTCTTTCTGTATACGCACTTATTCAACTTTTGAACTGTATAGTTTTCGAGTCAAATCGGTTCGAGAAACACCATCTCAAAGTGTCCAAAAACTCCATGAGATTAGGCTAGGCGGGAAAATTTGGAAAATGAGTCTCTCCCAAAAAATTCACATTACCACTGAATACACATTTATTACAGATCTTTATGCTATTCGGACCAGCCGTTATGAAGAAAATAATTAAATACATTTTTTTATTCATCGAATAGATAGAAATAATAGCAGAACCATGCCGTTGCGATTCACAGTTTTCTAGATTTGATAGTGACCGATTTAATTATACTTCATATGAGTCAAGTTGTTTATAGTTTTTTGCTATAGGCCCTACATACTTTATACTACTACTGTAAAGCATGGCTTTGCAAATTCAAGCGAGTTTTGAGCGAGACAAGCAAGTTCGAGCGAGCAAATTACCGTACATTCGATTCAAAATTGAATAGAAAAATAGAGGGGGAAAAAATCACAAGTTTCAGACACTTTATTTTGATATTGACCTGTTTAATGATAAAAAGATAAGTTCATCCTTCCACTCTCGCTCGCTCGAAATAGTTCAAGACCTGAAAGTATTACGAGACTTGAAATTTCAATGGGAAAAAATATTTTCAATCGGAGTTTGAGTGTTGATCTCGATCGAGAATTTCGAGACAATCTTTCATCTAATAGCCCTACTTTATATAAATATCTCGCTCATCTTATAACACATATACTGCGTTTACCTAGTGATGAACTGATGATTGCTACTTGCTAGGATATATTCTTTCCTTCCTCTTGGCATCTTGGCTCTCCAATCTTGCCTTAAGAATATTATTGCATCATTGTGCCCTAGTACAAATAGCTATCTCTCTCTATGATGAACACTGTTCCAATAATGATTACTCTGTCCACACATTCACAGAATATAATTGCTCATATTAGTGGCTTTGTTTCTATAGCCCGTGAAGTCTAGAACATTCAGGGTTTGATCCAGAGCAGCGTACAAATTACATGGATCAAACGTCAGACTGTAAATTGAACTATTTTTGTTGTATCTTGATGAAAGAAAGAACATCTGAAAAAAAAGATTGCTTGTTAATTTCAATTAAAAGTCGCCTCCTCCCACCCACACTAAACGTGGAATAACAAAACATCGATAGCAGTACAGAACGATTTTTCACCAGCACATTTCTGCACAAAACGACCACATTTTAAAAACATCAAAATTACATATATTTTGAATGTGAGGGCCTGACATGAACTTGCCCCCTCCCTCCCCTCCTTCCCCCCCACATTGAAATGGGAATAATTAAAAACTGTAGCAGCACATTTTAGCATGCAGTCGAGCTTGACGATGTTTGGACTCGGAACGCCCAAGCGCCAATGGAAACGGGCTATATGAAGATCCGCGCGGTCGGGGCTAGCCAAGTACACAAGATCAGTGAGGCCCTTAGCAACCGATCTATTACGTAGTCTCAGCCGGTGACATTGCTTCCTCTAACGCGCAATATGAAATTAACTATATTCTTAGCGGGATAAATGACTTTTTGGTTAATCCGAATTTCTAGAAATCGAAATCATTTTTTTGGGGTCACTTCCATTTCAGATTAACGAGGGTTTACTGTATCCACAATTAAGGCCAAGGATGAAAAAGTAGGATTATTTGAATGAAGCACTTCCAGGGTGATCTTACCGGTACTCTCCCTCCCGCTCATCAATATAGACAAATAAATATGCTTTTCTACGTGGTTCAGGTTTTGTTCGACTCACCTGTACACTGTTGGACTGTCTCTGGTCCCACAGTTGGACTCTGCCGTGGTTACACGTACCGCTTAATATAGTGTACTGATTATCTGAAGCCAAGCAGTAGACAGTCGAGTCAAATGGATCTCCCCACGATACTTCATTACGACCGGTCCTGTAATAAGGGTACAGTCTACAATACAAATCTAAATGTACGTAATTAAGTTACGGTACTTTATTGTAGGCCCTCGTGTGTTTTTCTACTGTAGCACATGCTTTTGCATGTGATGGGCAACTAACCGGTCAAAATCATTTTCTTCCAATGACCAAAATTTTAAATAAAAGTTGGTCAATTTTTTTTTCGTTAATTTTTGTGGATATAAATACTGTATCAATTGGCTTACAGTTGGCAAGTAGAATATGCACACTTCAAATTTTGTAATTTATTAATTATTCATATGAAAACACTTCTGTATAGTAGGTTTATGGTACCATCCAACTGTTGAACAAATGTGGTAGTACATTATTGTTTTACTGTCTATATATGACTTTACCAACAGATAAGAAATTATTTGAGAGGTTGTGATTAAATTGCTGTCAGTGCACGGTAGGCAGCTTCGGCCTTCTGTATTTAATCATGACGTAGAATCATTCTGTGCTGTCCTTGAACAGTGGGATACAATAGAATGACACCGAGGACATTTACACAGTTACGATAAAACAGTTGTATTGTACACTTATGTTCGTTACAAATTAGAGGTAAGCCACAGAGTTCACTTCAAAAATCAATGTGAATAATGATCTTATAACAAAGGAAAATAACAAGACTTTGACAAAAAAATATTCTGTCAAAATCTTTTCGGTCAACTAATTAACTGTCCATCCCTACATGCATTACGGTACCATTTTCATAAATTTGTTGAAGATAGTTTTATATTGTTAAATTGATGGAAATATTTTAGGACTAATATTTATATCATAAATTTTCAAAACAATTATTTTATTTAAATTAGCCTATATTGGCCTCTCCCCCTCCCCCCACTCTGGTTGCACAGTGAAACTTCGACGCATCGTTTCCCCACTTCTATTATTTATTTCGTCCCATCCTACTCCCACACAGCCAATGATAATCTCCGGGCCCTTATTCTATTGTAAACGAAATGAAAGATGGACATATTTGTTTCATTTGAACGATTCCGTAGACTTTAGCCTGGAGTATCAGATGGGCTCTGACACTTTCGTTGTGCTTTCAATTTGTTTACAATTATAGAAGAAGGGCCCTGGATGGGTCGTTTTCCTGCATGGACGGTTTTCTTTTCCAGGTCCCTTGAAAAATTATGGATGGAGGTTTCACTGTATCTACAATTCCTTTTGTAGCTTGAGTTAGCATCCCACCATGGAGTTGTATTGTACTGGAGCAAGATGCATTGAGGGTTGCGTTGGTTCGCCGTGTTCAGATGGTGTCTCAACTTAAACCGGAAATGCGTTCCATTTCCTGATCTCTTTCCTTAGAACACCCGATTGCTTCTCTACCTAGTATTGTTTTGTAGGAACTTGATGTCATGCCTTCTATATACCTCAAATATTTGCATCTAAGTCGCAGTACAGTATGCCATCCAAGATGCGGTGGAAGTAAACAACTGCGCTAGGCTTATGAAAAGGGATATTAACTGGTAATGCAATTGAATGAAATGTGAATACTTATTTGTTTGTGGCATGTGGATTTCTCACACGAATTCGATTACATCAACAAATCGTCCAGATGTAAGTTACTTGCAATATAGTTTGCGTTATTATGAATAATTATTATGAATTACTTCACAGTTTTAATAATGCTCAATTTAACCTCACTATCTCCTTTTTAATTCATATAAGAAACTGTTTCAGACAACTGAGCAAACGTAAACGTCATTTTGCGTGTATTTGTAAACAAAATTGGTTCCTTCTATCACTACTCACTACGCATAATCGGTTGTTCTAACAATTTGGATGTTAAATTGGTACATATTTTTAACATGGGAGGGATAGGAAGAAAATTCACCATATCGAGGCCGGCGAACCAACGCAACCCTCAATGCATCTTGTACTGGAGGTATAACTCCGTGCTAGAAACTCGGCTCACTTGATCACAACTAATAGTGGGTAACGGCAGCCATGTTCCCTACTCAAGCTGATTGTTGTCAGGTGTAGGCCGAACGAAACTTGTTTTATATTTAGTGTCTGAATTCAGGCCTTCTATAATATTACATAATGTAATAATACAGAAGGCCTTGCCTTCTATATTATTACATAATTTGTGATAATAAAGAAGGCCTTGCTGAATTACCAATGTGGGAGTAGCTCCAACTGGCAGTTGAAAAAAGAACATGGCCGCCGTTTCGAAGTAACCGGAAGTGTGGGATCTGGTACACGGCTCGTCGCTGAGATAGTGAGAAGTCCCAGTTTGCGTCTGCAGCAAACCTCTCTTTAGTTTATTGTTTCCTGCAGCGAACTTCTTTTAGTGTATTATTTCCCTGTGCATGTTAGCTCAAGTGATATGCTGCGAATGTAATCCTATGTGATGTAGGGCGCTCATTCTCAATCATTTCCAATCTAGGTTGGCTTTTGGCTAAATTGATTTGAGTGCTTTTATGAAAGGTATACAATAGTTGTTGCATCTTGATAGAACACCTGATGCATCGGACTATTGTACAGCACTACGCATAATATTGCGTATTGAGTGAAATGTCAGCATTCCTCAACTTTTTCCACTAACTTACTTTTGAAGCCGACTACACTCGATCGAAGTCTACTGACGAGTGTATATTGTTAACGCTGCATAAAGATCACGGATGATCGCCCTCAGTAAACTGGTATAAGCTGGAGTGATAGGATGTACCAATGTAAGTAAATTTGAGAATATATTTTATTTTAGTTTTAATAACAATTGTGTTTGCGTATTATTTCGAACCCCCATGTAAAATCATGACAAATTTGGTGACAGCGGTGAGGATCTCTGCAACAAGGAGATCACCCAATAAATTTTGGAATTATCAATAGTTATTGAAAATCGGTGAATCGATTATTGGATTTGAAGTAGGGATGCCAGGGTAGGCCTACAGTCAGTGTTGGATTATGAAGGCCGTATCATGCTCGTGAAGTTTCGCATTTTCGAGTGTTATTTTCTAATAGTGATTTTTAATGGCGAATCAATTTATTCGTTATAGAAATGTTGTGTTAAGAACGCGTGTTGAAAAGTATGTAGTTAGATAACATGCGCGATTGTAAACGGAGAATACGTGTTAGTGTATGGTGTACGAGATATGCTATTTTGTCGCGTTGCGGTTTTAAAGTTCGCGATGTTGCACGTGCAATCTCTGCTCGTCTTCCGGTGAGTAGCTAGATTTGAAGTAGTTTTTAATTTCGCGCTACATGCATGTCGCATGGTAGTTTGTGTAATTGTCACGTGTCACACGTGGTAGATAATGTCAATGTCACTGTCACTGTCACTGTCAAACTGACATGACAGCTGGGTTTTGGCTGATAGAGTTCGGGATGAATGTTTATGGATTCGTTGTTAGCTTTCGCGAGTTTTAATGACAAGTACGGTAGTTTAAAATGAAACAATTTTTTATTTTCTAGTTGTTAATTTGAAATGTCAAATCATAGGTCGAAAGAACTCGTCATCCGATTTCATGATAGACGGATAGAAGATGTATGAGGTGCACTGCAAGTGATTCATCTTAGAATTCTGGAATACAGGAAAAATAGAAACGAAAAGTTATTTGAATTATTAAAAATAATTTTGAAGCGACCTATAGGATGCCATATATTGTTAACGCGGATGACAATCTCGAATGTCAGGATAAGAAGGGTTATGTAATTCCTTGAATAGATATCACGGTGAAGTATGACGCTTGCTGTCTAATTTTTTCCTTTATTTTAAATTGAATTATTTTCAAGAATTACCTATGAACATGGCGGTTTCCCAATTTGACTTAGCACAGTTGAGCGATCAAATCAGGAGCTTGAACGAGGAGATAGCGAGATTAAAAGATGATAAGACTCGAACTGTGGGATTGACAGCTAAACTAAAGGATATGTCTGTGAGTAATCTAATCGACACGTGGAAAGGGGAAACGTCCAGTGTGGCAGTGTCAGATTTTTTCGGCACTGTCGAAAAAGCAGCCCGATTAGGAAACTGGGATGACCGCGATAAGATCGAAATCATTGGTCTTAAAGTAAAGGGTGCAGCGGCCCAATTCATGAGTAGTACGGTTGCCCTTCAGTCTTCCGAGGTAAGTTATAAAGATTTCAAAGACGCATTTTTTGAACGCTTTCGTGATAAGCAACCCGACCAGGTTCACTACTCGAACCTACAGGCGGCAAAGCAAGCGTCTGGTGAGTCAGTTCAGGCTTTTGCTGACCGATGCAAGCAACTTTCACTTCGGACTATCCGAAAAGTTGACAACCCAGAGATCCAAAAGGTTATCGATGAGGAAGGTGAACGAAGGTTGCTGGCAGCTTTTGTCGCAGGACTGTGCGGTAATCCCGGACAACAGGTACGGTATAGAATGCCGGCTAAACTTAAGGAAGCCGTTGATATTGCTGTTACTGTCAGTAACGATGATACCAACAACTTCAAACAAGTAAAGACCGGAGACTCCAAGCCTGTGTACTACACAAGGGGTAAGCCTATTACTTGCTTTGCATGCGGTAAGGTAGGACATACCCAGAAAGACTGCTATAGCAAGAAAGGCAGCAGCAAGCCTTATGGTCAGGTGACAATGGGAAAACCAACATCAGGAAAGGGGTACAGAGTTGACAAGGTCTGCTACAAGTGCCAAAGAAAGGGTCATTTTGCCACGGATTGCTGGAGTAAGAAAGGTAAGCCAAAGGGTGATAACCCAAACGCGTAAAGTTCGTCGAAAGCCCGACCGTCGAACTTATGGCAGTCAAGACAGAGTCAGTGCTAGTGCCCAACGTACGGATCCAAGCGGTAGGAGAATTATTATTAGATGTTATAATCGACGGTGAAATCCACCAGCTCATTGTGGATACCGGAGCTACTATATCAATATTACGTCCATGCATTGGGTCTGGCACACTTGAAAAATGTCTTACGACTGCCAGGGGCGTAACCGGAAGTAACATAGACATATTAGGTACCAAACTAGTTACGTTTGTATTGAGCGACGTAGAGCACGAATGTATTTTCCATGTTGCCAACATGGACATGCAACACGCTGGAATTTTAGGCCTTGATTTCCTCAAGAGTAGGAAAACAATCATCGATTTAGCACGGGAAGAGCTACGATTTGCTAATGGACAAGTATCATATAATTTTAAGTCTGAGAGCACCCAGGGACGTCCGCCAGGACGTAATCCTTATCCGAAGTCTCGACGATCGCCACAAGAGCCTGATACGGGATTGATCACCTCAGTGTCAGCTCAAGAAGTGCAGGAGAGAGTTTTGGGGAGTGCCCAGCAGTTGAATGATGCTGCTCCAGGTGAATGGAGTATTTCTAACGCTAGAGAGATGATACTACCTGGACGTAGTGAGTGCATCGTGTTTGGTAGGTTAAAAAACAAAGGTGGTGGAGCTATTCCGAGAGAACTGGTTGTTGAACCAGTGGAGCTACGAAAACACGGAGTGTTGGTGGCTCGTGTTGTCACTGACAGACAGTCAAACAACGAGGTCATGATGAAAGTTGTGAATACGAGCTTAGAGGAAGTAAAGTTAGAGAGAAATCTGCTACTTGGGACTGCAGAGGGCCTCAAAGCTAATCAACACATTCACAAGGTAAGCAGGGTTACGGCAGGAGTCGGTAAACCCAAAGTTGATGATGAGTTTGAGGAATTAATTCATCAGAAGCTTGAGCATCTTGGAACGAGGGACAAGGACATGATAGGATCAGTTCTTCAGGAGTTCAAGATGTTGTTTCATGACCAAGGGGAGACAATTGGATGTACTAGCAAAATTAAGCATAAGATAGAAACCGGTGATGCCAGACCGATTAGAAAAGCTATGTACAGGCTCCCCCAGACCCAAACAGGAATAGTTAAAGAGCACATAACGGACATGTTGAAGTCAGGTGTCATAAGTAGATCGGATTCACCTTGGTGCGCACCAATCGTGATAGTGCCGAAGAAAAGCCCTGATGGAACCCCGAAATGGAGGTTTTGTACAGATTTTAGAGGTCTTAATGCGGTGACCAAGGGTGATGCATACCCCTTGCCTAACATTACAGATACCTTAGATCATCTAGGAACAGGGAAATATTTTACCACTTTAGATTTGGCGTCCGGATACCATCAGATAGAGATCCGAGAAGAGGATAAGGAAAAAACAGGTTTTAGTGTACCCAACTTAGGGCACTTCCATTACAACAGGATGGCTTTCGGGTTGGTGGGAGCTCCTAGCTCATTTAGCAGACTAATGGACCAGGTCCTGATAGGGTTAAAAGGTATAGACTGCATGGTCTATTTAGACGATATCATTGTATATAGTCCTACAATAGTGAAGCACGTTGAGAGCTTGCGTAAGGTATTTTGTAGATTGAAAGAAGCTAATTTGAAGATTCAACCGAATAAATGTGTTTTTGCTGTTGATGAGGTCAACTACTTAGGATATGTAGTGACAAAAGAGGGAATAAAACCAGACCCTAGATTGCTTAGCGCTATTGAGAACTATTCAGTGCCGAAGTGTATAAAGGATGTACAGGCGTTCATTGGTCTCGCAGGTTACTACAGAAGGTACATAATTAACTTCGCGGATATTGCCAAGCCCTTGACAACTCTCACGCGGAAGGGTGAACGGTTCTCATGGGAGAGGGAACAACAAGAAGCTTTCGATAAGCTTAGAAACTTTCTATGTAGCGAATCAATACTTGTCTATCCTGATTTCAATGAACCTTTTATACTCTCGACGGATGCAAGCGGTACTGCTATAGGCGCGATATTATCTCAACGTAAGTATGGGCAGGAAAGACCCATTTGCTACGCGTCCCGTCAGCTAAATAAGGCGGAGACAAATTACAGTACCACCGAAAGGGAACTTCTAGCAGTGGTTTGGGCTACCAAGTACTTTAGATGCTACTTGTATGGTAGAAAATTCGAAGTGCTGACAGACCACGCTGCTCTAAGATGGCTTCTCAGCCTGAAGGATCCATCTTCAAGGCTAACTCGATGGGCAATCCGATTATCAGAGTTTGATTTCACGGTTACTCATAAGCCAGGTAAGAAGCACACCAATGCCGATGCATTAAGCCGTCAGGTGAATGTTGTTGCTCAAAACGAAATATATGTTCCACTCATGAGCCGGGACGTTATATTACAAGCACAGCAACAAGACGCTTTCTGCATCGAGCTTATCGAAGGGATAGGCACAGACGCTGCCCGTTATTACAGAATGGATGATGACGATCTCCTGTACTTTGTGAAAGAAGGTAAGTGGAGGATAGTAATCCCTCAAAAGATGACTTTCGACATCATAAAGCACCACCACGACACCGTCTTCAGTGGACATCAGGGAATAAAGAGGACACAAGACATAATTAAAGAACGGTATTTTTGGAAAACGATGTTAAAGGACATAGAGAAGTATGTCCTGGAGTGCGATGGTTGCGCTCGTAGAAAACCAGGTCATCGAGTAACGGTACCGATGGGTCAGCATGAACCCACTATGTACCCGTTCGATCAGGTATCAATGGATGTTATGGGACCGTTACCCTTGACCAAGGACGGGAACCGTTATATACTTTCCTTCATAGATTATTTCTCACGGTATTGTGAAGCCATACCGATTCCCGATCAAACCGCGGAAACCATAGCTAGGGAATTCGTGACTAAGATAGTTACACGTTTTGGCACCCCTAAAAGATTAGTCACAGATCAGGGTAGAAATTTTGTATCATCCCTTATGTTAGAAACATGTAAACTTCTGAAGATAAGAAAGATCCAGACAACGCCTTATCACCCGCAATCGAACGGCCGGGTGGAAAGGCTACATCAGACACTAACCAATAGTATAGCTCAATATACCGATAAGAGTCAGAAGGACTGGGACTTGTTCGTACCCTACGCTGTCATGGCGTACAGGAGTACGAGGAACGAAGTCACCGGGTTTTCTCCTCATTTCCTCCTTTTTGGTAGTGAAATGAGACTGCCATTCGACGATGTTATGGAGCCTAGAATAGCAAGGCAGGATTCCGAAAAGAAACAGCAGTTGGCCGATAGGTTGAATGAGGCATATGAGCTAGTTAGGAAAAACAATCAAACGACTACCGACCTACAGAAAAAGTACTATGACAAGGGAACGAAGGAAGTATTCTACGATGTAGGACAGTTAGTATATTTGCATCGGCCTGTGGTAAAGAAGGGAGTAACAAAGAAACTTATCAAGCCCTGGGTGGGACCATATTCCATACTAGAGCGCATAGGCGATGTGAATTACAAACTTCAACTCGGAGCCGGTAAGGATACAATTGTTCATGCCAATAGAATTAAGCCTTGCCGCAAAATTCCTCCGAAGGCTAGGCGTCGAGGAAGATCCGACCGTGGAAGGAGAGACAGTGAGTTAAGTATGGAAGTAGAGAGTGAAGAATCTGCAGTAAAACAATCGGTGACAGGACCTTCGCAGCAAATGCAGCTGCCACCAGAAAATTCACAATCTCTTTCAGCACTGCCACAAATAACAGTGGACGAAGCTCCTCCTTCCAGTCCAGTGAGTACCAGGGGTGAGGATGTTCCGGAGGTGTTGATAGGTGATCAGCACGGTGATACCACGACAGATCTACCGGCTGACGCCACCGGAGACATCTCATCAGATGTAACAGTTGATGAATCACGTGACATATCATCTTGTAATGTATCAGGTGAAGAGTGGGTACCTGAAGGCACTTACTTCCAGAAAATTGCTGAGGAAGTCGCTACCAGTGACAACCAAAACCAGTATAATCTAAGACCCAGAAAATCTTAGCTTTGTTGGTAGTAGGCGTAGAGGTTGTCACAGTGTGGTACCGTTATCAAAATCTATCGGAACACACCAATTTATTCAGACTCTCAAAATTCATTACAGATATCGTGCTTAGTGTATAGTGTATTTAAAGAAACCAACATGATAGAGGAGTGCAGAGCAGCAGGAAATGCTTCCACAAGTACCCACTCAGAATATAAAATTTCAGGGACAGGAGTACTTGTCGGGAAAGCAAACTGTTTGCTATCGAGCAGTGAATTTACGATTTTTCCTTTCACAAATGGGAAAACTTCCATTTATGTAAATATTGATTTGAAAATATCCATACCTAAATTAACAACGTTAATAAGTCCTCTCGAAATAGAGACACTGACTCACCAGACATTGAAGGAAGAACTTCTTGATTCAGTCATAATGAATGATTTGCGTGAGTCAGGCCACAGAGAGACTAGTCTCAAGATTGGGAATTTGCTCCTTAAACTCAAGGAAATAAAAGGAAAAAAGGCAATGAATAGCAATGTCTGGTTTTGGGTGTACATAATCATGGCACTCATAGTTTTCTCTAGTGTTCTAGGTATTGTGGTTTGGAAACGAGATCAGGCTCGCGTTTTCTGCTATGCACGAGCCCAAAGCAGAAAGATCACCACGGCGAGGGTGAATAGAATAAACGAAGCCGGCTTGACCAGGAGACTTTCAACCATACCGAATACAAGTGGCAACATCGAACCGGGAACTTCACACGTGACGGAGGCCAAAATGGGACCACCGACCCCAACTGAGGTGTCCCAGGAGTCTCGGAAGCTGTACAAGTAGGATGCCCGGAAGATGAGTGAAAAGTGAATGGTCACAGTAAAAACAGTGAAAGATGTTCGTTTTTCAAAGACAATGGTTAAATATCAATATAAGAAGAGATTATATCTTTCCGATAATATGTATTAAATATCCAACTTAAATTCAACGTAATTATATGAAGAATTTCAATTCAAGTTGATGAGCAGTAACAATTAAAGTAGATTGGGATTTATCTAGGAGTAGTTAACCAGTTCACAGACCCCGAGTATATGATAATGTTAAGTATATGATAATGTTTTGATTTACCAGTAGTAAACTTGCATCTCAAGAATATGTTTTCAATTTGATAGAATGATAATTGAAAATGACGGGATCGCCTGGATCAGCCATCATAGAAGTAATTTTTATATTACATTATTCTAATTGATAACAAATAGGTTTAGGAGAAAGATAAATAGCATCTACACTGGGGGACAGGTAAGCAAGCAGACACTGTTCTTGACAGGAATCTCCACTATGGATGTAGGTATCCTAGTGTGTTCACGTGTGTATACCCCAAGAGGGTACCGCAGCAATGAACTTGGTATGTACATCCGTCTGAAAATAGGTACAAGGCATGTAGACCATAAGAGTCTTGGCAATCAATGTGTGTTCACGTGTGTATACCTCAAGAGGGTACCGCAAAAATGAACTTGGTACATGGAGACGGTTTGTTGTACATTACTCTGAAAGTAGGACCATAAGAGTCTTGACAATCTCAGATAAAAGGTCAAGGTTGACAGGTCGGTTGAGCAAAGCCTCAACAGGTTCTGAGCTACCTTCCTTCATTGTGGCTGTAGGCGCGTATTTTTAAATATACTGTTTCAAAGTATAGATTAATTATGGACTAACGGTATTAGATTAGGGAAAGAGCCGAGCGATCCACAGGATCCCCAAATTATTCAATATCAAGCCATAATGAATGATGAAATAATTTGAGTAATGCAATTGAGGATGTATGGGTTTTTCAGTTTTTGGAAAAGAATGTATAAGTAGATATAGCATTCTTTTTTTTAAGAGGGGAGCTGTGATGTAGGGCGCTCATTCTCAATCATTTCCAATCTAGGTTGGCTTTTGGCTAAATTGATTTGAGTGCTTTTATGAAAGGTATACAATAGTTGTTGCATCTTGATAGAACACCTGATGCATCGGACTATTGTACAGCACTACGCATAATATTGCGTATTGAGTGAAATGTCAGCATTCCTCAACTTTTTCCACTAACTTACTTTTGAAGCCGACAACACTCGATCGAAGTCTACTGACGAGTGTATATTGTTAACGCTGCATAAAGATCACGGATGATCGCCCTCAGTAAACTGGTATAAGCTGGAGTGATAGGATGTACCAATGTAAGTAAATTTGAGAATATATTTTATTTTAGTTTTAATAACAATTGTGTTTGCGTATTATTTCGAACCCCCATGTAAAATCATGACACCTATATGTTTTATTTCTTAGATTTTTTCGTAGCGTGTCATGCGAGATGGCCCTGTGTCGGCCATCTCGCATTAGGGTAAAACATGTACAGGGTAGTTTTAGACGTCAATTAGTGTAAGTTATTAGCCTATATTATTAATGCTAGTTAGGACGAGGGCTGTTTTGTATGTGTGTACACTTGACCCAGGGAGACGGTAGGCGTGAACTTACCGTCTCATAAGAACTGTCGCTCGTGACGTATGTGGCCACTGCCAGGATGTACGCTGCGGGGGACCGGGTCAAGTGTTCTAGTTTTAAGTATAGTTTTAATTATTTGTAGATGTAAGGATGCTCGACCACCCTCATGGTTTGACTTTCGTGAGAAAGTTCGTTATTTGGAATCAATTTGTTTTGACCAATGAGGGTGGAGAGACGAATTTGGATGGACCAATGAAGGGTCGCCAAATTCAAAATGTAATACAAAATATTGAGAAGTGTGTGTTGGTAAAAATGTTGAGTTAGACAGTTCACCTTAGGCCTCCGTGGAACGCGGACGCTGAGCCCACGACGCGAGTGAGGACACCGTGGAACGCGGTAGTCCATCCCTCGTTCACCGTCGTGTGCGGGGTGAACCATCTTAGTTATTCATAATTCACATCAGTTCGCAATTATTAGTTCTACATTATTATTACAGAGTGCGAAACTCGTAAAGTGTCCGCGCGTGTCGCTTCGTCGTCGAATGAGTTATATTCGAACATTCCATTCGACGATAACACCTTATATAATATTTTACCCATAGACATATACATATATAACAGACACCTATTATTACGGAGAGATACTCGTGTGTCGACCACCATCGACGCTGACGCCGACGCCGCTGACCCGTCCCCCGCGAAGGAAGTACGATACCTCCGAGAGGAAGGACGGTCCGCTGTAACCGCGCGGCTTCTACACCGGTCCCTGCGGAGCCCCGTCTTTTCGCCCCCCCTCCCCTTCGTGTACGACGGCGTGAAGCTACTAGCGTTATATGTGCTACCGAAAACTTTGATTTAGTGTATTTTTTCTGTAATGTTTACCTGTTGTGTGTGTGTGCGTGTTTGTGTAAGTCCCGGCAGCCCTCGAGTAAGTCATTAAAACTTGTACACATAAAGATAATTAATACTTTTCATTTTTTAGATAACCTTTCCCTTAGGTCAGAACCCGCACCCTTAGATTATTACACCGATTCTTGTCCTTCAGACGGTCGGTCGCTTTACAATAGACCTCCATATATACAACTCCATGCTCCCACCCTGCAAATATTTTGATTCGACCAATGGATATGAATCATATGATGGACTAACCGGCAGTCCCAGAGACGAATATACGTGTCATAGCCAGTTGTCAGAACAGTATGTGGAGTTTCCCAGTTAATGTCAAGCACGCCGGCTCCCAATTTGAAATTCTTCTCGAATGTTAATACTTCAATACCCCTGAAAACAAATCACATACTTAGCTACGGTAATATCATATTGTAGGGCTGCACAAAGTCTTGACAATTTTGTTTGAAAGTTGAGACATGAACTTGCTTAAATTGATATGTTATTGAAACTTCATGTCTCGAACAAACTTGAGTTTGACGTTATTTCGGGTCTCAACAGTAGGCCTATTCAAGAATTTGAAAATCACACTTTCTATTTCTATCATATTTCTCATTTTTATTTCTAATCTATGAAATCAAAAACGCTCTTGATCTTGCTCGATTTTGAACTAGCTTGATCTCAAATTTGCTTAATCTCGTTCAGAAAAAATCCTACTCGAATCTCGCTCGAAATAGGAAGGCGGGCGAAGGCCTACTCTATTCTAGCTTGTTTGAATTTTAAAAATCTCTGCTATATCATATACATTCCCTTGAAATGGTATTGAGGTTACCGTTGTAGGTTGTACAGGTGTAACGGTGAAGCAAGAAGACCAGTTGAACCAACCATACACTCGTCTGCCATTGGTCGTAATGCAGAGGACAAGATCCGATCAGACATACCAACTGTCAACTGATGAGACAATTCTGATCCATTACTACGTTCACTTTCCAATACTTTCCATACCTAGAATACAACAAACAATACTGTTCACAATCAGAAAGCTATTGGCATTTTAGGAAACCATATTTTATCCAAATCCTTATAAATCACTTCTGTATCTGAGCTGCTGAATATACTTCAGTGAGTAGTGTGCTTCATTAAAATCAGATGTTATTTTACTTACTACCTAATTAACATATGCTCACACTGATTACATATAGGCATAATCTTTTAATCTTTTTTTTAATCTTCAAAGTGTGTTCATTCAATCATTTCATTATATAATTGCTTAGTAATTATTCATTACAGTAGTCTTTCTTTCATTTTCCTGTAGTTTAACTGTATAGACTTGTGTAAGGCTAATCCGTTTGGTTAATAGCCCTCTACTCTGTTGAAAAGACGGGACAGAGACAGTCTTGACTTAGCATTAAGGAATATTCCCAACATTCACTTCAAATATTCAACATTATATTCAATATTTAACTCCAAAAGAACTTCAGTCAGATTTATTTATTTATTTACATTGGGTTTAATGACGCACTGTTATGATAACTGAGATCTAATGGCGTCTAACTTCAGTCAGGTTGGCCGGTCACCTTGACGGGGCGAAAATCAATGCCAGGAATTGAACCTCAAAAACCTGAATGATGGTTCAACGAGTTAACTGATCTACACAGCTAAATTATTATGGTATGTATTTTCTACAGCAATCACCCTCCTAATCTTATTTGGTCGTCTTCGATCGTTTTTAGTTTTAATAAATATTATATGGATAGATCCTACATATATATGATAGGATTGATAGGCCTTGATGTACTGGTGATAAATTTCCATTCAATAAATTTCAATAAATTTTTAGATGCAGGCAAGTTATTTTTAATAAAGTACGAGTAATAACTTACCTTGAAAGTACGATCCTTTGCACCAGACACAACAATATGACCATTATAATCAACCGCTGTTACATCGGAATGATGAGCATACACGCTATGAAACAGTATTCTCCCCGAGTCAGCAGAAAACCCATATATTGATGCATCCCTAGATGATAAAAGAAGGATATTAAGTGTACAGGTGTGGAATTAGTGAATATATTTTTTGTTATAAATGTAGGCCTAAGATGATATTAACCAAGTTTTTTTTTATAACATCGAAACTTGATACAAAATCATTGTTCCCCAATTAAGGCTATGGATGAAAGGTAAGATTGTTTGGATATTAGCCAAATAAACAAACCTATTATATACATCCTCTCATTAGATGAGTAAACCCAGAATATGTTGGGATTGTTTTCAAGCAAAATCTGTTGAACATTTTTTTTTCTGAAAATTCGAAAAATCCCCATAAAATAGCATTCGGTAGAATTTTCAATTTTACTATACGATTGAAATAAAACGTTTACAGAATGTTAATATTGTTGAAATTTAAATGAAATTTCTGAAGGGAAGGAGCCAAATCTTCACTTTAACTTCTGTACCGTTGAATATATTTTTGTGATGGACGGCACGAGAAATGATAATAGGCCCACACAATAAGAGCAGCAAGTGATATGAGAAATATTGAGGTGGGTACAGGTTGGAGGAAAAACATAGACAGAGCACAAAAAACACACAAAATGGACTATAATGTAATTTCTGAACACGTTGCTCAAGAAATAGTTTAGGTCAGTTGATTTTGTGCTGTGGGTTTTTAAGATAGTCGAGTTTTAGGACAGTTGATTTTGAGCACGCTACAGTTTGTACCTTCTCTTTTTCATTACCTGCCTCCGCTCACTACAACGCCGTCCTTATAAATGAATCGACACACGTCATCTTCATGTCCATGCAATGTGATAGTCGAACGACGATTCAAGTCTACCTGTTGCTGATGTGATTTCTTTCTAAATGCCACAATAGTGTTACCTTTACTAAACCACAGCATATCGTTTCCCATACACAGCCATGGCATGTATCTGAAAATTAATGTGCAACAATTAATATCATGACCTAAAAAGTAGCAAGCGTCACAATCAACCACCGTACAAAGTTACGTAGATTTTTGCTTACTTGTTATCTAAATAGAATTTAATATCTTCTTTAAATCTTCCTGTTTTCCAGTTACGGGATAAACGGACCCTTTCTCTCGGTAGCAAACTATGGCATATCCTGAATTGAAAACAGAAAAAATACTTAAAATACAAGCAAATATACAATGGATAGGATTTGTTAGTAGACCTAATTAATGGGAATATCTTATTACAAAATAAATAGGCCTACCTACATAATTTTCAATTATTTTTTTCCAAAAAGGTAACGAGGTAAAAAAATTAGTTAAAATACATTTTATGTTTTATGAGACAAGCATGAATTTTATCAGACCATATTTTTGTTTTGGCAACAATATATTTTGAAAAAAATAGTAGTGATTCCAAGTAGGCCTACAGTTCACCCAAAACTATGACAAGTATTGATAGGCCTACAGTATTTCCTAATCATGTACAATATCAACGAATTTTTGTTATTTGTACTTTTATAATATATATCCATTTGTCTGCTAATACCAGTATCTCAGGAATTATTTGCTGAGTGGCGTAGTGAGATAACTAGTGGCCTAGTTATAGGCCTAGTGGAACAAACCTCATTACAAAAGAGTCGGGCTTGGCCTAATAGCTAATAGGTCTAATGGAACTTATGTATGTTAAGAGAATATCATCAGGGCAGTTCTACAATGCATATCAGAGATTACCATATTCATGCCAAAAAATCCTACTTTTCTTGCAAGACCAAACTAAATAAAGTTCTAAATAAAGTTCAGTTCATTTTATTGGTATTTAAAAAATTAAGTAACACATAGGGTAACAAAAGTAACATACCAATAAAGAAGGAGAAAAATTAATATTATCATTATTTTCTAAATAACACACAACAAAAACAGCCCTAATGGAATGGTCTACTTATAGCACACTTTTTGTCTTCAGCTTACAGTAGGTAGGCCTACCGAACAAGTATTTATGCCTACCACAGGGCTACTTACTTCAGTTACTTGTGTACACAGTGTATACTGATACGTAAAGTATATGTATAAAGTATAAAGTACACATGTTTTCCCATGTTTTACATGGTTTTACATGGTACCGTTACTGTGAAACAGCGTGTAGTAGGCCCTACTGTAAACTGTGATATAGCCAATGTAATCGTAGACCCTACATAGTGGCATCTATTCAAGATGCTACAGTTTCTACATGTTCATGTAGGGCTTAGATACAGCCTATCATGCTGATTCATGCATAAGTGTTGAAAAATGTTGGTACCGATGCGAATGTATCTGCGTACTCAATGGTTCAATTTTTAAATCTCGTTCGCTAGCAAAAACAGTCAACCACCATTGACTACGTTACCAAAGCACAGGTCTAATGCAGATTATATTTTGATGACCGATTGCTGCTCAACGCCACCACCAACGGCTAGGTTATTTTGGGGTGGGCTCAACCCTAGGCCTACGATGAGTGAATGAAACATTATCTGAGTCATGTAGACAAAAACCTATGCCTTATGCAGGACTCAAACACACGTCACTGTTTTCAGTTTCTAAAGTAGACAGTAGTGCCTTAGGTGAATGAGCTATGAGGGGCTAATTGTATTGTTTATGTATTTTCCATGCAAAACTTCATAACTACAAACTCAATGCTTCAGTTGACTTCACTTGAAGTTTAAGGTTAAGGTTGACCATAATTACCTAGTCTTCATCTGGTCACTAAGGAGATTTGTGACAAGTGCATTTCGACTTCTTTGCACCCAAATCGAATCATCTTTAATAATACTGTAGAATCGCTTGCACGAATGACTCAAACGTATTAAATCATCGTACTGAAGATAATCAACTATCAATAGCAAAACATCTGTTGGAAGATTCTGTACAGTAAGGTAGTTTCCTCCTTTTTTTTCTACACTGTCTCTCCGTCTCTGACAGGCCATACCAAATTAAACTCTGATAAGATAATATAGTATGCCTACACTGTACAAACTCAAATTTAAATACTTTCACCACACTTTTCATTGTGCGAAGATTACAAATTTTCTACAACCAAAACATTAAAACGAGACAGCCATTTTCTTTTTGGCTAATAAAGGCAAAGATCATCAACCCACGATCGAACATCAAAGAACTTCCACTGCCTGTACTGAAGGTCGTGTCAAACCTAATTCAAACTACTTTCCCGCGTTTTAAAATTAAATGTTTCCATTTTCTCTCATATAGCCGATGTTCTATGGTTCTTCAATGGAGATAAATAACTAAATAACACTGTTATTGAATGGGTCTTAGCAAATATAGTAAGCTGTTATTGAGCTGAATAATATATTTGTTCTTGACCCGTCTAATCACTATCAAACCAACCCAACAAAAAACAGTCGAGTTATCCAGGCATTTTATTCATTCGATTGATCATTCGGTCATTTGTTCATTGCTAAAATAATGATGTAGGAAAAAGGTTGGTGCGAGCTGGAGAAAAAAGTTTCAAAAAAATATATAATAAATAATGGATGATTTATTCATTTATCATTCAAACGATGAATAATATAATAACTTATTGACAACACTTTATTTTCACTTTTATCATTTGGTTACAAGGAATTTGTATGGTTAGGACATCTTTGGTCAATACTCTATGGTTATGATATTATTCCTTTGATAATGGTATTTAGCAATGAAAAGCTTTCAGATGTGATTATTTTGAAATGATGATAACTTTGGATTTTGAATTAATATCAAGTCATTTAATGAGATGTGACTTTGAGACCTTGATTACTCTCTCATACACGTGGACGAACGAAGCGTAAATCCATCAGTTGAAGTAAAAAGTAAAATTCGTACATACTTAATTTTTTTTGAAGTTATTATGTTCAAAGAAGTAACTGATCAACAGGACAACTTTCTACTAATAAATCTCGACGCTTATTGTTGGACATGGTAGGTAAAATTTGACCACTTTTAAGAAATTCGAGATTGAATTGTCAAAATTACACAATCAGGAATCAAGATCATTAAAGCAGAAAAATAGTTGAACTCTTCGCACTGCTCAGAAATTGTTGCAATTTTGTAAAACTTTTAGTACAAAAACCTTAGCAGTTTCATTTTTAAAAATCAATTATCATTCAAATACAAACTGTGTAACATTGTATAGAACAAAAATCATCTCGACACTTCGTTCACCCAAAACTACAACAAGTATCGGCCCAGCATTTTCCTATATGCCATAGTCATGAACAATATCAACCAGTTTTTGGCCTTCGTATCTCGTACTTCGTTATTTCGTACTTCGTAGCACATTCAGTACCGAAACAAGCGTTCACACCGTTGAGTACAGAAAGGCATAAGTACTCAGTACAGGAACGCATAAGTACCCAAATGCTAGAACAAAGTACAGTACAGTAACGTAACTCCAAGAGTATCTCGTCCCCATCCAAAAAGTTTTGGTGATTATGTTAGCTATAGCAGTGCCATTGAAGAATTTAGTAAGCCTAAGTAAATTCCTATCTGATTTCAGTGTTCGTCTAATTCAATAGCAATATAAAAATGATGATCATATTTCTTGCAGATAATATAAAGCTTTTCTAATCAAGATCAACCTGTATGCCCGAACACAGTGTGCCTTTAAAATACCAGCATTTTCTTTTACAAAAACATGAACGTTATATTATTTACACGCATATATTAGTATATTAGTTGAGAGTGTCTGCTTATGAGACCGTCTCAGTGTTTTTTAATTGCCTGTTAAACTTCCAGGGACTGAGTTATGCCTTCAAGTTCAATCTTTAAACAATTAGGTTACATTTTGGGTTACAAATAGATAGAAAGTAGAGTTCAGAAATAAATTATCATTTTTGTGTGTTCAGGAAAATAATCAGATATGAAATATGTTACAGGTTTTCACAGTAAAACTGTCAGATTAGCTTTTAAGAAACATTTTTACATTATTAATACATCCAACTTTAAAAACTAAATCAAAATAGAATGCTGCAATTTTCAATAATGTCATTTTGAAAGTTCATTTTCTTAAAACAAAATAATTAGATTTTACTTACGGTTCAATTATTTTATAACTGTGTGAGAATTCCTCTGCTACTTTTACAGAAACTCAATAAGCTACAGGTATACGCCTATAGACTTGTAAATTTAACCAATAAATATTCATAATTTTACCATTCATCTGTATATAGGCCTAAATAACGCATTATGTGCAGTTGCTGCACTCATTTCAGACATAAGTTATAGTGAACATTTTACATTGAAGAAATTATTAGTCCTTTCGCTCCCTCGTATTGTTTTCAAAGAACTTTCCCCCCTGCAACCTGCCCCTTAGGCAGGATAAGTGTCCAAGTGACACTCTAATATGGCGGATACCTTCAAGAACAATGTGAAACGGAACCTTTCCATAGAAATAACATTGAAATAAGTGTGTTTTAGCTTTCGGTTTAGATGTCTTATGGCAATTCATGAATATACGTTTAGAGGAAGGTCTTATTTAATTGAAGTACTTTGATTGACATCTATAAACTTAACCCCCGGCTTGAAATGTCCTTTGAACAACTGTTGATTTGTTAACTCGAAGCAATAAAAATAATTAATCAGTAAATATCTGCACCCTTTTGAAGACTATTGGCTGCATTGTATTTTATAACCTATTCTACAGTTTCGTTCGACTCTGTTGAGAGAACTGTGAACTACTCTACCATAGGTTCAGCCCATTTCGAGTTATGACGATTTGTAAGGAAATATCATATCAGTTTCACAATTTTGATAACACAATAAATAATAATACATAAACTGAAGTTACATGAACAGAGATGGGTAATGACTGATAGGGTATCCTTCAATTTTTTCAATCTTGAAAAAGCCTGCTAATCTATAAAACTCAGCCCATACACAGGGACTCTTTTCCCTACATGCGCTTCTTGTGTTCTTATTCTTTTGTTTTGTATTTATGAAATGTATCTGTATGCTCTGTATGATATATGCAAGAATAAAATGATGATGGAAATTAAAAAAATGTATACAATCAACTTAGGTTGGTATTTATTAACTAAATGAAGCAGTCAAACTCTTGTTACTTCCATTTCAGAGGTATGAGTTGGATTTAATTATTATCGTTTTTTATCAATAATAAATAAACGATTAAAAATCATATTTCTGATAAATGAGATGGGCAGATCTTTTAGTATCTATATATACATGCAGTTATAGACATAAACATCATCACGCTACGCTATCATGTAATTATTCTCATCGTGTGAAGCTATTGATATTGTGTGAAGCTAAAAATAATACCAGGATACTTTATTAACTGATTATGCCTGTGAAAGTTACAGAGCACAAATTCAGTTGTTCTTAAACGTAGGCCTGCTTACCACTTCATAAGTAATAAAGAGAAGGCATTGATAACGCTAAAACCAAATGTATCGTCCAGATATGTTTTTATTATGAAACACGTATAAACGTATTACGTATAAACTCAGTGAATGATAAATTCAATATTTGCAATTGTATCTTGTACTGAGGAGTATTAAAACTATAAATTTATCTATCTTCTATCTTCTAAATCCATCTTCGGCCTACCCATCTCTGGCCTAAAACAATATTCCGTCCAACTCATCGGTTAATTGTAATTATCTAATCAGAATACCAAGTTTCTTATTTTTTATCGAACACAATTAATCAAAATCTTATGAAAACAAGGCTACAATAATTAACATTGAATATTAATGCAGATTGGTTGCTTCGCCATGCAGGTCAAGGTGTGTATAGAAGAAGCTGCAGAAGATGTGAGTGAGGTAACATGGACAAACTGTTTGACCGACCGAGCGCGACGGGTGACAATCAATTCTTTGCAGTGATTGCAGTTGTGTCCTTATGGCAGACATTTGTAACTTTTCTTGATAAGTTTATATTTAAAATAACAATTCACATCTAATGTGTATCTATCACGTTTATTGGTCCACGTTAGTATATTACTATCAATATCATTATTATTATATTTTGTTTTATTAGACGTAAATATTATTAAAGTGCACGCGCACAGCAATACGTTTAAATATTCGTGAGTTATATGCGACAATATGTTTGTTTCTTTATAAAAACAACATGAAGTGCTTAAAAGTTAAAACTTTGTACAAAGTGAACGAATATATATGTATACTTATTTTAGTTATATTTGATAATTAATTTAGTGGTGGTCACGTGGCTTGTGGGTAAAATGTGCCTCTTCTTCCAGCTGGTGTATCGCGTGATATCGTGATATCGTGATAAACTAGTATTATCTCCACGACGAAGGCCTGATCACGAGGCGTGACGACGTCACAGCGGCGAGGAATGCGAGGAGAGTAACAGAAGACGAGACGCGGTGACGGGAAGTAGAATTGCAGGCGTCGGCGTTGTCACAGCTTTGAAGGCACCCACGGACATAACTGCGCACATAAACACACACACACTCACATGAATATATTGATCTCAATTTGTTATTATACCGAAAATTAATGACGGATTTTTATAGCTTGGTTTATATATATATATATTATGCTATTGATTATTACGTTAAGAGTTACGGTTATAGGGCCTACTTGTGTGAGGAAACATGTCTGAGTATCTAGATCTAGCTGTATATCAACAAAACGAACTATTTATAAAAACTTGAATTTTAGCGTCTTAGAATGAATAGGTTCAAGGTTTCAAAAGGTACCTTCTGGAAAATGAGTGATAATGCCGAAATCTGTATTACTATGATCCAAATGTGGATGATCTCAATTGGATGAATATAAAACATTTGTAAAACTATTTTTATTTGTTTAAGGCAATCCCTCGTGAAACTATTTTTTTCAATTGATTTCTTATATCTTTTAAAGTAGTCACACAATTCACAATTTCCACACAATTTACATCACCAAACTATCAGCGAATCGTCACATGATTATGAACATAAACGTGAGCTTGAACAATGAGCAACGAATTTGAACGTGAACGATGAACGTAGGCCTACACATGCACGAACGTGAACAATGGAAGTGAACAATGAACGTGAAAATTGAAGGTTGGAAGTGAATAATGAACATTCACATGAACGTGAACATGAACATGAATAATGAAAGTGATCAATTACCGTGAACAATGAACGTGAACAATGAACATGAACATGAATAATGAAAGTGATCAATTACCGTGAACAATGAACGTGAACAATGAACGTGAACAATGAACGTGAACATGAATAATGAAAGTGATCAATTACCGTGAACAATGAACGTGAACAATGAACGTGAACAATGAACGTGAACAATGAACGTGAACAATGAACATGCACATGAGCGTTAACAATGAACACGAACATGAACGCGAACGTGAATGAACGTGCGTATTGATGACGCAGTCTGCGTCTCTTTCCAAGACTGATTAATGAAATGTAACTCACACTTGGTCGTAGTAAAACGCTCCACAATGTGACATACGTATAATCTCGGTGTCGACTGTGATTCCCCCGCTGTCCAACGCACAACCACGCACTGTGATGCGTTTATCCGTGCCAACTGCAACACACAAATAGTTACGTCAGTTAATATTCATCTGCAGGCGAAGAAACAATTTTACATTACATGAAATGATGATAGGAAACAAGCGTACTTTGTTAATTTAATTTTGATATAGACAAAACGGGTGTCCTCTATGGATTTTACTAATTGATTTCTCAATATAGCAGTAAGAAGGATGATAAAAATGTACAATATAATTCATATTTAAACTTTCAAGTGATATTTGTTCAATCAAACCATTCTGAACTGATTTATTTTATTGAACTACTAGACTTATATTGAACTGTAGGTCTATCTCTGCACTTTTTTCCAATACTAGATATACAGGAATTCAAGTGAACAATTATTATTCACTTTTGTTCGTTCGCCTGCCATAAGTTCCCAAGTTGAACAGTAAAATATTACGTTTGATAATTTTTTTTTCTCTTGTGAATCCCATCATGAAGAGTGAAAATTTTCACAAATTGGCAATCTAATAATTTCGTGATATATTTGACCAAGTTTCAGAATTTGCAACCACAATGGAGCCGTTTACAAGAAAATGCAGTATTTGCTCTTTCCATAATCGTTCATCTCACAGTCATGCACAATATTTCGTTTTCTTATCTTATAAAATGATGAGATATAATATAACACATAATTAACAATGGATCAAAAAACGAAATCAAATATAGGCTAATAAAAGCATTGGGGTCTTCATGGACATGACTGCTAACATATGTTCAACGTCAAGTTGGAAAAGTTGGAAAGTTGGACCACGTAAAACAGTGGGGTATACGGTACTTCATTGCGGGTAAACGACGAATAAACGAAGTAATACGTATACTTTGCACGCTGTTATCTCATTATATTTCCATAGAAATTTAAAATGAATTGCTGAAAAATTTGTACAACTGACTGAAAACTACTCTCAAATAGTCCATAAAACCCGTGTGATAAAAGTCTGACGAATAACTCGAATATGAATCCTTGAAAAGGTACTAAAGTTCAGACTTGGCTGTTGCATTATTAATATATACAGTATAATGCTATTTTATTGATGCGAAGAAATATAAGACAAAGTTTCTTGCTTTCGCGTGTCCTATAGGCGTATACTTCGCAAGTTTCAACATAATGCTTTTGGTGAAATTACTTCAGAGATCATCCCTCCTGCATCACTAAATAACTATCTCAATTTGTGGCAAAAGAAGGAACTTTTCGATGAACCCAAAACTTCGGAAAACTTTCAAAAACAAGTTATTTCAAAAATTTCCCTGCGGGCAGGTTAATAGCTATACGATTCTATATAGGTAATTGTTCCTTCGCTCTGCCCATACCATTCTTCATTTTCACATTGTCAAGGGCACTAGGTTTCTTTCCTCAAACACGCGTTTCATCATAATAGCAGTCTACATGTATACACGGCAACGCTGCGATTTAATCGGTTAGTTTTTTAGTTAGATTAAATTAGGACAGTTTTATTGTGAATATGTTAGGTCAAGTTGATTCGGCTACTCAGTTATATCTATATATTTGGTTGGATTAAGTTGATATTGGATTCAGTCCAATAGCCCGATGAACAGATGCCACCTTCTTTATTTTTCTCACTATCGCATGCCAGCCAGAGCCCTTCTCATATAGTTATCATTGATCTCACATAATTATAACGTTTGCTTATTGTTTATTCGCTGATGGTTATAATTCAACACGCAATGATAACTTGGAAATAAACTATAAGAAGTATAGGAAAATTAATTAGTGGATTGAGCGATAATTCGATCCGGTGTCACGGCATTTCTATACTGGATAGCTGATTAGTAAAAGATGGCAGTAATAAAAATCCAGTATTCATTTACTACAAAATCAAATGTTTGAGATAGATTTACATGACAATGTTGAGGTAGAATTATTCCAGCAGTTCTGTACTCTCTTATGGAATGGCAGTAATAAAAATCTAGCATTCGTTCACTACCTAAAGTTTTGTATAAAACAGTAAATTGAGAAACTAGATAGATGCCAGATCCTGATTACTTATCTTATAGATGGCAATAAAGTTCCCCTGGATTATTCTTACCTCAACATTAATATAAATATATATCTCTTACATTTGAGTTAGTGAACAAATGCTGAATTCTTATCGCTGTCATTGTAGAATATCATAAAGAGTCGCTGGATTATTATTACATTGGTTAATTTATAAAGCATTGATAAGAAAACCGAGGAAGTAATAATCAGTCAGCATTTACAAATATATTGTTACACTGGTTAACATTCTTCATCATATATATTGTGATATAGGCTTCCCAAATAAAAATATAACTTATAATTACCGAAAAACAACTCGATAAATAATTCTAATTTTCAAATATATCATACTTACAAGACTCTTTTCATATTTAAAATTGTATGTTTCATGTAGGCCTAACATTGATAGGCCTATATACTATAGGTACCCTAATATTATTTCAAGACACATTAAATGCATTATTCATTCTAATCAATATGATTTGATTCCATATACTGAATAAGATTCGTATCGAATAACATGCAATTCAATTCAAATCACGAAGAGAGAAATCTTTCACAAAATCCACATCCGTTTCATCTCTCAGTCCTTATATACGCATCGATCTACAAAAACTAATAAAACATTCCTCCGTATTTTGTTTGTCAAAGTCTCGAGTTCGACCTTTTCGACATGAACGATAATAAAACGATAATCGATATCCGTTCGAAGATGATACAACGTGTCGGCCGAATATCTTGGTCACGGCTCGTCTGCTATTGACACACTAGAACTGGTAGATGCTGTCGAGAAATAAAATGGATTACTCTTTTCTAAAAAACACATAAGTGTGAAGATAAAGAAGTGCACTTCTCGAACGGGTTGAGTAAAAACGGCAATATTCGTCAAGGGTGTCTAAAATAATCTCGACCCTTCTGTAGAGTATTAGCTGAGAGAGTTATCTATTTCTTTATGACCGGGTATTGTTGAGATAGAGGATTTAGGATATAGGATCATCCTGCCATTCAATAGCTAGCCAATGTGATCCTGTAGGGTCGAATCACGGCCCCTTGAAATGGGATAGAGATGGCTGTCACGATATGGTTCTATTGGGAGCTGCATGCTCAAATATACGCATTCTGAGAGATAATTAATACGCTCAACTGAAAGTTGATTATTTTTTTTTATCATCTTCACAATGGTCACTTTATATGATCACAAAAAATTCATGTTTTCACTGCCAACTTTGTGCTTATTGTGCTTCCTCATATACTCTTATATGTGTATCCACGAAAGAGGAAGGTTGTCTACCACTATTATGATTGTAAAAAAAGTATGTTAATTATTACACGATTTCAATGCACCTTCAAGGTTTTGACGCTTTTGAAAGATGAGGTTGCTCTTCCTATCATACTTTCGTGTTTGGAAAAAACTAATACCCTACAAATTTCAAAGCTATAAATAGAATTTAACGGTGACTTTTGTGTTTGTTATATTGGTAGACGACCTTCTTCCATAGTGGATACATGTATATATATATATATATATATATATACCTTTCTATCTCTCTGTACATTTTCTAACGATCTTTTTGGATGAGTGAAGCGCAAACTCAATTTTACCGTACTCGAAAAAAACGAACATGTTCCTTTTTTTGTTCACGCTCCAGAGGTCAAACGTAAGTAAATATTTCGATGAAACTAGGCCTACACATGTGTCATCATATAACTAGATGCTGTGTAGCTTTACGATGCAACGGTGAAAAAAGTTTTTAGAAAAATAATTTCGAAATTTTGAAAACCCTCGTGATGGGGATCCAGATGGGGAGATATGGAAAAATATTACTCCTAGTTAATTAAAATTCCTATGGAATTCAAGCACATATACTTGAAAAACATTATTCTAAAGTTGTATATAAATCGAATGAGCCATTTTGAAGATGAAAATTAATATGTATTTATTTTCCACATTAATTAAATAGCTCTATTGAGAAAGCAATCAGAAGATGACCAAATGGTTGAACCATTAATTTCGTGAAATTATTGTAAACTTAATCAAGTAGGCAATGAGATAATAGACTGTGTACACTTTCACCATTTTTCCAGTATATATCATATAAAATCTCGCTCATCCTACAACGCTTATGCTGCGTTTTCATAGTTTGATATAATATCAGTGCTTCACAGATGTTATTGCAAAGTTATATTAGACACACCACGCATTGAACTTGATATTATGCACACGAACCTTTCTTTTATAGTTTTCAGCTTCAGAACTTGATCGTAATATAATATGATAATACACGATTCATAGAAACTTGCTCGCTAACATGCACAATCACTTTATAAGTACATAATATTACTGAACATGCTATACAAAACGTTTGATCCGTCTAAATCACACTTAACAATTACCAATCGCAAATAAAATAATAAGATATAATATATATTGGTGGAGGTGCCGGGTCTGATGATATTTGTAGAGGTGCCGGGTTTGATGATATTTGTACAAATCATATAATTCTAGCTGAAATTAAAATTATTACACCTAAAATTAGGTTGGCTTGCAGAACATTACATGATCAATCATATAAACGTTTCATAACCCCAATTGCCAAATCCTTGAAGTAATGATGATTACGATGATGATGATACAAATGAACAGTACATTGAAAATGTAAAAATTGATTTTTTGAACTGGTTTTCTAAATTATATAGTCGACTTACCGTATTTGCCAGCTAGTTTGATGCAAGCAGTGGCGGGAAACAGGCCGTCACGTCCTTTACGTCCACCCATGCAAGGCGACTCGAGGATCTCGTTAGTAAAGTTGTTGTGAAACGGATCGTCACAGGCGGGGAAATCCCCGTTAATGGACACGCACTTGAAACAGTCGATCGCTTCGCCTGTAGAAGGAACAGAGAAGAAAAACGCCAGTCAGATTAACAGGAGTCAGGACCAGTGCTCGAATTGGGGACGGAGGATGCGATCATGTGGAGAGATGCCACCCCGAAGATAAATTTCCACTTCACAATAATACAAATGTGATTAGGTGCAATTTACTTCTTTTTCTACTACTTTTTACTAGTTTCATTTATTCATTAACTCTTTTAGCCTTAAAAGGATCCATTTCAATTTTTAGAAACCATTTATATAATTTGAATTAATTCAGTGTGTAGCCATTTTTTTCTCATATTATGTGCATTTTCTTATTTTTTTACTATTTTGTTTCTATATAATTAATCAATCAACTACAAAATATATATTTTTTTTCTAGAATTTAGCTCAATATTATTATTATTTTTCTGTACCATTCACTAATTTGTTATATTCGTTGTTATTATTTTTTATTCTGTGTCTGTAGGCAACCTTCATTACAAGGCAGAGTCTTTACTTTAAATTATTAAAGAATTTATATATACAAGTTTTCAGAAATACTTGATCGATAAATATATTTCCCCCTCACGTATTATCTTGATTTTTATTCACATATAATATTAACAAAACCATGTTAAAATGCTGTCCTGTTACTCTTGTATCACACACATGCAGTCAAAGTTAGCCAGATCATCGGTCTCTGCCACTACATGTGTACCTTATTGTTGTTCTTGCGCGCAGCCAAAATAATCAAAATAAACCCAATGTAACTAACTTAATCAACCTTATTCAATCTAGACTAAAACCAAACTAAAACCTAAATTCCGGTCCGACGAATAGCCACTTCCAATCAGTGACGAGAGAGGCGCGGTTTCTAAATGTTGAGCTAGGTCCAACTTGACCGCTACTCGAGAGGCAAAACATTTATAATCCCATTCATGGAAGGATAGTTTAAAATGTTTACAGTTGCAGCAAGATTCTCGACAATAAACCACGCCGTAACAATTATTAATTGGTAGACCGCCTTCATCTCTCGTGACCACAACTCTACCTGCTGTAACAAATCATAGCATAATTATGTAAGCTATATTCGCTACTTATTATCATATTGGAACATTGCCAACCAATTAGTGCTTTCACGCTGAACGTTTGCAGCTTGAATCGTGTTGATGAAACATAGTCTCTGAACATTTGATTGTCTTGATACTGGCTTCATAATATTCACTTCTTTTGCACACTCAAAAATCCCTGCACTCCAATTATGTGTAAGATAAATGTTGTATATTTTGAAGTTGAAGAACAATGTGCATTGAGAAATGTACCAGTTTGATGTTTCAGTACTAACGCTATATTTCATATTAAGTGAGTTCTTTTATATGCCAATTGTTTTTTGGGGTTGTTATTGACCGCACTAATGATGGAAACGATCTGTAAATTTCCATTCCTTGTTGCCAATTTGTAGAACACGCTATCATGTATACGTTACGTTCACTATTCCGTGCTCTAAAAGATAGAATGCGCTGCTAAATCAAATTATGGAAGACGAATGTTTCCAAATCAACTGTGAACAATGTAACATATTAAATAAATGTTGAACTATTCCACGGGCTTTTATAACTCATCACAAGGTGATGATGATTTTACCAATAAAAGCGTCCATGAAATTTTTTTCTGTCGACTGATGAAAATATTATAGTGTGTGTATAATTGAACACTTTGTATGTGTAACATTTCCAGGATTTAAACAAAAAATATAAATACCAAGTGGTCGAATAACCAATATGAGAGAAACTCTGATTGGGAGTTGAAATCGGTTATCATCATGATTACCAATGCAATTTGTTCTCACTAACTCTCAAAATAAGGCTAACTGAACCTGATAATACAACAAAATTACCAACGTTGAAAAAGCAGTTAAATGTTGTTATCATCATGCGTAAGTTTTCAGTAACTTTCGGAATTAGGCTGAATTGACTTTGCAATACCAGGTCTTAATCAAACAAATCATCTACAAACAGTTTTATTCTAGGAATATATTGACGAATCTTGGAAATTTTAGCTATATATGCCTACTTCTATCAAGTGAGATCATTTATTGTTGTAAAAGAAGAACAACAATGAACACCAAGTTATAGGAATCAATCACAATCCTTGTTAGCTTCCCAGACGCTCTACTGGCATGAAAACAATTGTTAGTCAATTGATATGTGACAGAAACCTGTAGTTCATAGCCATGTGACAGAAACCTCTGGTTCATAACTACAGCTATAATGATCTTAGTCTTCTGTCTCCTAAGTCTTAGTCGTTCAGCCAAATCTTCGGCTATAAGACACGTTTATTCTTTGCCAAATATCTAAGCCTTTCTCTACTACGTCATCATCGTCATCCAAACGCTATAAATATTACTGTTCTTGTCAGCAGACAATTTTAAGAGACATTATTTATTTTACGAAGTAGCTATATATTCGCAAACATGTTCTCTTCAGCACTATTACATGACAGAACTAGTTATGGAGAGATAGATAAAAATTGAGAATAGAAAATGGAGAATAATTATACATAAATAGTAAAAAAAGAGAATAACGGGAACTATTTTTTCAGCAATCTCAAAATTGGAGGAAAATGCGAAAGTGTCTCTAAAAATATAATATAATTTGGATAATTACTAGAATGTGAACTTTAACACTCCTAGAAATGTCTTATTTTCAGAAGCTAAACACCTTACATTCTTTATGAGTAGGTCTAAATTAATTACATTGGGAAAAACTTGGATATTCATTTTATAGAATCAAAAAATCTCTCATATTTTCTAAGATCTTCCAGTATACACTTTCTCCAATAAAACTTTCTCGAGAATTCTCGATCGCTATAGGCACAACTGTTTATTATAACTTTATAGTTTTACTGCTTGTTTAGATTAGGTTTGCCTAAACTAGGCTAGAGGTTGATTATGGCCGGTACATTTAGATTCTAGGTTCATTTAGGATACGCGAAACAACAACAACATTCAACAACAACAACATTCAACAACAACAATAACAACAACCTCATTGGTTTTACCATATACAAGTTGAATAATATAATCCATCAGAATTTTTATTTCATGAAAAAAATCATACCTATCGACGAATATTTATTTTTTTAATGAGCTCACTACTTTACACGGAGTGCTAAAACAACATTTTCAATTATACAACAGAAGTTACGAAAATACTGAATGTAATTTAAAAGTACACAATGATGTATGTATAAAGTAGACGTGTTTCCACTAAATTATCATGTTTGCCATCTTACGTCGTTCAATACTTACAATGACCATAAGAATAATATTCTTTCTCATGTTCTCTTACGAGTAAGTGCGGTTTATCTTCTAGGCAAGAAAGAATATTTGTCTACGCCAAATACGGACGAGATAATGAGCCTGAGAAAAACCTCGTATACCGTTACTGTATCCACATGTTCGAGAATAATATTGTGTTGGTTAAGCGAGCGGAACGCACGACGTCGTTCCATTACTTTTCTTAACCGCTGAATGCACGTGTCGAGAACATATAGCAAATGCTTCTTCAACTCAGCGAAATTGTTACAACGATAAAGAGATGAATAGCTAGCAATCCAAACAATTAGTTATAACTTATTAACTTGTGTTTATTCGTCAATACCGTTGTTAACCCAATATAAATTCATTTATTTTTCATTATTGTTAGTATTATTATTATTTAGGAGAAACTATAATTGTATGCACTTTGTATGTAATGTGCATTGAAAAATAAAAATAATGAAATTTGACGAAAAAGTGAAATAATAATGACATTATTATTATTACGTATTATTATTATATTGTATTGAAAAAAATTAACTGTAGCCTAATCATCACTGCAGACCATCAATATTTTGAAAATTATATTATAGTATATGACATATTATATCATGTTACAGTATTATAGTAATTATAGTTTATTATACTGTGTAATGTGATTATCTATATGGTCATTCTTGCAATGTACTTGCAGTTCCTAACAAATTATGTAAATTGATTATAATTATTCACATACATATATTTATATGACGGAAAAAATTGACATATTTTATACTTCTTTCTTAACCAACACCGTCTCTAAGTTTTTGAATAACAAGAGTTATTATTGAATGAGAAATAAGAAAAATAAAGAAAAATCTAAAGAATTCAACATGGTTTCTTTTACAAATAATTAATGTTCATCTAATGATTTGTGAAGTGAATAACATCGCTTCTTATATGTAAGTGGAAGAAACTATATGTAATAAAGGAATGATTGGAGCTAGCATAACTATGAACTCAAGAACAGTTTTTTTACTGAAAAAAGACATCCATCCAAGTTGTAAAAACCATTTATTATCTCTTAACAGAGTTGTTCTATTTGCTAACTTCAAGTAATCGGTATAACATGTCGTATACTTATATCCACGAAAGAAGAAGGTTGTCTACCAACAAAATAAAAACGTCAGTTATCACACAATCTCACTGCAACGTCAGGACTTTGAAGCTTTTTAAAGACGTAGTTTCACGTCTTATCGTAAACCTCGTCATGCAAACTCATAATACCCCAAAAATATCGCGGCTACACGGATGTGATGATATATTTCTGTCTGTTGTGTTGGTAGAAAACCTTCTTTTTGTGGATACAAGTATTAGTCTACTCTATGTCAAGCAGACAGCAAGTTGTATACGCTCGAAATGACAAACTTTATAAGCTTTCAATGAGTGATCATTAACAATGTGCTATATGTTTTGGAAGAGACCTCAAGTCTCAAAACTAGAAAGTCCACTGTCCAGAATATGAAACAAGTATTAATGTTGACGACATATTATAAGTAGAAGAAATTAATATTTGGAAGTCAAGACGACAAATGAATATAGACTAAATATAAGATGATACCAGAGTCGATGGGGAATGGAGTCTTTAGAAGCTGGAACTACTTTATCGACCAATATACTAATAAGGAGATCGAAGGTAAACTTTTCTCAATATAAATTATTGGATTGTTATTTATATTCAATTGTTTTAGTTTTTTATTGTCGGTTTAATAAATGATTAGTTTTATCAATTATTTTCTTTGGGTTTCTTTCGTTCTCTTTCACGCTTAATCATTTCCTATCGCTCTTGTGGCGGCCCGGCCAAACGATCCTACCTTGCTATTGTTGTAGGGATGAAAACACCGACTTTGTGTCTAGTTTTACATTTTAAAATACAAAAATAAATAAAAGGAAAATAAACAAACTGAAGTTTCGATATATTTGACGAGTTGATCGCTTTAATACTCGTACTCGGATGAGGTAAAGTGATAAGTAAATGTTTAGTTGATGCGTATGCAAACCTCAACGCTGAAACTCAATTTATTCATTTTATCTGCCATTCTAGAAATTGAATTCATACAGAATGCCTTTCAGAGTTTATATATTTACTTGTCAACTTGTTTGAGCATCACACACGAGTAAATGCGGAGAGTGTAATCGACTTCAAAGTTTAGCGTAAAAACAGCTTTTATACCAGAGTATTCCTAAATCGTTTCGAGCTCTTTCAAGTTTCAAGTTTCGACCGATTTTTCTTGCAGGGAGAATCGAGTTTTAATATTTATCTATAATTTTATAAAGTTTGATAATTCAAGGATGATACACTTCACTCTTCAGCAATAAGCGTTAATCATCCTTCGCCTAGCAGCAGACCCCAAGGCAGTGGTTTTACGAACACATCGATACCATACACAGGGGTCTCCAAACATTTTAGCCCAAGGGCCAAACGGATTCCTCCACTGAGCCTCAAGGGCCAACAGTAGTACAACGCCATCTTGGGCTGAGCTACATAAATCATAATTAAATTTCATTATGTGATTGACCTATGTAGGCCCTATGTACTTATTGTAAATTTTCAGGATGAATGTAATATCTTTTCTTACAGTTAAAATGTTCAATTTTATATTTATATCAGTTATTGTGTTTCTTAATTGATCGTTAAATGAAAACATCTGATTTTTTTGTATGATTTATACTTACATTGTAAATTTTACATTGTTATCAAAATGAACCATGGTATGGGCCGGTTACAATGTAATGAAAATAAACTATGGCGGGCCGGATTGGTGATGCTCCCTGACCGGTGTTGGCCCGCGGGCCGTAGTAGGAGACCACTGCGATACACGATTTAATATTCCAATAATTAATCAAATTATATAAAACACGTGCTGCATGTTTTGTGACCCACAGCGTTAAATTTTCAGTGTCAACATAAAGCATTAACGATCGTAGTAGCTTTGGGGATGAGCGTATTGTTGTGAAACTACCTTCTATAAGTACCTTCTAAAATATTGTCGATACATAATAAACATTCACAATATGTAGGCCTACATGGTTGTATGTAATTTGCCCTTTTCGGGAACTTTTTGCCCCATGGAGACTGGGGGCGTTTTAGAATCGTTCGAGAGTCGCTGTTTGTGTCGCGTGACAGTGGGTTGAAGGTTGAGGATGCATTGACAAGTGAAATATCCTCGAACTTTGATTGGTTGTTATAGTTATGTTGATGTGTATTGTGAATGGACAGTTAGGATTCTATGCTGTAGTCATAGTTACGCGTTTGTGTTATATTATGTCGTATTGCATTGTGAATGAACCATGATAACTCACACAGAGAAACCGTATACGCTATATATATTTATCCACAAAAGAAGAACGTCCCCCTATTCCACATAACTAGCGCAAGAGTGGTGCGGAACTTTATCTTTCGTAGATACAAGAGTAGCACTCAAAAAGAAGATTCAGTTTTCAGCAAAGCGAAAAGACAAAGGCAGAAAGGCAAATTGACAATTCGATACTGGTTATTCATAACAATTTGGTATAGTAAAACTACATTGCTGTAAAGCAAAGATTTTTATATGCATTTGAGGTATGTTTGGTATCCATGGTTACATACAATTATAATCTTTTGTGCAAACCCTAAGAAGTTCTCCCCAGTTATTAGAATACGTCTATCTTTCTACCCTTATGCAGCTATGCACTCCTTATTTGTATTTGTTTTAGTTAACAAATTGAGCATGTTTAACACGTTTAAATTATCACCATTTTGTTAAATAACCAACAGTCCAGTTACGTGCATTAGGTGCACTGCCAGTGCGTATACCTACCTCTACGTTTCTCCCGAGTTTGTATCAATACAAAATTCATGTACAACACTCAAATAGGAAGTTTTTTATGTTTCCGATGTCGATAATTATGTTTAGTCCCATCAGTTCGATGGTTTATCGACGATTACCAATACATACTGTATGCTGCCTTTGAAGTGACAGACGAGATAGAGGTGGTGTGAGGAAGGGGGGAGTACATTATTATTTATACGGCATATCGACGTGAGAAGAAGGTTATAGCCGCTCATGGCAAACACAGCGATAAAATATGGTGACAAGTTTACGAGAGTTCACATCAACACCAAAAAGATCAATCTACTCAAATGTGTTCAAACTGGACATACAATAGATGTTCCTATCGTCGTTATCTCTCTCTCTATTAAAGCACCAGAGATCGAGAGAGAGAGAGAGAGAGAGAGAGAGAGAGAGAGAGAGAGAGAGAAGAAGGAGAGAGAGGGAGAGAGAAGAAAAAGAGAGAGAGGGAGAGAGAAGAAAAAGAGAGAGAGAGAAGAGGGAGAGAGAGAGAAAAAGAGAGAGAAAAAGCAAGAAAGAGAGAGAGAGAGAGAAAGAGAGAGAGAGAGAGAGAGAGAGAGAGAGAGAGAGAGAGAGAGGAGAAGAAGGAGAAGAAGGGAGAGAATAAAAATAGAGAGAGACAGAAATAGAGAGAGAAATGGATAGAAGGAAAAGAGATAACTGCTATTATACAATAATGTCGTGCTTTTCTGTTTTCACCCCATCCTGAAATAGCAGCATGATTTTCTTTCTTCGTCTGACCCACATCTATCCGTCTTCTACACCGGCTTCAGATGGATGACGTATCGCCTGCATAATAAACCTTGACGCTTGCACAAATATACACCAGCTAAATACGAGCCTCAAAAACAACATACATACTGGACTAGATTATTATTGCAAGGTGTTGTGCGTATTTACCACGGAGCGTATAAATCACACACGAAATAGAAAATTGATTATTTTTCTTTAGGTGTGCGTATTTTCGGAAATTGAATTTATCCAAGGTGATAGCGATTAATAGTTTATTAATAGCTCTAATTTCAAACAAAATATACAATTTTCTTAACCGACATCTAGAGGTCAGCATTGGAATTTGCATTAATTACTTTGTGATATCAATAACTGAAAGAAATTTCAAGTATGATAATTACATACAATGTATTTGCATACCTATATAACATATAATACAAGCCAAGACAATTGAATAATTAATCAATTGATGTAAAAGAATCTCTCAATCAATTTTTAGCTTAAGTATGAACAAACTTTTAAAATAGATTTGAAGATTCTTTGAAAGAAACAAACGCATAGATTGTTATGGGGAAGTTTTAAATTCATATGAATATTCCATTTAAACAATATCGAAATTAAGTACAGAGTAATGCGTACGTATATTCATCATTTACTTTTTATTTTAATATAATTCCTCTCTAAAGTGCGAAACAACATCATCCTGTCACTAAATAAGTTAAGTATATTTATAGGAAGCTGTTTTAGTTATTCTCCCAGGATATATATGTATATATATATATATATATATATATATATATATATATATATATATATATATATATATATATATATATATATATATATATATATATATATATATATATATATATATATATATATATATAATTTTAGACACATTTTTAAATTTAAGATCTAAACAATGATTGAATTTTCGTCTAGTTATTAGAATACATCTTTTCAAATCATTATCTACACAACTGTCTATTGATTTATTGCTGCTTCCAGGAACTATTTCAAATAAAAATGAAAATGTATTGCATGCTGTCCAAACATTATTGTGTCTGAAACTTACTGTATTGACTATTTCATTGAATATATGGATGGAGAAGTTTATTGAAAAGTGACCCCTACGATTGTCACTTTGACAAAATATAACAGTACAGATAGAACGACATTTAAAAAAGAAAAATAATAAGAAAAGAAGTGAAAATTATTCGAGAAATATGATGTTTGGAAAAACATTTCGTGTTATAAAATACGGAGATTTAAGAATGATATATTTAAAAAAAAAAAAAAAATGATGAAGCTGTAAGAGTGAGCTAGTATGGCAAAAGTACAGAATAAGTAAACACAAATTGATCAATTAATTATTTAATTAATGTAAAAGAAACTTACAATTACTTTCAAACATAAATACGAGCAACATTTCTTGTTATAAAATACGGAGAACTAAGAATTAAATATATAATCATAAAACAAACAGTGATGAAACTTCTAATAGTGAGTTGGTATATAACAAAAGTACAAACGGATATAATTTCAAAATACCTTAAGTAAGAATGAAACATTAAAGAAGATGTTCTCTGTATAAGTGATTCTACAGTAGGGCAATTAATCCTTTCAGAGCCAATAAACGTATATGCTCTATATCTTTCGAAACTGCGTTAACAACTATTAAACTTTTAAAATTTGCATATTTAAAACTGCAATAGATTAGATTCTGCTTTCACGTTAATGACGCTCAGCTCTGACAAGCAGCGCATGCGTTGAAAGACGAGCAAAAAAGATTAGTGCAATGTACCAGAAATCTACAAACCATTGTTTTTAAGCATACACGATTTCATAAAATGATTTAAACTAGGAAAACGCCTTATATGCGTTGTGAGATGAGCTTAGAAGTATGGAAATGTAGAATTAGGAACATTTTGTCAGCTCAATGTACATATACAGGCCATGGATCACTTCAAAAGTTTAAAAACCGCGGTCGTCAGTTGGTATATGGACCTTGGTTTCCAAACAATTATACCAGTGCCTTCTTCATATCCATCACAGATTTTAAACGTTTTAATTTATTGGTGACACTTGTTGCTCACATTTAATAGTTTCTTAATTGCTTTCTTAATTGCTTTTATTGATGTGTAAAAAAGTACATTAAAAATGAGTTTTCTTCGTTGTTTCACATCCGATTGTCTCACAAATCGCTTAAAATATGTATGATAGATCTTTCCACATTCAGTATGAATTTGAGAGCTTTTGGAAAATTTTGGTTTTCCAAGTATTTCTCCCCGGCCTATTCTAATGGGGAATTTCCATACTTTCCAAATTTTTTCCGGAGACACCGTCCGACCGATTTTTCTGAAAAACAATCCCAACCTATTCTGGTATAACACCAATTTAGGAAAAAAGTTTCGAGTTGATTGAAACTTTTTCCTGACCTGTATGCCGCGTACAAAATTACACACAAAAAAAAAAAAAAAAAAAAAAAAAAAAAAAAAAAAAAAAAAAACATAAAAACCAAGCCCAAAATTTTTTGGTATATGGAATGAAAATCTTCGCTACGCTCATCTAATAAGTCCGTTATGTTGTCATTAATAAATATTTTTTTACCAACATTGAAAATTTGACACAAATCCATTGTTTGCCTATCAAGGCAGAGGATGAAAGTTTGAAATCGTTTGATCGCACCACAAGGGCGATCTTACTACACCAAAAATTAATAAAATTATTAAATCTACATTTATGCAAGATTAAAGCATATCTCTCACTTTTTATCTCGCCGTGCGCCGTTTTTGAGTATATTAATAATTTTAGCTTTCAATTTCTCAAAATTCAACCGACCGATTGTCACCCCATCTATATACAGTTTCCGTAGCTAGAAGATCTGTAATGCCTAAAAGAAGGTTTCATGTTTATCGGTTTTGTCCTGAGATCTGTGAAGTTATACAACAAAAAAACACAACAAAAATCAAGCAAACAGAGAATGACTTGATTTGGACCGAATGGAAGTCTTCGTATATAAAACTCGTATAATAAACTCGTACTACTCGTAATACACGTGATGAAATACATCGATGTATATGTATTAAATACGATACATTTGGACAACCATGCACTAATTATACAAGGGTTGATGTGGAAAAATCTCCACCTCAGTCTTCATTGCACCTGATAATATTGCTTTCAATTCTAATTAGATTAACGCAGGCCTGCCGAAGCGAATTCTCTATTTTCCGTAAACATATTTGTAAAAGTTTGTTCTGCGCTCCTTAGGTCTGACGAAAGAAAATTGAGATAACGCTTGGCATGCATCTATTTCATTATCCAACTTGAAAATATATATCATAAAATAGATTTGCCTATAAACAATCATAAGTACCAATTACAATTTTTACCTCCGTAGAACCTAGCTGTTGGTTGGGTCAATACAATACAATTTTTCATACAATCAATACAATTTTTGTATTACTCGTTATACAATGACCCAGAAAGAAAACATTGGATAACTACTTCGAATATTTTAAATTTTAGCGACTTCAAACATAAGACTTATCATCAAACTTTCACATAAATCAGACAGCCCATTTAGAATGATTTTTTTCTATATCAAATGAATCTATTAAAATTATCTACAGGTACAAGTAATTTGAACTGCATAACAGAGGAACCGAGTGACTAGACGTAATATAGGGTCTGCTTGTCTCCAAGAAAGAAGAAAGTTGTCTACGAACTAAATTATACAGTGAAAACTAGAGTGATTGCATATTCTAGTTGCAACTTTGAAGATTCAACACTTTTGAAAGATGCAGCTACTTTCCTTATTCCCTCCGGGAAAAATCGTTCTTTTCAAAAAATAGCACAGCTATACAAATATAACTATGGTATTCCTGTTTTTTCATGTTGGTATAGACGACCTTCTTTTAATACAATATTATAGGCCCATTATGTACAATAAAATATACCAAGGTTAATAGATTTATATTACATTTCACATAGTCTTTGGTTCATAGCCTTAATTGGAGAACAATGATTGATGATATTAATACAAAAACATTTCACATAGGCCTACAAACTTCGCGCCTATCTCTCAGCGCATATTATGCTGCTACCACCATTATGCACCATTATGATATTACCACCTGGAATAATCTTATGAGCAATGTCCTCAGTGGCAAGAAAATCGACTGACACCAAGTATTCATTCGGTTGGTACGCTTTAATCAACCATTAATAACTCTGACGCCATTTTACTCCCTCTAAAACCGTCATCCAATCAGATTACTCCTGACGTACCTATGCGTTGTGGTTCATTTAAGCCTAGTTAAGGACGTGTAAACATTAGTTCGTACAGCCAATCACGGAAGTTTAATCAACACAGTTCGCATAATTAGATTCTATTCCAATTTAATTACATCATTTCAATGTGTAATTAATCTTCATAGTGTAAAATGTTAACTGATTAATCATCGTTTGATTTGAGTTACATAATCTCAGTGGATAACAGTGCTATTTGTTTCACTGATTATTACAATGTGATTGTGTTTGCCCGGTATTCCCAATATAATTCCATGTTAGCCTTATTCTGAGAGTTAGTGTCGGAATAGTGATAACTGATAACAAACCCACGTCTGAGTCATGCCTTTTTCGTCTGGCCATGATTGAACCTTTGCTGACTTAGGCTCGGCTGAATGAGGCTTGACTGAAAGAGCCCGTCAGTACTTATATGCTATACTGTGACGTGAACGGTGGCACGGAAGGAAGAGTCCAACATGCGAAGGAGAGATATGAAGTTCATAAGATGCATGCTAGAGCGAAGAAACATGAACAATTATTTATTTATATCATTTAAATTGGATTTTACGACAAACTGTAATGACGACTAAGATCTATTAGCGTCGGTGAATGATAAATGAGAAGAGATGACGATGAAATAATACGTGGCAGAAAAAATGAAAGTACAAAACCAATTAGATGAAAGTAAAGATGGGAATGAAAGAAGGAGTGGAGAGCGTTAGGAAAACGGCCAGGGAAGAATATGTTAGAAGTTTGGAGAAGAGTGGGAAGACCACGAGACAAATGGAAAGAACAAGTGCAAGACGTTGAGGTGGTTGAAGCAGAAGAGCGGTACGGTATAAGATTGTGTTGAGATAGACTAGGAAAACGCCTTATATGCGTTGTGAGATGAGCTTAGAAGTATGGAAATGTAGAATTAAGAACATTTGTCAGCTCAATGCACATATACAGGCCATGGATCACTTCAAAAGTTAAAAAACCGCGGCTGCCTGTTGGTATATAAACCTTGGTTTCCAAACAATTATACCAGTGCCTTCTTCATATCCGTCACAGATTTTAAACGTTTTAATTTATTGGTGACACTTGTTGATCACATTTAATAGTTTCTTAATTGCTTTCTTATTGCTTTTATTGATGTGTAAAAAAGTACTCTAAAATGCGTTTTCTTCGTTATTTCACATCCGATTGATTCACAAATCGCTGAAAATATGTATGATCGATCTTTCCACATTCAGTATAAATTTGAGAGCTTTTTGAAAATTTCGGTATTCCAAGTATTTCTCCCCGGCCTATTCTTATGGGGAATTTCCATACTTTCCAATTTTTTCCCGGAGACACCGTTTGACCGATTTTTCTGAAAAACAATCCCAACCTATTCTGGTATAACACCAATTTGGGAAAAAAGTTTCGAGTTGATTGAAACTTTTTCCTAACCTGTATGCCGCGTACAAAATTGCACACAAAAACACAAAAAAAAAAGACAAAATTTTTTCGGTATATGGAATGAAAATCTTCACTACGCTCATCTAACTAGGAAAACGCCTCATATGCGTTGTGAGATGAGCTTAGAAGTATGGAAATGTAGAATTAAGAATATTTGGTCGGCTCAATGTACATATACAGGCCATGGATCACTTCAAAGGTTTGAAAACCGCGGCTGTCTGTTGGTATATGGACCTTGGTTTCCAAACAATTAAACCAGTGCCTTCTCATATCCATCACAGATTTTAAACGTTTTAATTTATTGGTGACACTTGTTGCTCACATTTAATAGTTTCTTAATTGCTTTTCTTAATTGCTTTTATTGATGTGTAAAAAAGTACATTAAAAATGAGTTTTCTTCGTTGTTTCACATCCGATTGTTCCATAAGTCGCTTAAAATGTGTATGATAGTTCTTCCCACTCTCAGTATAAATTTGAGAGCTTTTGAAAAAAATAAAATTCCAAGTATTTCTCCCCTGGCCTATTCTTATGGGGAATTTCCATACTTTCCGATTTTTTTCCGGAAAATCCGTTTGACCGATTTTTCTGAAAAACAATCCCAACCTATTCTGGTATAACACCAATTTGTAAAAAAAGTTTCGAGTTGATTGAAACTTTTTCCTGACCTGTATGCCGCGTACAAAAATTACACACAAAAAAAAAAAAAAAAAAAAAAAAAAAACATAAAAACCAAGCCCAAAATTTTTCGGTATATGGAATGAAAATCTTCGCTACGCTCATCTAAAAAATGGTGTCTGAAAATAAGAAAGTGGAGAGAGCTGGTATAAATTAGAAGGCGAACACCTCGATGGCGAATCTATTGAACTCACTGCCATCATTGAAAACGATACACCGCGAGTTTGGCAGACGGTAGTTTCTCGTTTGTGATCTGCCAAAGATCTACCCCCTTTCCATCCACCCGACTGATTGTATAATTTGAAAGAAGGTGAAAGAAGGAATTATGTGTATTAGACCAAGAAGAATCTATAAGTTATACTGCACTTGTGTTCACGAAAGAAGATCTTCTACCAATATAACAAATACAAAAGTCACCGTCATATTCGTATAGCTGTGAGGGTTGATGAATTTTCAGTACGGAATTTACATTATAAACACAACCACATCTTTCAGAGCAGTTAAATTTCAAAGCTGCGGTAAGTTTTACCGATTTTATTACCTGTTTTTACCGATAATTACCAAAATTTCAATTTCAATAATTCATTCGGTAGATCACCATCTACTGTACTCACCATCACCATCTACTATGTATAACATTTAGATATATTTATCCTGTAAGCAGCCAGAATTATATATATAACTATGAACAAACAAAATGACATCGAAACCCTGAAACTATTTCAATTAATAATGACGATATTCATTTCCCTAATTTCAGAAAAACTAGAAATCATCATCTCAATTTTAGAAATTATAATTATTTTGTTATCCTCCAGAGACCATGAGTCATGACGTAGTCATTACCTACTCTGTATAGAAATATAACTGAGTCAAGCATAGTGTCTACGTCACGATTCTGAAAAAGGATCGGATCCTCGAGGAAATATAAACAAATTGGATTTTTTGAAAACGAGATGATGATTTCCAATTTCTCTGAAATTATAGAGAAATAAATATCATCATTATTCATTAAAATCTAGTTTCAGGGTTGTGATGTGGTCCTCTAACAATATGAAATATCAAACGAATTCGTTGATATAATTCATTATATTAATAAGCATATAAGTTACATAGAAGTATCTGAAAATTGAAATCATGTAAATTCTCGTTAGAGAAGTATTTACTGAATATTAAATAATAATTAATAAAAATCGATTATAAATGCATATACATTGTAGGTTATATACAAACATCTCAAACTTTCGTAATATTATTCAGAAATCTTACAGAATATTTGTGAAGAGTTGAAAATGTCATTAGTAGATATTAAACAGTTTATCTTCTCTCTCCGTCTTCCTTGGCTAATATATTCTGTAATAAGCCAAAGACTTGAATGTATACGGCAATACACTGCACACTGTGACATCGACACGCTATTGTGTCGAAGCCATTGAATAATTCAGTGGCTCATTTCACTAGAACTCCCAAAGCATGAAGCTATCGTTCTATGGCGACAGTCTTATATACGTATACACTATAATTATAAACTAATTGTTAATTTTATCATGTGTTGATGAAGATTAAAGATTCAAGATGTGATGACTATCATGTTTCGACGATGAGACACTAGTTATGTTCGTCTGTCATGAACTGAAAAGAACTCGAGTACACTTTTAGGGGGCGGGGCACCTCGAGTGCTACTCCGTGCAGGATGCGCTGTTGTTCAGTTCAACTCGGTGTAGGTGAACTGACAATTAAAAACGAACAACCACAGCCCACCGCGTACCTCAAACTATTTGGCGCGAATTCCATTATTTATTTATTATTTTTTTGAGGTTAGGTCAGCTGCAGTCACATTGAAGAATGGAATACTGATAGTTTAATCCATCTTCTGTGATGCTTAGTGGACGTTCTCCTGCGGCTTCCTATTCGTTCACTCTACATTCAATGTTGTATTCAATTCAGATACGTTTTTCATCACGTCTAGAGAAGCTGCCATACAACTCTATACACAGCTCATCACTAAAGTGTTTGCGAGTGGAACATTAGATAATGGCCGATCACATGCAATGAAGTATCGAGATAATTAGGATTATTTCAATTGTAAAACTCAATGCCTAGGCCTAGGGCTAAAGAGGTTGAAATGGTAAGCCTACAAAGGTTATGTAGGACTAGGATCGAGTCCACTTTATAAACTCAATGGCCTGGCCTAAATTGTTTACAGCACCTAGGCCTAGGCCATAATCAACATTTGGCCTAGGCATTGAATTTGTAAGGCTAGGAGGTTATAAAAGAGAATGGGAACGCACAGAGAAATTATGATTGAAATAACTACCAGGAATTATGTAAATATTTATTTGATCGTGTAAAAAACTAACCTTTCGAGCTGAATAGCATTCCATTCTCATCAGTCCTCACGTAGAAAGTAACAACATTGACAGCTACCGCCATTTTATCTTCTTGCACTACCTTACACCAGTTAACACCACCTACACGAGCAGGGGTAACTTTTCTTGCACTTGTTTACACCAACTTACTCTAGGTCACCGTGCGTCGACAAACGAACAGCCGAGTGCAAGTTGCACTTTTCTGCCCCGAGTCAGACGAACGGCCACCGACCGATCGGTGTAAGTCAGGTCAAGTTGGAGTAAGTGAGTGCAGACAGACGAACATAACTAATATGTAATTGGATGAGCGAAGCGAAGACTCAATTTCACTTGACCCGAAAAAAATGTACATGTTTTTTTTTTTTTTTTTTTTTTTGTTCGCGCTCTACAGGTCAGACAAAAATTCAAAATCGATTGAAACTTGGCATGCCCATGTGTCATCATATGGATTGAATCTCATTAGTTTTTATACGCAATCGATTGCACACATTCTGAGAAAACTAATTTTCCATTTTCCAAGTTACCCATAAGAATAAGCCAGAGAAAAATTTTCGTGAAAAAAATGTCATTCGAAAAAATTCAAATTTTCACCAGATTTCAATATAATAATGATACACATTATTCCGAACTTTCACTGAAATCCAATCAGTCGTTTTGATATAAAAAATTATATAATGACAAAAAAAAGCAAGAGAAGAATTTAGGTACAGAAAATGTCTTTCGAAAAAACTCATATTTTCTCCAAATCTCAATATAATGATGATACAGATTATTGCAAACTTTTACTGAAATCCAATCAGTCGTTTAGATATAAAAACTTATTTAATGACATTTTTACACATGTTTTAAAGCTATTAAGAAAACCAATTAAATCCAAGCAACAAGTGTCACCAATTAGTGGAGAACGATTAAAACAAGGCCTTCTTTATTATCGAAGAAATTTTTGAGTATGAGTAATGATTATAAGAGGATGGTCTCAAGGTGTGTATATGTATACAGCTGTCATCACGTCTCATATAGTAGTCTAATATTACAATATATAATATCAAATTGCATCTAATATTTCCTTCATGAGAATAGTCTACGAAATAAACCAACCAAATGGAAAGATTGATTTTTAACTTGAATGCCGTCAAAACATTAACTTGATATAACTTTTTGAAAGAATTCAATGTCATTCTCATTAGCTCATCCATCAACGCGGAAACACATAACGCGTTTTCCTAGTAAATTTAGATAACCTGATCAATCTCGCAAATATTCAGTTACAACTCGAAACATTCATTTTGAATAATTTTCCAGCTGGCTTATACTCCAGACACAATACTGAACTGAACAAAAAATATATTTGAAAAATTATCTAGATACATTCCAAGTTTTAATTTATTGACATATGACCAATTACCAAGCGTGTAATATTGAAAATAATGAAAACCGGAATTTTTCCGTGTTTTTTCGTTTTGAAATTTTTGAAAGTAATCAATAGAATTAGTCACCACACTCCACACACGTCTTCCACACACACACACACACACACACACATTTATTTATACTGTTTTTCTAGTTTCAAATCCACGCACGCCAACCCAAAGTTATTCGTCAGTAATCCTAACTTTTTATAAGAGCATATCGAAGATTTCTATTTCACTTACTGGAACCATGAACTTATATTAATATAAGAAATATTATAAGTCCATGCTGGAAACTTCTTCTGGACATTGTTTGACAAATATTGTGCTACAACACGTTGTCGTACCCATGTTTTTGAGCAAATTATCAGTCTTACACTTTTTCCGGAAAATGACACTGGAAAATTGAAAATTTCCGCAAGAATAGAATTGGGTGAGAAGATCAATTTTAACATTTTGAAGAAATTATTTTTTCATACACTATTGGTATTCTTCCAATACACGTTTTCGAGTTTGAATAAATTTGGTTCGGGCATTTTTGGGAAATAAGAAGAATCGAAAAATACATTTACATCATTTTGAGAAAATTTACCGAAGACAGTCATCTGGAATACGTCATGACCGATATACAGATGGCTAGGTTTCCAACACATTGTTGATTTTAGTAGAGAAGCTCAATATTATGGAAGAGAATGGCCATATAGTGACTCTTTTGACAAAAATATGGTCACTGTTTTTGTCTATTCTCTGTCAAATATAGGCAGGTTTATGTGTTATTCACATGCTATTGATAATGGATTATCTATTTATTTAATTTTGACTCAAGCATGAGCCATCAGGATAAGTAATAATTCGGGAATAGGAGGGGCTTAAATGGCAAAAACATGGCCGCCGCAGCACCAATGACTGCTTTCCTTCATAAAGGCTCTCTAGATTTCAGTAGTATCAAGCTCAAGGTGTGTATATAGCTTGAAAGTACGTCGTATAGATATCGTCGTATAGATATACAACGCATATGCTGCGTTAGCATGCTACACTGAAAATGCGTAAGTGTCTCTTAAGACTATATTGCGATTACATCCAAACAGTGATATTTAAACCATCTTAAAAGAACTTTAGTTTGAAATCCAAACGCTAGAGCATAACAGAGTAAATTATTTGAAAAAACTTCTTGATTTACCCCGAGTTGAACAACAGTTAGAAGGCAGTTGATTAATTATTCAACTCGTAGTGTTCTCAACAATTGAAGTGACATTTTCTCTATAACCTCGAATTCAAACGGCTATTGTCATTATTATTATATACATATAAGTATTGTATGAACATGTTTTTTCTGATTTTTTTAGTAACATCGAAATTTGATACAAAATCATTGTTTCCCAATTAAGGCTATGGATGAAAGACAAGATCGTTTGGACGGGGCACCACAAGGGCGATCTTACCACCAAAAAATATTACAATATGACTTTTTTGGTATATGAAATTCATTTGTTTAGAATTATCTAACTGGCAGTCAAAAACAATTTTATCATCATATTAAAGATGTAAAATTGTAAACGACTATGCAGAACTGTAATACGTGCAATATAGTAGCCCACTTGAAAGCCAACACGATGATATAGCCAACTGAAGTTTCGAACTTCGAATCTGAAAGCTCCTATCGTCTTACCATTTTATATTGTTTTCTATAGCCGAGAGCGACTCACCGTGTAAGTGGTATGCTCTTCAAAACAAAACATAGAATTATAATCGTGAAATGCGCGCAAGGTCTATTGAAAGAGTCATATCCATGTCTATAATTGCCAACTTGAAAACAAATATACATGCGTATACTTGTAAATAGAAAACTTTCATTCTTTTTTACAATTGAAAACGTTCTTTACATATCATCATTTTCCATCGTGGATTGTTGAATGGAACAGCACTTGTAGTCATATATATTCGGTTTAACGACGAGCACTAACGACCTAAAGAGATATATTGGTATTTTAATTTATTCATATTGGATTCAATAATGCACTGCAGTGATAAATAATATTTTTCGCATCGGTGAATGAGGAATGACGTGTTGGGAGATGAAATGAGATATTTTATTCGGTGTATTTGGATAGTGTGAATGAAACGGCCGTGGCCTTTTTTTAAGAAACCACCTCAGTCTCCACCATCAAATCCCAGTCTCCTGGAAGATGGTTCAGTACGCTATAACGACTGTGGATCAATCCAAATAAATATTTCATATTTTTATTTGAAATATACATCATTGAAATGAAAACTGAATTGAAGTAGACCAACATAACAAAGTGTAGATAAACAATAAGTTTTTGAACTCTTATAACTACCAGATCTACCCTCCTCTCGTTACCTGTCAATACTACTTATATTCGTCACTTCATTTATCCATCAACACCAATGAAACTATATAATTTCCACATTTGTATTAAATACTAATAATTAATGACATCAAATTTTATTATTTTATTTATATTAATAATATTAATAATATTAATAATATAATATATTCCAGTGAGCTTTGTAATTCTAATTGGCTATTTGTCAGGTGGTGAGTACTTACATGTGTTAAATAGCAAGGCTGTGTGGTTTTGGTTCAGTTTCAGGTTAGATTAAATTAGTTTATCATAGGTTTGTTAAGATATAGGCGAGTTAATTAGATTAGTTAGATTGGGTTGATTCAAGTTGATTTAGGGTGTACGTAACAACAACAACAGAATAACTTCCACGTGGGGTAACTGGTGACTTGAATAAATAGATGAAATATAGAATGCATCTGTAATTGTTATTCTTAACTTATGTGTAATGATCATGCACGAACCAGTCATGATTACACAAGTGTGGTTTAAATTAAAATCAACGTTCGCAACGCTAGCAACTGTTATACCAAGTTATTATAAGAAAGCTATGAATACCAACAACTCGGAAAGACAATGTTTACACGAGTATACGGGTCGAGTGACTGTAGACACGAGCTTTGTTTCATCTGAAATATGGGCTAATTGTACCCGGCGGAGATAACGAAGCAATTGAGCCCTGAAGGTATATAAACATTATAACAACGCGTATAGACGCAACTTGTTCCGACTGCGAGAATATCTCCTTCTCTCTTTATTTTATTGATCTTTCATGTTTATATACATGTATATTATCCTTTACACGCATATTTCCCTTACACGTCACACGGTGAATGTCTTCTTCACAAGAAAATATGATAAATCTCAATTCGGCTCGAATCTCGTAATGGAGCTATCAGTTCTGATGTCAGTTTGTGACTTGTTATAGTTGTAATCCAGTGATTGATGCAAAGCGATGAGACATTCCGAAGAAAACAAGTTTTAAAATATAAAACTTCTATCTCTTCATATTTTCTAATGCAAATTTCAAAAACTATTATACGTGGAAGCTTTAAAATAATATTGAAACGTATTTTCGTACTCACGTATAATACAAGTTGATATTATGGAATCACAAACATTGTTTATTTTTCGTCGAAATATTTTATGTCCAGCTTTATGAACAATAAAAGCTTCCTAAGCTAACCAAGTTATAAACTTGACGACACAAAAAACTCCAATAACTGAAGTATTTCAAAAGCACGATGAAACATTTGAGAACGAGTAAAATGACACCTTTAAACGAGTTGCGAATTGGTTCAATATATAGGGCCTACATGATATATGTATATATATATATATATATATATATATATATATATATATATATATATATATATATATATATATATATATATATATATATATATATATATATATACATATATTTATAAAATAATATATTGAATCAACAGTAAACTCGAAATAGCAATTAAAATAATTATTGTCAACAGTGTAGACATTAATTGGTGGCAACTAGCAAGTTCATGTAACATGAGCTAACAACAGTTATAGAACTGATAATTGTACTGAAAGTTGTACTGTATAATTGTACATCATCATCGCCAGTAAGTTCATGCTCAAATCCAACACAATTCTAACCGAAAATGTCGAAAGGTGAGATCAATGTCCTCACATGATTTCTGGAATGTACTCAAAAGGTTAAAGTATAACTTGAAGTTCACAATACTTCGTTTAATTAGGTTTAGATTTCTACAGATATACTCCTATCAATTATTGTACCAAGAGATTCAATGCGAATTTTCCATTCCATTCATAGAGGCTGCAGGCATCTAATGAGGCTTGCCATCTTTCACGCCGTGAAATCTCACGACATTTCTAGAATCCGATTTTACAATTTTCTTCATATTGGTACTGAATGAAGACCTAGATTTGAACTAATTAAATACAGGATGTTGATTCAAATAGACACTCACCTCGGTGAACGATTGTTCCTCACTCAGGCCCGCCCACTCTGATACATATGTAATAATATTTAGAAGAAGAAAAAAAAATTGGGAAGAAAGAAGAATCGAAGAAAGATGAGTAATGCCCACCAATAGATCTTGGTTATTATTACAACGTGCTTCATTAAAATAAAAAAAAGATAAAGACAAGTATGGAGATTGAATAGTCAATTTTAAAAAAAAAAAAACATGATTGAATTGTTCGATTTCATTGAACTATTCGAGTCCAACTTGAGGCATGGGTTATTGTTCACGTCCTTTCATTTATCATTACTTCATCGTTTCAATATCACCCACTCATTCGTACCCCCGTATAACCTAGTTGGTGTGGTCGTTAAGCAAACAATATCATCATCATCAGTGAATAACTTGGTTAACTTTACATACAAATCATAGTAGTTTCGTTTGGGGTGTTTAGAACACCCCTGTATATTGTGCATCCGAACGAGCTTATACCTTCTTGTCATGACTGTTCACTCTTGCCTTGATTAGGAAATAATTATTACTCAACATTGAGTTCCACTGGCTATTAGAAGGCATCTATATGTGCTGTTCATACTCCGTTGAAAATCAATCATTAATTTGATTCATTAAAATAATTACCCATCAAAACATACTTGACATAGTTACATAACACTTCTATTGATTACTCAACACCATTGCTATTATCTACATATTCATTTCAGAAATTTTATAAATAAATGTTACATACGTGAACATATATATGAAGGCCATAGGCCTATTTAGGCTTATATATATATATATATATATAAATATTAATTCGGAAAAGTCGAAAAATTGAAACCACCGAAAACTTGCCATCGAATGCGCCCCGACGTAGCCGCCAGAGACGGATTGGATTTTTTATTATATGATATAAATGATAATGTACATGTATTACTTGATGTACAGGACCCGTAATTTTCCAAAACTAGGCTAAAGTTACACTAAAATTGAAACAAATACCCCGTATGGTGGAGATCCCATGTTTTGGTGGAAAGGCCCTGTTTTGGTGGAGGTGCCGTGTTGATAATCTGATGATGTGATAATGTGATAAATATGATAATGTTATACTGATATTTCTTTCTGATTCATTGTTTTAATATTTAGAGCTTTTCAACTTATACTTTATAATCTTCACATATAAGTATACCTACATGCCTATTTATATAAAAATTACCGTTCACCTGTTGTACCTTGTAGAAATTATAGAATGCAAGGTTGAAAAACATACCAATTAGAAATATCATGGAACGCATTCCGTTCCGGTATTATTTCATTGGCTCATTGATATTTTACAATCTTTCAAAAGACATCTCGACTATATTATACTGATATAGACCCCCATATTCTTGTAACAAGAAAGAAGAAGGTAGGCCATCAATATAACAAACACAAATATCGCCGTTATATAGCTGTGATAGTTTCAAGATAGGCCTACCAACTTACCAACTACTCCTGAAATTAGGTGTACAGTTTGAAACAAAATCAAGTGAAAAATCACCTGAAATCAAAAGAATGCCATGGTAAAAAAAATCAGTTAAATAAAAAGAAATCAGAAAAAAGTTTTAAAAAACAGTCAAAATTAGAAAATCACACTCGAGTCAAAAAAAAATCGTGATTTCGGAAACAAAAATTCCAATGACGTTAGGTACTCAAAAATGGTTTTCCCGATTTGATCCAAAAAACTATACAACTCAAAGTTGGGTAAGTCTGCGTGTACAGAAGAAGTTTCATGTAGATCGGTCAAACCGTGCGTACAAACAAACAAAAAAGACAATACAAGAAATAGAGCTCTATAAGAGTGGGATGGAAGTCTTCACTCTCGCTCATCTGCTAACGTTGGCTCGAGATAAACTTTGTCGCCACACAAGAATAAAGCTTCCACCTCCTTCTTCACTGCCTTCTATTGTCACGTTGCAGGGCACGGTCTTCGCGCTTAGCAACCAATTACCATCGGATAGCTCGTAAAACTGTCATCCTGTGTTTTATAAACCTAAAACTCTGCGTATATATCGATTGTAATTAGGAATCAACGAGAGATTAACTCTTCATTCCAAAGACATGTTAATTAACTTCCAGAGAAGTTGACTTTATTGAACGTCAGTTCAGTTATAATAGGCCTATATATTGCCATGACAACCAGTATTTTATTTTCTATACAGCCAGGACAAACTCTGTTGTTTTCTATATAGTCAGGACCAACTCGGTTTATTTTGTTTTCATTATGAAAGTTGAAACTTGGTAATAAAATCATTCTTTGCTATATAGACAATTTTTGTCGTTATTTAAATTATTATTATTATTATTATTATTATTAGTATTATTATTATTATTATTATTATCATTATTATTTGGTTATTCATTGTTGTCCCATTCATTTTTATTGTAGTTATTTGATGTGAGTTCGCTAGTGTATTGTTTATTCATGTGAAAAAAGATGTGTAAATTATCTTTGAAGAGAGTATCTTTAGTTTATTCCATAGATTAACCCCCAAATGGGTTTTGTGGACACTTGAGAGTGAAATATGTATTTGTCATAATGTATACATTTATTGGATGAAAATTAATAAAAAAATATAATATTATTATTATTAAAATTTACACTTGACAAAAGGTCATTGATCCCTAAGAGCAAGGATGACCAACCGGGTCATTCGTACGGGGCACTATAAAGGACCCCAAAGGAAATAATTGGTATTGTTAATTTGTACTCATAATAATCAGTCCACATGATTGGATGTTATGTTTTATGACGTGTCGAATCACTATTCTTCAATTAAACCACCAAGTCTTTTTTGATATATATATTTTCTCTCTCTCTACCTCTCTCGGGCTGTATATATATATATATATATATATATATATATATATATATATAGAGAGAGAGAAATATATATAGAAATATACACTTATATATATATATATATATATATATATATATATATATATATATATATATATATATATATATATATATATATATATATGTATATATACAGAGAGAGAGAGAGAGAGAGAGACCTACAAAATCACGTTTACTCCTTCGGTGAAACTATGTACAAAGTTGTCCGTGTCGACGTCATTCAATCCAATAGCTAAATACTTCACTTCCAACTCTTGATGGTACGAAGTTTAAGCGATCGATCTATTAAAACCATGACTGCATGAAATCAACATTCATGTCAAAACAATTTCAACTGTTTTTCTGATATTTCACTTCATTACATTGTTACTGATTATTCCAGTTGAATTGAACTCGTACTAATCACGCTTTAAAACATAATTACACTGCCCACCATGCTGAGTTTCACCAAACCATGTTAACCAAGCAGTATGGTTTGGACAGGTCACCTCACCTCTCACTGGGAATATAGGTGTGGCCGAAATTGCCACGGCAAAGTCTGTAGACACAATATTCATTTAGGAAATAGGTTTTTACAGGATCTACTTACTCACTGTAAAGTAGAACGTATGGACATGAGGGATTTTCCTCAAAGCTGCTGTCAAATACACGTACTGCCATGTGTTTCACGGCGTTACGAACCGATGGTGGAGTTGAAAATCGCTGGAGTTTTATTTTGTCGCAAATATTCTATCAGTTTCGGGAAGTATTTTGAAATATAGCTACTGTGATTGAATAGCAACCACAATAGATTATTAATTATTCCCATTCAATTTCGACTATGTTCGTTAGTTACTAATTACCAATTTTAATTTTGTTATTTAACTCGTGAAATGCATACTGATTGCATATTAATGATCACAAAATATATATATAGTCATATTTCTCGATGCTTTGTGGGAATATATCTGATATTAACGAATCGAGTTAGAATAGAGTATATTCTATTGAAAATAATACTAATTAATAAATGAATGAATAAAAAATAAAAAAAATCTATCATTGAAAATCTTGCGATTATTGTTTGCCAAACAGCTAGGTCATGTGTTGGTATTTGTGTTGATATGATAGATGATCACAAAACCCCATGCCTTATGCAAGAACTCAAACCCACGCCCGACTTGACTTCACCTTCCAAAGCAGAGACGTGACTGACTGAGCCAGACGGACGTCTAATTATGAAATTACATTTTGCTCAAATCAGCCAGGCCTCTCACCTCTCTCTCTCTCTCTCTCTCTCTCTCTCTCTCTCTCTCTCTCTCTCTCTCTCTCTCTCTCTCTCTCTCTCTCTCTCTCTCTCTCTCTCTCTCTCTCTCTCTCTCTCTCTCTCTCTCTCTCTGTCTCTCTCTCTCTCTCTCTCTCTATCTCTCTACTATCTCTCTCGCTCATCGTTTCATACATATAATACTCTATGACAGAAAGACGTGTTCCAGGCAACCTAGTTTGTAGAAGTGCTTTCATTGCTAAAAGTTTACCATTAAGAATCAATGTTCCAAGATCGAACATCGGTGGAGGTGCCGGGTATATATGGAGAAACTCAATGAATTACTTATTCGCTAGCCTCTATTCCAGATTCACGGCATCCTCGTATTCAATACATTTGTTTCCTCATTTTGCTGAAATTTTTTCTTTTAAGAAACCGCGATATATCTAATATATTTATGTATATAAGCCCATCATATTCGTCATTACATTAAGGTCCGTGAACCTGTCCCCCCCCACTCGAGCACTAATTATGAAACTTGGTCAGGATTTAGTGCTATCGATTTGTCAAGTATTAGAATTAGTGCTCCGATAGTTCCCGAGATAATGGCATTTGTTTGTGGGGGGGGGTCAAGTTCACGCTCCCCCCCCCCCTCGAGCACTAATTCTGAAACTTGGCCAGGATTTAGTGCTCAATTAGTGCTATCGATCTGCCAAGTACTAGAATTAGTGCTCTGTTAGTTCCCGAGATATGGGCGTTTGAAAGTGGGGGGGGTCAAGTTCACGCTCCCCCCCCCAGTGAGCAAGGATCATGAAACTTGGCCAAAACTTACCTTATAATTAGTGCTATAACATTGCATAGTTTTAGAATTAGTGCTCGGATAGTTTTCGAGAAAAACGATATTTAAGGTGCTATTTTTTTCGGGAGGCGCGCCAACCAAGCGCCGCGCGCGAAATTCGAATGCCTAACCGTCAAAAACGTACACACGTCGTTTTGCGTGTTACTTCCGTCCCGAAATGACTTCGAAATGAATCAGTTGATGTTTAGTTCACAAAATAACTATTGGGAAAACGCCATACATGTGTTTTTTGACTAGTGAGAGTGTACACATTCGAAGAATTGAATAGAAAATTATTTTTAATTATATTATTTGTTCCATTGAAAAAACTGCATAGCAAACGAAATTGCTGAGATGGAATATGAACAGCTATTGCTGATTTTATATTTACAAAACATTTCAGATCGTCACACATTTTTTTTATCAAACCTTTCACGCCTTTAGAATTACTTCTTGTCAGCATACACACTTATCTAAAATGAAGCCATACCAATTGTCTTTTAAACTTCATTATTGAGATTGAATTACGAATCAATCGTTGTTTTCTCTTTCACAATTCACACATGAGGAATAAACGTTGAGAGTCATTTTCAAATATCAACACTCTCCCTATGATCATACCTTTTTCACGGATTTCAATGGTCTTTTTAATGGTATTGGATTGTAATACTGCTTGATGGTTTATTAGGTAAGGAAGCGGTCGTAGCCTATAATGTGGTAACTATCTTGTCATAGGCTGGAGAGAAGAACAATACAATCCTCGGTAAAGATGGTCGTAGATACTATGCGCTATCTTCACCCTTGCTTCATTGAAAAGTTTATTGATAGTATACAATGATTACCGAATGAAATAATGATTGACAGATGATTACAGAAAATTACATGTCTTGTACATGTCTATGTACATGTCCACACACCATCAACACTTGGTGTAATATATTCATGAATTTCCCAAAATACTCCAAATACAATAATGAATTGAATGCAATAGATTTTGAAAATATCCCCGGCTGAATTTCAAGATTTTCATTCGACATATAATAATAATCCAATTACAAATACATGAAGTAGAAAAAACACACGATAATAATAAATCTCACGTGAATGTATAATGAAAAAAAATAGGCATGGTGAAAATTAATGAGATAGCTTAACAAACAGTAATATGAAAAAGTATTAGTATGAACAGTAATATGAAAATGATATGAAAATACTACAAAAATGGCGAATAATGAATGAATTCATCGTTGAAAAATGAATGTGAGTATGAATGGTTTTTCAAAATGACAATAGATCCTTTTGAGGCTAAAATTCCTATCAAATTTATAAAATCACTGTTCAGATTAAACTTCCTACAAAATCCTACAAAAAAACTTGTGCCTCCTCTAGCGCCTATCAAAAGACCAATCACAGTGATATTCGAAATATTATAGGTGGTTCTCAAGTATGAAGATGTAGTATTAGTACTTTTAATACTTGTACTTTTAGTATTCACCAAATTTTTGCCGTAACAAGCATTGGATACCTACAAATTATATTTCCCTGATGGCATGTTATTAGTATTTAATGTGTGGCAAACTAGTGTAAGATATATTATTTTATTAAATAGTTTATCGTTCCACGAATGCAAAAGCATTAAAATTCATCATTCACTCGGTCCGAGTATAGTGCGTGTGCTTGGTTTGAATATTCGAAGATACATTTCAAAATTAAAGAAATATTAGAATAATATTTAGGGAAAAAAAAACATCCAACGATAGAATAGAATGTCAATAATGAATAATAACCGACAATAATGAATGATTCATTGGACGTGAATAGATCTTAGTTATCTTCACAGTGCGTCGTTAAACACAAGTATAAAGTATTAATTTAATTCAAAATAAATAATTATCTTCAATGTGACTCTCTTGTTCGAAGACGTGATAATATAATTATCCAATACATAACAAATGGTAAGAAAACAATACAGTATAAGATTCATTTGATGTGGAAATTACATTATCGATGTACAATGAGCGTCTAGTTTATTTATTATTTTGGAAGCTAGGCATTTCCAGGGGTTGAATCAGTGCATGCTGCATGACATGATGAACGACATATTTTTACAAAATATTTAGACTACTATCCCCATATAAGACATGTAATTTTTTGTAATCATCTGTCAATCATTATTTCATCCGGTAATCATTGTATACTATCAATAAACTTTTCAATGAAGCAAGGGTGAAGATAGCGCATATTATCCACGACCACCTTTACCGAGGATTGTATTGTTCTTCTCTCCAGCCTATGACAAGATAGTTACCACATTATAGGCTACGACCGCTTCCTTACCTAATAAACCATCAAGCAGTATTACAATCCAATACCATTAAAAAGACAATTGAAATCCGTGAAAAAGGTATGATCATAGGGAGAGTGTTGATATTTGAAAATGACTCTCAACGTTTATTCCTCATGTGTGAATTGTGAAAGAGAAAACAACGATTGATTCGTAATTCAATCTCAATAATGAAGTTTAAAAGACAATCGGTATGGCTTCATTTTAGATAAGTGTGTATGCTGACAAGAAGTAATTCTAAAGGCGTGAAAGGTTTGATAAAAAAATGTGTGACGATCTGAAATGTTTTGTAAATATAAAATCAGCAATAGCTGTTCATATTCCATCTCAGCAATTTCGTTTGCTATGCAGTTTTTTCAATGGAACAAATAATATAATTAAAAATAATTTTCTATTCAATTCTTCGAATGTGTACACTCTCACTAGTAAAAAAACACATGTTTGGCGTTTTCCCAATAGTTATTTTGTGAACTAAACATCAACTGATTCATTTCGAAGTCATTTCGGGACGGAAGTAACACGCAAAACGACGTGTGTACGTTTTTGACGGTTAGGCATTCGAATTTCGCGCGCGGCGCTTGGTTGGCGCGCCTCCCGAAAAAAATAGCACCTTAAATATCGTTTTTCTCGAAAACTATCCGAGCACTAATTCTAAAACTATGCAATGTTATAGCACTAATTATAAGTTACGTTTTGGCCAAGTTTCATGATCCTTGCTCACTGGGGGGGGGGGGGGAGCGTGAACTTGACCCCCCCCCACTTTCAAACGCCTATATCTCGGGAACTAACAGAGCACTAATTCTAATACTTTGCAAAAGTGTAGCACTAATTGAGCACTAAATCCTGGCCAAGTTTCAGAATTAGTGCTCGAGTGGGGGGGGAGCGTGAACTTGACCCCCCCCCACTTTCAAACGCTAATATCTCGGGAACTTACCGAGCACTAATTCTAGTACTTGGCAGATCGATAGCACTAATTGAGCACTAAATCCTGGCCAAGTTTCAGAATTGGTGCTCGAGTGGGGGGGGGAGCGTGAACTTGACCCCCCCCCCACAAACAAATGCCATTATCTCGGGAACTATTGGAGCACTAATTCTAATACTTGACAAATCGATAGCACTAATTGAGCACTAAATCCTGACCAAGTTTCATAATTAGTGCTCGAGTGGGGGGGGACAGGTTCACGGACCTATTACATTATGCTTTATTTTCAAAGATACATATTGAAATACCGGTGAATGTTTAAAATTGTATAGACCTGGCTATAGAGGCATATCGGCTATGTCCGGAGTGCGAGTATTTCTCCAAACCGAATGTCTTTTTTTTCGAAACTTTCGATACTCAAGATATTCGTATACAGAAAGCGTTATGCATTAAATATACTTTTCTTTATCAGTTTAAACGTACACACCAACCCATTCAAACCATAACCGAAACTCAACATTGAAAAGCATTTCAGAGGGTGTATTTTTTTTTAATGTAGTTTTTAGTTTTAAACAAAATACTTTAACGGAATCAAGATTCAATCTTGCGAGCATTAGAACCAAAATCACGCGTGCTACCCATTCAGCTATACAGTAGGGCCTACACCTGATTTGACGCTATACCTAGTATTCACATAGACTATACCTAGTATTCACCCCTGGTATCTGACCCCAGGTTAGGCTGTACCAGAGTAAAGTGGAAAACATTTCACACATTCTAATTTCAAATGATTATTTGAATGAAATTTTGTTCTAAATAGCAATCTAAAAATTCTTTAAAAATAAAATTTGTTGTCAAGATTACAAGTCGGCAACGAGAGTGAGAAAATATGTAGTTCCTGTCCCCAAGCATGGGACAGATAGCCCTAACTTGTACTGGGATTTGAATATATGGGTTTTGAACCAGGGTTAAGACCGTATGAAAATGATATTATTTTCATTCACACAATGACCGTAGCTCGACCCAAAGACAAACACTTATTGTAAAAAACAGCTACTTCGTATTGTTTCTTATTGCGTGTCATAAGCGAGATGAACGCGAGTTTAGTTATACAGTGCCATTGTATATAGTGGAAATATGAATAGCTAACATACGGGCCGCGTATATTAGCCTATATTAGGTTGATTAAGAACCCATAGATTCGTATATCATTATTACCCAACCAGCTATTTCGATATAGAGTTAGGTTAGTTGGGATAGGTAAGGTTAGGCTATTGTATAACACTACCACAGTAATTTTGTTCTCCGTATGAGTGAGCGAAAATAATCAATTTTATATTTGAAAAAGTCGTACTTAAAAAACCTAAACATTCTCTGTTATGGAGAACAAACATTTCTTTCCATAAATAAATAAAAAAATAACTATTAATTGTCTGCATACCTTGTGCATAGCTGCCGTATAGGTCAAACTGATCTGAAATAGCCAATATCGAGATTGTGGCTAATTGTACTGCATACCTTCAATTTATATACGGGAACCAAGCTTAAACTTATACAAATAAAACTTTGTGGGAGGTAAACGTTTGTAAAAATAATCCATAGATACTTGATAAACCTGGAATTCGAAAAGAAAAGTAAAAACAGAAAGCACTTCTAAATGGAATATAGCAGACGAGAGATCACAAAAAAATCGTCGAGAATATAATATTGTAATCAACGCTTTTGTTGAAAATATACGAGCGCTCTATTTCAGAACTTCATCCCCTAGTTCCACTTTCTAACAATAACAGCGTGCATGCAACTTTTTCTGGCGAATATTGTACCCCTCCGGGGTAGTAACACTTTCTGCTCTGTTAGGATAAGTACGCCATTGGCCGAAGCCTTTGATAATTAGCTACATGAAATACACATTGTAACTCTATTACTGTAGCTGATCCGACACTCAGTGCAATAATGTGTAGTTGATCCTATGCTCAGTGCAATAACATGTTGGGATGCACAGCCCATAACTTGTAGGATAATGAGTTCCGCTTGCACTGATCCGTGCAATGTTAATTAACAGTTTGCATGTAACCGTGATGCTGTGTGCAAGGAAGTGATTGCATTGCCAAGGGAAATTAGGAAAACAGTGAACTGTCAACACATATTCCTGGAAATAGCTAGATAAAATTGTCCTGTTTGTCACTGTATATTGGGGTACCCGTATATAAATATATATATATATATATATATATATATATATATATATATATAATATATATATATATATATATATATATATATATATATATATATATATATATATATATATATATATATATATATATCGACAATTCAATGCAAACCCTCGTACCTGTGTTTTGTGAGATTGTGAAGGGTACGCAAAATACTTCTATTTGCCGTGTTTTCACGATTTGTTAGATTTATTATTCTCATTTTGAATTATTTAACAATCATTTAACAATCATTTAAAATGAGAATAACACACACACATATATATGGAATATTATTCATTTATTTTATTACAAAGTTTGAATTTGCATGTGACTAGGTGAGTTTCTAGCTAGAGCAGTATCAATAGAGCAGTATGGAGCTGCTCTATAGTATATATAAGTATAGTGTAACTTATATAATATAATAAATATAGCTAAAATGCAGTCATGTCAAATAATGCATTCGGACTTGACTTGCATGACCTATTTGTACTAAGATTTGAATTATTGATAAAATAATGACTGCTTGAATCAGCGTTTTGTAAGTTCGATTCCCACCATGGTCGACCATCCTGACATGGAGATTTCGTGGTTTCCCTTTGTCGTATCAGGTCAGTACTGGGATGCTTCCTTAAAAACAGGTCACGACCGACTCCTTCCCACTATCCAAAAACACCTCATAAAATAACCTTTCATCTCATCATCTCATATATCATTCCCCGACGCTAATAGATCTTAGTCATCAGGACAGTGCGTCGTTAAACCCAATATAAAACCGGCGCCAAATAATCCCATCGTTGACGTGCCGTAAAACTCTAATATTTGCTCATTCATTCATGCTCAATATAAATACAAAAATAAAATCAATAATCACTTTGACGTAAACTTACCAATGTCCAGAATTGTAAGAATGAAGACAACTCCAATCAGCTGTAGTTGAATCCGCGTCTCCTTCATGGTCCTCGTTAGAGTAGATAGCAACTAGAACAGATTTCAAACGTCGAATCAAAGAAGCGAAGCGTAAAACTTCTAGCCTCGAACGAAATAAATCTTCTTCACAATTTTCTTTCTGAAATAATATTATAGAAGCAACGTCCGCGATAATATTGATTCAGTGTTATTAACCTCAGGGCTTGATATATTCTTCCACCCATGCACCAAAGAAGTAGCAGCTTGATTAAAAAAGAGATAAAGAATGTAGCGTATACAATATAAATTAATGCAAAAGTAAAATGTTTACATTTTCAATATGATGATGACGTTCATAAACTTTGGTAATTTTAGCAGGAACATGCGTCTAAAAACACATTTTTTATGGACAATTTATTAATAATTATATTATTATTTCAATGTTCACATCCTGTCTCTTCCTATCACTTTTAATTTAGAACACTATAAATATTCACCTTGGCTACATACAACCTATATATACTACAATTTCCTCAAGTATGCCATTCCAGTCGATTGGTACTCCTGATTATTCCAGCTCTCTGACTTCTCTCTGAATGGTTGAATTTAAATGAAACAGGTGTACCAATATTAGAGTATACGGTATTTATTAGGTTGGCCTCTCGACCTGCTCTCCAGTTTCTAATATAGCAATAGCATTCAAATGGAATAAATCCACGTCCTCATAAGGCAGCTTGTACTTTGTTATTAATTCAAACTATGCCTTCTTCTCTATAGCCTATAGTACTGTAGTAAAAAAGAGTTATAAATAAAGTAGGACGACTTGAAAGTTCAGAAACTGAAAATGTCCTTGTATTAATAGCGAAGTTATATTTCCAGGAACTTTTGTTAGGGTAATATCTTTGGAGTATACCATGAAAAAACACCAACATATATATATTTATATATATATATATATATATATATATATATATATATATATATATATATATATATATATATATATTGCTAACATAAAACGACCGAATCAAATCCCGTAGTTCTTCTTTAACAGAGGAAATGCTCATGACTTTAATTTCCACAGCTATAACAGAGCTATAATTATAGGTTATCTTGGCTATATAATAGGCCTGTAATATTATTTTGAAAATGTTGAGAGTGTTATTATTGGATAAATATCAGTGAAGATCCCATGTGAAGTTTTCGGCATTTGCTTTTTCGTCTCACACAGATGAGATAAGTAGACTGAATTACTGCTCATTGATCGACATGATGACTTTTTATTCTCAAAGGCCTAGAAAACAAACGTTCCTAACAATATTCCAGTCACTCATTGTATATTTCTCAAAGAATCCATTTTTCGGATACCTTTCAAGAAAAAACTATATGACGGAGTATATTCTTCAAACAAACGGAAATAATTTGTATGAGTACGTATTCAGTTACGATGAATCATAAATACAGATGAATGAATGAGAAATTGTAATTGATTGAATCAATCAATCAATGTTTCCATGTACAGTCATACATCATTACGATTCTCATATCTAGCTTATATGTACACTATTCTATACCAACAAAACGAGGGATTTCAAATGATGAATAAATTTGTTCGTGGCAGTTCCTATAATTGCCATATGAGCCATATAATATGTGGTTCGAGTGTCCGTGCAACTAGATACCTGTCTGTTCACACAGAATGTGGTCTACATGATGACATCAAAGCAAACCTATTCACATCATACAAATCATACATCATCGTTGGACACAGAGTCGAGGGGAAAGGGGGTACGTTGATACAAACTTCATTGAAAAAAAAATACAGTAAATAGAGATCAAAGCTGAATTTAAAAAACATAAATTAATATAACTGTAAAAATCGGACCTAGCTATTATTATTAGTTTGGTACAAGTGCCGTGTATATATACCATCGCATTTCTAAAAGTAAAACACGTTTTTGTGGTATTTGAAATTGTATTTTCTTGTTGATCGTCGATCAAGCATGCTATCTGCCAATCAGAGCATCATGTAAACGTGATGATACCATAAAATGCACCGATCAATGTAATAATACGATAACAAACGCTCAACAATGGGACATTTTTAATGAATCTTATTGTTGAAATGCGTCCTTACATAAGTTGTTCTGTTCGCCACTAATGTCGTAACTGCAAATTACACATTTCCGTCGTCCAAATGTCTATGATATAAAGTTTGTATGAACGTTGGAGTGCAATTGCTAATACCTCTCCAAGTTTTACACAGTTTATAATGAGCATGTCCAGGTCGTATAAAGCAGTCATGTAAGCATCACAACTTCTCGTCTCTCTATAATACGTTCCGAGAGCATCGAAACTTTATCATTTAAGAGCGCAGAGGAGTCGATTTGAAGATATACCAGTTGGTTAGAGATAACTTTCGAACAGTACGAGATATCAGAATTCTGAAACTATATAACGAGCAACAGCACTTGAATACACATTCTGGTAGAGCTAATTAAACATCTTGGTTTTAAATTATCATTCAATTCATTCAATTCACTAATTAATTCATTAATTAGTTTCATTTAATTCAATTCCAGGTTTTCATGGGAAAGATGATGATCGTGTATGCATCGATTCTCATTTAAAATATTAAAAACTGTGAAATTGAAGCTATCTGTTGAAGTAATCAACTGAATTAGCTGATTTTTCTATATAAATTATATATGTTATATATATAAATATATATATATATATATATATATATATATATATATATATATATATATATATATATATATATATATATATGTTTGAAAAAGTTCAATGATAGGTGATACTTAGTTGATACTTGGAATTTGGTTATTGATTATTTTCTGTTGGTTACCATGGTCACTGAGTTTAGAATCACCCAAACTTAACGACCAAACTTCACTTCCGTGATGCGCATTCCAACAGTAACACATAGGTATGTTAAGATGCTTCAATATGATATCCATTGGGAATTAATTTTGGCACTCAACATTTTCATAGATACGATGTTAAAAAAATACGTGTTTTAGCTGTACACTTGTAAAAATTATACGATATGCGGTATAGAGTAAGTGTTACGTCTTAGGAAGGAAGTTCTTTACGATCTTATCGTGCCGTGGTAAGAATGGTTCTGTCGTGACCCGATAGAAGAACCATTCCAGTATTTACTTGTTAGACTGAGAAAAGAGTGGAGGTGTTAAAAATATGTATGTTTATGTTGTAACTAAATCCATCAATATATAGTATTGAATTTTTCGAATGAAAATTGTTGAAATCATTCTAAACATTTTACTAAACAAATGATATTTCCTTAATTAGAATCCCACGCGCTCTTAAAGTGATCTGTCAACGAATGTTATCAGCGTAGAAAACATGTTTGACTGTTGATCGATTGACTCTTGATATAGCTGCATAGGAGGTGTAAAACTAACTGTCCCACATACTAAACACAAACTGTTCTCTACACTCTACTTTCTGAGCAACCTCTACAGAAAATGTAGTGAGGAGTTTGGCTCCTCTCCTTCGCAAATTGCTATACCTCCCATCATTGAACAAATCTTCAGGTTAGTTTCTTTTTTAGTGCAATTTGTTAGGTTAGAATAAGTTGAAACAACTTTTTCACTTATGAGAGGCTACAATTTCCGGACGGGCGGAACTGAACCCACCAATTTAGCTTCGTACAGCTGCTTATAGAGTATAATTCTAAAATGTTTGGTTTTTAGTTCAGTTTTCGATATCTTCCCTACAGAGAATTCAGAGTAGCGAGCATACGTGAGCGATATCTGTCATCAGCTCTAGTTATTGCAGCAAAAACATGGCATTCATATAATATTTTCATGAAAAGAATTGTCCGCCATGGACCAGGTCCACTCAATCACTCAAACGTCACTAAATATACTCTTAGCGGCTAAATTAGACCAGTCCCACAGGCACCTTCATAGTATTTCATTTCAATCAATTGATGTCTCCTATTATTTCAAATCTCTGACTTTTCTGTGATCGGTTGTATTTGAATGAAAAGGAAGTACCAAACTAAAGTACGGAGATCCTACAACACAGCGTGAACTGTCCATATAAGTTGTTCATTAAGTTTTATGAGCGCTCGACCTCCTTCTATAGAAGTAATATAACTTTCTTGCTAAGTATCTTATATTATAAATTTATTAGCCCCTCTGTGTTATTTTCATGTTGGAGTTAATCGACATTAACATAATGAATGATAGCACAAAACTAAGGGGGTGGCAAGTGCATCCACTTGACAAAAAAATCCCTTTTTTGGTGAGAACTTGAAATTTGAACGTTGCGATGGTATCAACATTCGAATTCAGTACATAAATAATCTGATAATACAATCAAAATACCTTCAAACAAAAAATACAAACTGATATGTACGAATCTCAAGTACAAGAATTATCCCAACGTTGAAGATAAAAACTTGACTTTTTTGATGATGCTTATAAAGATCTTAAAACAGCTAGTTCATGTGGAGGTGAAGAGAAACTTTTGTACGTCTTAACTGAATTTACTTTTAGAAGTAACAGTGATTTCTATACATATTATTCTATACGTATTATGGAAGCCGTTTTTCTCATGTACTACAATTTTGATATATAGAAGCGTTCAAAAGTTATAAACAAAAAATGAACAAAATGAATCCAACCCAGACCGCTCCTAATGAATGGTACGTACAACAATAATATAACTCAAGAGCTAAACTTAACCACACATATACAAACCTCAATAAAACGGAGAAAATAGAGTTCGTTTGAAGTCAGTTTCAGACGAACTCATTCTCAACATTCCAAGTTTATTTTAACGAATTATTATTGTTAGCTACGAGTTGGCCAAACTAACAAAAGCAGCGGTCATGCTAATGATACGAGACTACTGCAATTGTTCTCGTGAACTCTCGTGAACTGAATCCTAAAAACATAACACATACACATACATACAGGCCACTCTCGGTGGCTCAGTCAGCTGAGGCACCGCTTCAGAAACTGAGGTCACCGGTGGACTCAAGTCAATCAAGACATGAGTTTTTATAAACTTCCTTCCACTTATCATAACCTCTCATACTTTCATAATCACCATTCGTACCCCAGTATAATCTAGCTGTTGATGGGGCATGGAAAAGAAAGGAATATAGTGATTGCAATGATGAATTAAAGTCGACAAATCAATTTCTAGAGGTTGGTAAAATATTGCTAGGTTAATGTTTCAAGATAAGCGAGGGCTCAATTAAGGATCAATTTGGTGATAGGCATGGCGAATCAGTAGGCCATCTATAGCTGTACAAATTACTGTCATTTTAATACACCTGATTGGTGTTCTCAGAAATACCACATATAGAAAGTCCACTTGATTGGATGTTATGTTTAGTGACGTGAAAAGGGTGGGAAAATGGAGGTGGTTTGATTCACCGTAGGGCCTATACTTGAGAGAACAGTTTCTGTGCTCGCGCTACACAGTTTGTGATGAGACGTGGTGTGCTCAAATATGTCATTGTCTAAGTAACTAGTCCACTAAAGTTTGGGGGGAAAATCGGTTGGAAAACTTTTGAGAAAACCAAGCTTACCAAGGTATGTAGATTTGGAGTACATATTTTCTTGGGCGAATACTGAAGAATAATCCGAAATCCTACCAACATATACTGCAGATTCTTGAGAGTACACTTGCACATGACATATTTCAAATGGCGCCAATAAAAATGCATATTCGAGGGAGAGATATATATATTATATAGAGAAGGGATAAAATTCAGACGTTTAAAATGCGAGTTTTCATCCTCACTCCTCTCTTCGTCTCTCTTCTAAAGCTCTCGATTGCCATCCTCGTCTACTGTTCGCCGTATTATGCATACCCTGTTCGAGGAGAATTCCCTGTCGAGTCAAGGCACAGAAGACAGTCGACAGTTTTATTTGTTGTCCTTGTTCCTCCTTCAAAGCCTTCTAGCTGCCTATCTAGATACAGCTATATATAGCTAACCCCTATTGCGGCGTTGACTCTCTCTCTCTCTCTATCTCTCTCTCTATCTCTCTCTCTCTCTCTCTCTCTCTCTCTCTCTCTCTCTCTCTCTCTCTCTCTCTCTCTCTCTCTCTCTCTCTCTCTCTCTCTCTCTCTCTCTCTCTCTCTCTCTCTCTCTCTCTCTCTCTCTCTCTCTCTCTCTCTCTCTCTCTCTCTTCGGCGAGATTGCTAGACAGAGCAGACACTAAGCATGTTGTGTCGTTTCAATTGTTTTTATTATTATTTTCAAATGAAAATTCCTCCAAGTAGAGAACAATTTATGGTTAGAGGAACGTATAAGCATATGGTATAAGTAAAACTTTGTTCTGTATTATTCAACGAGCTGTTAGCAACAATGGCTCCGTTTTACCACAAACAGAAGTTGCAGTACATTAAAGTTAACTGTCTTTATTCTGGTTAACGACCCCACCAACAACTACGTTATTTTGGCGTTCACTGTCGATAATCAACTTGATGATGATGAATAACGTTGCTTAACGACCCCAGTGAAAATGAATAATCCTGCTTAACGACTCCAGGTCCCCAACTTCAGCTTCGACGTTTGGGGACTCGAATGACAGGTGCATTACGAAGTATAATTTTATGGATTGTTGTTGGTATTTATGAACAAATGTTTTTTCAGTGACCATTTGTTAAACAAGTATGACACGACCTATACCAGAATGCTTGGCCTCGTATATTCGACTTTCTTCACCGTATAATGGTTCAGTAGGCCTACGTTGTTCTATTCAATACCAGTCTACCTAACCTAACCTAGCCCAACCAAACCAAACTGAACATAAAAGTAAGCATTCACACCAATTAAAATCAGTTGACTCACAAAATTCGGACCTCCCAGAATGTATTCCGACTCATGGAAAATCCTTCTAGTCTTTTAGAGTCTTTTAGAGGGCACTGTGCTTCCACTATTTTATTTAATAAATTTAAATTATTCAGTGTTTTGAAGTCCTGATTAACGAATCTAGTACGCAAACTAATTATATCAATTTACATATAGACGGGTTTTCTTTTTATTATTTTCAAAGCACGTGGACCCGAGTGTGTACCCGAGTGTGTACCAAACAGATAAAAAAAAAATCTCCCTTGCTTTTGCTGGTTATGGAAATTAAATCTATAATGTTTTTATATGTATAAGGGATGATATGGTCGTGACCTGTTTTTTATGAACTTCTTGCACGGTACAGTCGTGATGGACGATCTGAACTTGTATCGAACCTAGGTCCCTTTAGTGAGTGTTTTATCATCACATGTCCCGTGCAGTCATGGTTAATGTACACAGGATTACTGCAGTGGTGTTACAGCCTAGTCTTGCATTGTAATATTTACAATAGACATTGTTACCAACGTCTCGAATGTTACAGGCCTATACGTCATAAGGCGTAATACGGTCATGTCGTACAGTCGTAGGCTATAACAGTTGTCAATGTAGAAATCCAATAGTAGGGTTTGTAATATTACATGCAAACATGTACTGTTTGTTTCGGTGTTTATTTATTTGTTTGTTCGTTCGTTTGCTTCTTTTTGTTTGTTTGTAACTTTGTATAAGCGTTCCGTGGCTCAGGAGAATTGACTGATCAACATGAAAGTTTGTATGAATATGCTACATGGACCGATAGCACCCAATCCATAGAACTGGATAACCTGACCATTTATACATATATTCTAATGGTACTTTTTCATATTGAAAAATATTCAAATATTATAAAATCCCATGAGAATAACGTAGAGGAAAAAGTTCCGAGAAGTATTCACTATTGTCTCAACTATACAACTTGACTATGTATTGTGGTATGAGGGCCTACAACAATAAAATAGGTGTTGGGAGATTTTGTCACAATCGATATGAACGATTTTTTAATAAATCCATGGATATTAACCTTTTTCGCACACGAATTTATCAGTTCATGCATCATCATGGAGGAAATTATTTCATTCGGGTTGGTATAGGCCATCGCATTTGCAGTGTACATACTACACGAATCTTGCCAGCCTAAGCCTTAATCGGGCAAAAATCAGTTTTTTCAAATATACAATAGTATATCATATAAAATAAATTATATATATATATATATATATATATATATATATATATATATATATATATATATATATATATATAACTTACATATATATATATATAAATATATCGCAAAATGTTGAGCCATCAGCAAGAAGCGTATTGCGTTTTCTTAATAAAAGATATAGTAACTAACTATATCCCAGGAGGATAAACGTTTGGATAAATATATGTAAGTGTGACGCTGTCGTATATTACATCTGTCAATGTATACAGAGCTGCATGTATAGTATGTTGTAATTCTTATATTGAAACCAGCGCAGGCTTTAGTGTTGCTTGGTAACAGCTGTATCTTTGCTGACATCACTTCAGCCGTGGCAGCAGACACGTGGTTCAAAAAGGCATGCAATGCAAATACTTTAACTGCCATCTTGACTGACGTGGAATAAAATACATAAAAAAGACTGAATTGCGTATTTGTGTTTTTCGAAACAATATCTGCGTAGAATTTTACTTCAAACTGATTTTTTCACTTTTTTCTAAAAAAAAATAAACCATTGTATTAAAATTGATATATATTCAACAATTAATAAAGAAGTGTCAGTTCAAAATATTGCACGTTCTATGACAATGCTACTTGAGCCAAGCTCGAGCATCGTTTTAGTATTAAGCGACATATTTTTCAAACACTTATCCAGAAATACCTTTCGTGTTTCAGTCTCACTTAAGCTAAGAAATGTGAGATAATTTCAGAAAAAAAATATGAAAAATTAAAATATAGCAATTAATTTCACTCTGGTGTTACTATTAAAAATACAGGCACCTCCACCGATAACTCGACAAATATGGCACCTCCACGTAAATCTTTTACTTTGTCGACAGAAGTTCACCAATTGATCGAAAGAGGTCAATTCTAGAATAACTGTCCTGGAAAAAGTTAGATAATCGAACATTCGGTCTTCGATAAGCTGTTCTAATAATAATGTATGTTTCATTTTGATATTTCAGTTGGTTACGTCAAGCTAGGTGCAACTTACACATTCAACTGCCCGGTTACATAAATTGACACTAACAATTTTTAATGTGATTAGTAACATGTTAAGAGTCATATCGTCTTCACTCCCACGTACAAGATGACCAAAATATAAAATAACAAATACATTATTAATCGAATAGTTTGTTTTTAGAATCAAACAATATTTCTCGAACAGTCATTTATCGAATACTTTTGGCGAACACTTTTGGCGAACACTTTTTCGAACTCTTTCCAAACAGTTAGCAAGCCGTCGTTGACTCGAACCGAAAAGCATTATACACTAGAAAAAAGCCATAAAGTATACCATTGTAAGAAGAGGTTGGTTTAGGTATGAAGTTAGATGCGGTGAGGTTATAGTTAGTTATAGTTATTTAGTCGTTATTATAGTTTGTAAGCAACGTGTGAGTGGCAATTATTTATTGAATTATCATTAATAACAAATAGATACACCGTTACGCAATATATTACATTAAAAGTAATACGTAAAATGTGCGACATCATCATCATGAATAGTTATTTCGACTGAATCCATCACCGAACGCAATCCCGTCGTCACTTCCTTATACCTAGCAAGTTCCATTCCAATAATGAACAGTTCGCTGTATAATATTTCCCAACAGCAGAGTAAACGACTTAAGTGATTGAATTGAATCTTTACCATACATATGCATAATACAAAATCAGCTATATAGTCGTCCTGAATTCTGTAAATAATTTATCTTTCTTGCACAATTCTGTTTCATATATTTACCCGCTGTGTAAGATGTTCCAAAACTACTTAACTCATAAACTTTACTCAAAACAAAAGTGACTACTTTGTAGACCAGTCAACATTTTCATTATGGTATTGGACTACTATAAGGAAGAAATTTAAGGCTATGTAATCTGTCCATTAGATCAGTACAAAAATATTATATCACTCAGAAACTATTTTTTCCAACATTATGTAAAATTGAGTTTTGGCCCACTATGATCGCATTACAGAAAATCACTGCGTTTGTATGGTGAGTGAATTCCATCTTGATTAGTGGTTATATAATCTAATTCTAATAGTTGTATTCAGCCAGGAGAGAAGGAATTCAAGCACCACCTTAACAAACACCGAACTTAAGGGTATGCGACCACTTAAAGATTGTATTCTAGAATATTTAGTAACTTACATCATTTTAGTTATTTCAATGCTGATACGCCAAATTCGTTCTAATTCAAGATTAAACCACTGAAAGAGCAGTCAGGGTCTTGATATAATCAGTGTTACCGATTGGCTAATGTGACTGAACTGTGACTTTGGGATCACGGAGCAGTAAGCACTGTGACTATTTCTTGATGCAACTGACAGCGCGTCGCCGAAGCCAATGTAAATAAATAATTCTTGATGCAACTTGGAAGTGACAGGAAGAGAAAGGATGTGAATCTGGGAATAATATTATTATTGATAATGAATTATTTTATTCTTAGTTAGAATATGTTTGTAAAATAAGTGGCGTGTTCTGAAATGATCACAACTGAAGACAGCCATCAAAATATGTTGGAAACATAAATATTTTCATTTTCATTAACTTTTACGTTGGCCACATGACATTATCTTTCTAATCTAGTAACTACTTCTTTGAAGGCTACAATTCCATAATTTTGTTTCTAAGAATCTGAACATGTATCTAACAGTAAGGCTGTGTAATCTTCTGTGTATCAAAACAAGGTACATTAAATTATAATCTCCTGTTACATAATCAAATCAACTAATAATTAATCTCCTTCATCATCAAATGTTGTCTATTTTGATTATGATAATCACTGGCACTCTGCACTATGTGCATATAATTGTCGTGATGTGCGTAATAATCCTCATAGTTTCCTGATTGGCTGGTATTGCCGCGATAGGTCGCTAATCCCAAGCGTGATATCGATTAGTAATATCGACTGTAGTAGGGTCGATATACGGCCCGCATAGAATGTATGTATAACACGCAACGAGGCAAACGGTAAACAAAACGAGCTCGAAACTGTACTATAGGTATACTGACTTGGGTTTAAAATGTTTCTCTACGTTTATCGGGATGCGTACGTTTCAACTATGCGCAATTTTAATTGTTGTTATCTTAGATTATAAATTTTGATATTTTTTTTTCTGTGGAATGAAACAAACTGAAACACGTTTTTTTGTGTATGAAATGTATTTTATTTTTTCCGAGAAGTGAATATTTAATTAACGAATATGAGCTGGAAAAGAAAATGTTTTGTTTTCATTTCATTTGATTGAGTATAAAACAGCCATACTAAAAACACAAAAATAAGCTCCAGAGTTATCCCCAAACAATTCAGTTGTTGTTCTTGTGAGTTGGTTGAATATTTTTTGTTCTAGTTTAGGCCTATTCATTTTTATATGAACTTTTTTTATAAACTTCAACCAAAAATACTTCAACCGATCATTAGACTGAATAAATATTTCATTTTAATATTATATATACAAAGAAGAAACGTAGAGTTTATTTAGACTTGTAAGATCGCCCTTGTGGTGCCCCGCCCGAACAATCCCACATTATCAATTTTATCCCTAATTGAGGAGTAATGGCTCTGTATATCAAATTTTACGTGTATATAATCATACAAACTTTAAATGAGCTGTGGGTGAAACACAATACAAAATAGTAACGAACCCTGACTTGTTCTTCATACTATACATATTCCGTGGGGCTATATCTTTTCAAAGACTTGAGAAAAAATCCCTTTCATATGATTACAAAGAAGGGAACGTTTCCATGGACACTTTTCATCGAGCGTCACACAGAGTTTGTTTAGCATTAACCAACATTGTATTCCATTATAAATCTTTTAATTCTTCAGTTTCATAACTTGAATATTCTACTTCTTTTCTACCTCTAACAAAACAATCTACCACCACACAATACAAAAGAGTTAGAAACTTTTAAATACTTTGAAATCATCAAAGAGAAGCACACAAAGTTATATTGTGTCATCGTATTCCTTATTGTGAAACGTTTGTCGTCACAATCCGTCATAATCCGTCATCACCCGCAAGGTATACTTGTATCCACGAAAGATGAGAGTTCCGAGCGACAATCCCCCCTATTATGCAGCACTAGCGCGCGGGTGATTTGCCCCTTCTTTTGTTTCGTGGATACAAGACTAGTATATTTCAAAAGAAAGCTTGATTAATATTTAATGATTCTCGACAGAAAAGTGGCTTATGAACTTGCCATGTTGGCGGTTCTCCACCAATTTGACAAGGTATGACCTTCTGCATGGGCTTATTTCAGTTTTCACTTCGCGTTTGTATGTAGAAAAACACTTTACCAATTTTGAATACGTTAAACTAGTCGAGCAAAGGTATAGGCCTACTGTGTTGGAAAGTCAACTCAAGTCGGGTATGGTTTCGAGTCCCGCAAAATAACATGGCTTTTTGTACACATCATTCATTAATAATCTAGCTATTGGTGGCGTTCTTATCCAAATAATAATCATGAACACAATTCTAAAATTTGCAATAATCTCGCCTACATCTATTGTCGTTGGTTCAGTAGACAGCGTCCACTACTCATAGATATGAGAATAATGTAAGAATGAAGTTGTGCTAGCTTTTTCGGCGAGTCAACGACGTGGTTATACTGATAGGTGTTGATAATGTAACTAGGAAAACGCGCTATGTGTTTCCGCGTTGATGGGTGAGCTAATGAGAATAAAATTGAATTTTTTCAAAAAGGGACATCAAGTTGATGTTTTGACGGCATTCAAGTTGAAATCTATCTTTTCATTCAGTTGGTTTATTTCGTAGACTATTCTAATGAAGGAAATATCCTATGCAGTTTAATATTATATGTAATATTAGACTACTATATGAAACGTAATAATAGCTGTATTCATATATACACCTTGAGATCCAAACAATTATGTCATTACCCACCTTTTATATTTATTACACACTCTCAATAACTTCCCTGATAGTAAAGAAGGCCTTGTTTTAATCGTTCTTCATTAATTGGTGACACCTGTTGCTTGGATTTAATTGGTTTTCTTATAGCTTTGAAAGATGTATATAAAAATGTCATTATATAATTTTTTATATCAAAACGACTGATCGGATTTCAGGGAAAGTTCGGAATAATGTGTATCATTATTATATTGAAATTCTGTGAAAATTTGAATTTTTTCGAAGGATATTTTTTTACGAAAATTCTTCTCTGGCTTATTCTTATGAGTAATTTGGAAAATGGAAAATTAGTTTTCTCAGAAGTGGTGCAACCGATTGCGCATAAAAAACAATTGGATTCACTCCAGATGATGACACTTGAGCATGCCAAGTTTCAATTGAATTTGAATTTTCGTTTGACCTGTAGAGCGCGAACAGAAAAAAAAATGTAAATGTTTTTTTCGAGTCAAGTGAAATTAAGTTTTCGCTTCGCTCATCCAAAAACTTATTAATTGAATAATTATTTTCTCCTAACAATGAAAATGTGTGATAATATGTATCACATTTTGAATTATTCTTATATTATCATAATTTGAATGTTTTTAAAGCGAATTTGTTCGGTAATTTTTTCCGCCCGGCCTAAGATTAAGGGATTTTACGAAACTTTGTGATGGTGTTTCTCAAAAGTTCCCAAACCGATTTGACTCAAAAACTTTTAAGTTCTAGGTTGGATAAGTACGCGTGTCCAGAAAAAGTTTCATGATGATCAGTCAATCCCTGCGACAGGCGCAGTGAGTACGAATAAAAAGAAAAAAAGAAAAAAAAAAGAAAAACACAATGAATAAATAGAAAGAAACACGTATATTCTATATGTACTAGGATAACGCAAGTTATGCCCTGTCTAGCAGTCTATAAGGTAGGCACTATAGCAAATTATCACGGCAAGGTGTCGGATCGAATCTAGAGGAAATGTTCGTCCTAAAGTCAATTTCTGACAGGAAAATTCTCTTGGCTTATAAAGACTGATGAATGGTAATTCTGACAGCTTTCTGCGAAAACAATTTATTATGTTTTGTTATAATCGTGGAAGATGGACGTGGTAATGTTACCTATAATACATTTCGTCAATATTCTTTTTTTTCAACATACGAACATTAATCAAAAATTGATAACACAATGCGAACGATTCATTTTCTATAAAACCTTTCAACAGATGCAAAAAATAGTGTTTTCGGCTTCACCGGGTTAAGTTGATTTTTCCAGTAGAATCTATCGCAGACTGGAGGATGTAAAAGTGAGAGAAAATCGTATTACGATCGATCGGTGAACTTTACTTGTCTGTTTCAATTCGATCAAAGACAAAGAACAAAGGACACAACAGGAAGAAATATAGCTACAAAACATGTATCACTACTTTGATTTAATGGCAATCTAACGATTATATATATATATATATATATATATATATATATATATATATATATATATAATAATGAAGACATGATTTAGAACTCCTATATGAAGCGATTTACTATGATTTATTTTCAGGATAATCATCTCGATCTTAGTATTGGAAAATTATTAATAGGGATCAGTCCTATTGTTTGTTGAATCACATGATTTTTTTTTATTATTTAAACTTTTACGATTGCACATAAAAGTGCGCGGTGGCAAGTTCCCAATCTATTCTATTCCACCAACTCCCTAACCTTCTGACGGAATAGCTTTAACCCTTTCTCAACCCTTCTTTCATCCCTTTCATCCATTCATCAATAATGATGACAATATAAACAATCATATAAAGAATATATCAAGGGAGATTTGGGAAGAAAAAAGAGAACAAAGAAGTGAAGAAAATTTATAAAATTGAATATTAAAATTGAAAAATTAAACAATAAAATAAAAAATTCCTTTTTTTCATTACCTTTGATTGGTGAATTGCTCATTATTTCCTACTTATTCATTAAATATTTCCATTTTTTCAAATTATTAACATAATAATTAAAATTCTCTCCTGTGTGTGGTAAGATCGACCTAGCGGTGTGTCGTACAAACAATCTCATATTTTCTATCCTCAGCTTCAATTGTGAAGCAATTACTTTGTATCGAGTGTATTGTTATCAATATATATATATATATATATATATATATATATATATATATATATATATATATAATATATTATATATTATAATATTACCTATGGTAGTACAATTTTTGCGGTAATGCCACGCTGCTCACATTTTCATGTCGACGTTTCGGCGGAATTTGCTCCGCCATCTTCAGGAAAGATCCAACTGGGTCGATGGTTCAAGTGCTGACATCGACCCAGTTGGATCTTTCCTGAAGATGGCGGAGAAAATTCCGCCGAACGTCGACATGAAAAATGTGAGCAGCGTGGCATTCCCGCAAAATTGTACTATCATATATATTATAATATATTATATATATATATATATATATAATACATAATATATATATATATATATATATATATATATATATATATATATATATATATATATATATATATATATATATATATATATGTATATATATATATTTAAACTACATGACCCAACTAATTTATCCAATTTCACTGATTACGAAATTCAAACCTTCAACATTTGCGCATGTGACGTTACGAGTCCCTATTGTTCGTCATCGCTTGATTTGCTTCCTATACATATCTCCTCTGTCAGACCTATATAATGAAATAAGGCTACATCTGGTCCTAACTTGTTATCCACGCAAACCTCAAGAAAGTAATCCGAATTTGAGCGTGGTTCAGTGGCCACACAAGTTATTGAGAGCCTCCGTATGTCGAGCATACCCTTAGGGAGTTAGATGTCCGTACAAACCACGCCTAGCTTTCTTCTATACTATACCTTATCTCCTTCTCTCTCTCTATTGGATTGAAACCCATTTACCTGTCCTCTGATCGATCCGTCTTTCTCTCTCTCCGTCTGTCTGTCCATCATAGTAGGAACAGCATGAGAAATGAGACAGAACTGTCACCACACAACCTGTCCTCCGCACACCGCTCTTTTTCTATACACACCAACCATAACATGCGTCTGGTGGGATCCGATTGGGGAATTGGGGTTAGATTGCGCACTTTACATTGGACGCTCGCAATTCTCTAAGTTACGTAGATAGAGAGCGAGGAAAAGGAAGGGAGAGAAGAGAGAAAAAGAGAGAGGGAGTTTGCCTAACGACCCCACCAACAACAAGGTTATTTGGGGATACGAATGAGCGGATGATATAAGAAAATGATCCATATATCTTATGCAAGACTCAAAGAGAGAGAGAGAGAGAAAGAGTTATAGTTAGAGAAGTTTAAATAAAAAGTATTAGTAGCTAAATAATAAAAAAAATGAATTTTTCAAACAATTTTAGACAGGTGTAAGATTAATTAATCCACCTGTCTCTCCTCCCTCCACCCCTCACGTCTTCGTGAAGTTGATCTTTTTTCCTACATCGTCTGTGTTGAACTGTTTCATAGCCTGGCCTTTCCAAACGCGTTGTTCAATTATTTTTAGGGAAATAAGCCAAGTTGGCATCAATTATCTCTTGTTTTAATTGCACGACTATTTCCACTTGATAATGTATACAGAAGAGTTAAACCTAGGTGGCTTACACATCGGAATTAATATTCCATCTTCTAGAAACTCGTTCAACTATTATTCAATTCGAATGAATGTCTTTAAAGCTAATTATTAATAGGTTTTCATTACGTATATTCAAATTGCCTTTCTATATAATGACTTTAGAGAGAAGATATACAATATACTACACAATAGTGAATGTAAATGAGTTTCATACAACACAACAGAAATAGCGATAACTTCGCGTGTGATTACCTCAACTTGTTAATTATCTCTTTCTTTGTTCTTCGTTGGGATGCGATGCGATGCGATGAACCATTCAGCGATCTGCGGTCATCTCTCAGTTGGAGAGAGCTTTCAGTCCAACTTAGCAACAACTTACTCAACAAACTTTCATACAACTTTTATTAGTTAAGACTTGCCCGTCGCTGTGCTTTCTATATAAAATACTCTGCCCTGCAGTACTTTGGACGGATTAACAAGCAACGCAATACTTTTAATTTCATCAGTATGTTAAAATAATCTATATTATACTAGAATTATTAAAATGTGTCTATGATATAAAAAAGTATAACACCGACACTGTATATACACGTGACCGGCGTCGGCGTCGGCGTCGGCGTCGTGAACTGTGTGTGCGCGTCGCGTGACAGTTCCGTCTAATGACAACACGTCATTGGTAGCGTGTATCGTGAGTTCGCCTCTCAGAACCGACTAGATCTACACTCTAACGACCACTGAACACAGCACACAAACACCACTCACTATTATACAACACATTGGTTGGACGAAAAGATCGATGGAATGCTCAGTACGCAGGCGTGGTATGGGGTTTATTTTATCAATCCTTTCCGATCAGAGAGACAGACGTTAAATGTTATGGTTTAGAATTTAGAGTTAAAAGTTATTTGAAGAAAGGTTTTATTAAATCGATTATTTCTTTTGTGTCATGTGTAGAAAAATACACCAAAATATGCGTCGTACGATGATCGTTTTTTTTTTTTTTTAATAACATCGAAACTTGATACAAAATCATTGTTCCCCAATTAAGGCTATGGATGGAAGATTGGACGATATTTATATGAAAATGTACTCGAAATCCACGCACCTTGGTTTTAAAATCGATAAAACTCGCCAAACATGTGTGGCATTGTTGTCTATATCACCATGCAGAGATGATTCAACATGTGAATTTATAGCTGTCTGATTTGACAATTTCAATTTTTCAGATAAAAATATGTTTCATTATTATTTCCTCACATTACATAATTAATTATTTTATATGGGAATCGTCCGTGTGATTTTCCGTCCGAACGATCCTACCTTCTCATTCTTAGCTCTAATTGGGTTACAATTATCAGTTGCTTTGTGTCAAGTATTCTGTAGTGAAAAAAAAAGATGCATGATCGTTAAATGTTTTTTCTTGACATTCGTTTTTGGTTCCATTGATCAATATCGATGTCAAAGTCGATGCACAATCCCACTGAGTCTTTTCCCAAGATCATTAAAAATACGTTATAGGCCTGGAAATATAATGGGAATATAATATGATAAAAATTGCATAAACATGAGGCCTATAAACTACCTTCGTGAAATCGTTGCATATAGTAACTATAAGAGTCCTCCCATCTACAATGGTTAGAAGTATTTACTGGATTTATATAGACCTACAAGATTTGAAATTGAACAATGGATATTTTATTTCAAGCTATACCGTGAACGATATCACACGAACCTATTCAAAACAATTGTAGGCTATAGTCAATAAGTTTTAATTTTAAAAAATGCAATCAACTGCATTCTTGCTTTGCTCACTCGTCCATAAGTGCGGCCCAGTGTAGTGTTTATATTTGATTGAATACTCATAGTCCACAAGCACATTCTCAAAAAAATTACTGCTGTTTTTGGTGGAAGTGCCAGGTTCAATTTTGGGAAGTACTGGCGCTTCTACTGGTGGTGGAAGTGCCTAGTTTCTTATTAATGGAAGTACGTAATATCTAACGGAACAACAGTTCGCAATGACTTACACTAATCAAGATAATATTAATGTAAGAAACAATTCGGATATAAATGACCGATTTTGAAGAAGTATTTACCACGCTTGAATCAATTGTCGAAGCTCCATTTAAAATGCTTCTATCAATTGATGTAATTCATTGCTGCAAGAAAGAGACAAGTAAAGAATCTCCACCAATCACAGTTTGTTCTTTCTTTTGTTCTTCATATCGATTGTATTTCTCTACAGCAACGAGTTATAGTGAAAGATGCTTAGTTCAGTACTTACAGGCAGTTAATTACTAGATGACAATGAAAGTTCATTATACACATTTACACATAGGCCTTGCTTCATGTGATCCGGTAGGTGAGGGGCAAATCGGAGGTGGTTCGATCCTCGCCACCGTCCATCTTCAAAGGGTTTTTTCGTGTATTCCCTCGGTAGTCTATAGGCTAATGGCGGGAGGTTCCTACAATATAGGCCACGAGCGCTACCTTCCCACTATCCTTCCCATTACCTAACAAACCTTCACCTTATCATCCCATCATCTCGTGAATCATTCATCCGACGCCAATAGATCTTAGTTATCATTACAGTCCGTCGTTTATAAACCCAATGTAAATAAATGGGCGTTATTCTTGTTCGAATTGTGACCGTTGTAAGCGCTCTCTACCAAACTGTCGAATCTTTAATTTCCTATATTTATGAATATGTCTCATATGAGAGATGAAAATTTATGTGGTTGTATTTTATATTTAACAAAATTACTCTACTATATAGGCCTACTACAAAACAAAGGGAATGCCTACTCTTCTAAATATATATGGAAATTAGAGGTACGACTGTCAGGTCTAGTTATCACTCATGGCAGTCACAACGTACATAACAGGAATGAGGCCCCAGAGTTATTATCTGACGATCACTAAACTAAACACCTCATCTTCCCTGTCACATCTTCTCAGCATTATACGTCTGAATTTCTACATACAAATTATTCATTATGTAATTGTAGCTATAAATTCAACTGACCTTTCATTTAGTCGTATAAAATTGGTATATGGATGAAATGAAATTTCCACTAAAATTAGATCATATTACATTAGATTATTGTTTCCTTTAACACCCCACCAACAACTAGGTTATTTGGGGTTCGAATGAGCAGGTGTATACTGTAATTATGAAGTAATGATAAGTGAAAATGACGTTTACCAAAACATGCCTTTTGCGAGACTCGAATCCACGCCCAAAGGTGATTTCAGTTTCCAGTACGCTGCCGTATAGCTGACTGAACCACCGAGGACGGTCTTCAATAATATTTACCTTAACAATAATAATGAATGCGCATATTTTACGATAAGATGCGAGATACACGTACACTTGTATGAGGTACATAGAGTGATCGATCAAGATACATTAAAATGCATGCTGGAAAAAATGTATCGACATAATACCCACAAAAACTATCACTTAATGTATACATACGCATTCGACGTACAGTGTGTAAAAAAAGTATGGTGACATAAGCGTGGATTTAATTTAAATTTAAAGGAGATCACATCCCTGGAAGTAGATTTTAATGACTGATGGCGATATTCATTTTCCTAATTTTGAAGACAACTAGGAATCATAATCTAATTTTCAGAAATTACAATCAATTTTTCTGTTATCCAGAGACCATGAGTCATGACGTAGGCATTACCAATTCTGTAAAGGAACATTTCTGTATAGTAGTGTCTAAGTCATGACCCAGAAAAAACGCTGGGTCCTAGAGGACAAATAAATAAATTATAATTTCTGAAATTGAGATGATGATTTCAAGTTTCATCTGAAACTATATGCTGAAATCTAGTTTCAGGGTAGTGATGTCCTAATTTTGAAAAAGTCCATTTTATGTGATCAAAAGTGTACATGCTGAGCATTTGATGATGATCTTCCTTACCTCGTATATTGCCGTTATATATAAGACCTATTGATTGGTGATTAGTGATCCAGGGTAAACCTATCGTGTACTTTAATGACAGGGTATACACGATTGCCATCATCATTAAAGACTCGGGTATATAGAACGAGTTTCATCACAGCGTGATGTTTGACGAGCTGAAAGATCAACTTCGAGAAACTTGTCTGTTTTTATGTAGAAACGCGATAAGAATCTATTAGAGTCGATCATTATCATCACTAAATCGATGTATACCCCATAGGGTATATATACGCGGGTCCAATCTATTTGAAACTCTAGAAAAACAAAAACGTGAAAATGGTGAATGTGGAACTGACTACCGTATATATATATATATATATATATATATATATATATATATATATATATATATATATATATTCACGAATAGTACAAAAACATATCCAGATGTCAAGCAAAGCAAACAAGCTTTGATGAAACTTGGCATGCACATATCGGTTAAGGTTTAATACGTTAAGGCTACGGGCATACATGCAAGGTGCTTACACAAATCGAGAAATTTATCTTTACTATTTTTTCCATTTACAAAAACCATTGTAATTGAATTAAAAGTTCACATCTCCAAGATAATGTTATGCTCTTTAATTAATATGACATTTTATTTTTGTGAATTCAATCAGTTTTGAGGTAATACGTCAATGAACTTCAGCACATTTTTTTTTATTCATTGACGTATTATCTTAAAACTGATTGGATACACTGAAATAGAATGTTATATTAATTAAAGAGCATAAAATTATCCTGGAGATGTGAGCTTTTCATTCAATTACACTTGCTTTTGAACATAGAAAAAAATTAGTGAATGTGAATTTCTCCATTTTTATAAACACCGTGCATGAGCCCCCTGTACAAGTTTGGAACAAGATTCGATTGAACCACTTCTGATACAAAAACAACGAAATTTCGGAAAACCTCGTCTTGAAAAATCTGTTCTTGAAAAATCATTAGCCATCCAAATACCACAGCTATACAAATATAACGTCGATTATATCCGTATTTTTTATTTTGGTAGATTTTGCTAGTGCGCACTCTCGTAAGAGTATATAATATATAAATTATATTATATTATATACGCCTTGCATTTTTTACGATTCAACTCAGTTTTGTAGACTGACACTCATATGCCTTTAGCTTCCACGCTTCTTTCTCCAATCTTCATGCAACCACATTTTCATTCTATATACAGTGTGATACTATACCTCATAAAACTAACGTAACATATTTAACCCCTTTTCTACCCCTCGTTTCATATGTTTGCCGACATAAAGGCCCAGAAAGAGTTGTCGTTTTGTCGACTTTGCTATGCGCACGGCCGTCTGGAGACAATAACTTTGTCAATAAGAAAAATACTCTAGAAGACTGTGGTTACGCGAGACACCGCCTTCCTCGGGGGGAATGTTTTACAGCTTTGACCTGGCGACGTTTTGTTGCGATCTCGATTATACCTTCGAGATTTACTGTTCAAAAATGACTAGATATTAGAGCGGTGAATATAGTAGACCGATATTACTCTTTGCAGGCAGGGAAAAACTTCGAATGTATTCTAGTATAGAACTATCTGCGTGAACTATAACCCATGCAATCATAATATATTTATCACGCTCATGAATAGAGGACAAACTGAGCCCAAAGCGAATATTCAATTTCACATATTGCTATATCATATTGGCCCTAGCTAATTAAAAAAAAAAAAGTGGATAGAAGAATATGAATAAAAATTGGTTTGATTGTTAATCGTTTGCTTGAATTTGTTCTTCGATTTTATGTGCAGATGCTCCTCAGATGATACTGTGATAGGCCTACCATGCTCAACTTGAAAATGACACCAAATAAAACTTCTAAGCAATCAGAACATTTTAAATCAACGTGTGTTTGGTAATAATAAATATGTGCAAAAATTATATTGAAATTAAATTATATTCATTAATGATTTGAGGGCCTATTCAGATAAATCATTGCTTAGATATTTTACACTCAGGCCATCAGTGGTATCTCACAGAGCGATTAGTGCCTTCTTAATAGGATTATCCTGAAGCTTGCATTGTTCGTATATACCGTACTTATTAATATTTATACAAATGTGAATAAAGCTATTCTGTAATCGTTTAAACAGAATTCTTATCAGCTAAAATAGTACACCTAATTCACGTAAAGCTTTGTTTAATGCATACCACTTTGTGCGTGTCACCTCAAGTAATATAATACCAGTGTGCCTTGCGATGAGAATAAGGCATGCGTAACATAGCTCCAGCTAAGGCTCCAACGCTGAGCTGCAGACTTATATCTTGCCTTTATAGATATTACATACGAGCGGTACAATAGTTTACCAAGTTATAAGCTACCAAAGTCTCTATCCCTCACATGCACATCTGTTAAAATCGCTCGCATTTGCCTATATATTAATTCCTCCGAAACAAAACTTGTAAAATTATGTACAAGTGCATCACTAACAAAAATAAATATTACGCATCATGGAAGTTGTGATAATCCAAGTATTATGTAGAAAACTGTATGTTTCATACAAAGTTTATAATTTGAATTATCATAATGCGTTTATTTTTTTTATGAAGCATATTCCTACCTCGACCTAGTGAAGATTGGAGTGGTTTGGGAAGGATTGTTGGAGGGAAAACTGACGATAAAAGATTGTTTTGTTGGTTGTTATTTTATACTTAATCCTTTTATACCATACCTACTTACTAGCAATATAATTGTTATTATTCCAAATTTAGTTATTCAGTACAATTCATTAAAATAATCAAACAGTCAATTATGTTTATGTTTCTATACAGAATCAGTAATGCATATACATCATGACTCATAGTTTTTCTGAAGAAGAGACAAATTATAGAAAGCTTCTGAACTATGATGATAAGTAGTTTTCTCTAAAATTAGGGAAATAATAACATTCATTGAAATCTAGTATCAGGGTTGTGATGATGTGCGTTGTGCAACTGGCCGTATAATCTGCCCACGTGATATAACTTGTTTGAGATAAGTTCGCATTTTGGATTTGAAAAGAAAAATAGCCATTCCAATATCCTTTTGACCAAACATATTATAGACCTCTACAATTAATTCAATTACAAGAAGAAAGCAGCCTGCAGCGTGATTGAGCATACGAAGCGCGGCCGAGAATACGAACAGCCGTCAGACAAATGCACCTGAATAATGACATATTATCGTCCTTGTAATTTCATACTTTTTAGGAGTGTTTATTTAATTTTAGGATAACAATTTTATGCGTCAGGTGCCTTTTTTCGATGGATTTGATGTATATCTATTAGAAAACACAATTTTTAGGGAAAAATTTGCTAAATTAGGGATGGCCTACTAATTAGGCCTACTGGGCCTACTGAGTATAACAATTTTACCCAAATTCGTCACTAAATACCCATGCAAAGGGTATTCTGAATACCCTTTTACTGATTCCTTATATTGAGTCAATAAATAGTTAATACTAATACATCATAAATCTCATGAAGAACGATTAATGTTAAATCTATAATTGGATGAGCGAAGCGAAGACTCAATTACACTTGACCCGAAAAAAATGTACATGTTTTTTTTTTTTTTTTTTTTTTTTTTTTTTCGCCCTTACAGTCAAACGAAATTCAAATTCAATTGAAACTTGGCAAGCCCAAGTTCATCATCTGGATTGAATCTCATTGATTTTTATGCGCAATCGATTGCACCACTTCTGAGAAAACTAATTTTCCATTTTCCAAATTACCCATAAGAATAAGCCGGAGAAAAAAGTTTCGTACAAAATGTCCTTCAAAAAAATTAAAATTTTCACCGAATTTCATATAATAATTGATACACATGATTCCAAACTTTCACTGGAATCCAATCAGTCGTTTAGATATAAAAAATTATATAATGACATTTTTGTGCATCATTCAAAGCTATTAAGAAAACCCATTTAAAACCAAGCAACAAATGTCACCCAAATTGTAAAATCGGTTAATCTATGATGTATCAAATTTGTCTTTCACAAGGCCGTGGTCTTTTCCTCACGATTTCAAGTTCCTTTCCATTTTCAACCACTTGCGAAATCTACTTGCGATTCAATGTACTACTACGATTCCCGCCCATAAGAGCTTTCATTTCGATCAGCTGTCTCGAGTCGAACCGAAACCCAGTACGAAGTGTCAATGGCTTGGCGCCTGTTGCATTGGACCTTATTTCTGCCCAAATAAAACCAAGTTAAATCTGATAATTAATTAAATATGGCTGAATCTCAAGATTGTGTAGTAAGCTCTGAGAACAGCAAAAAGGTAAAATGAGGTCCCTAATATTTAGGGTAGTGAAAGCAATTACAGCTTTTGCCTCTGTGTTTTCCGATTGAGTTGGTACATAGGCCAACTCAATGCCTGGATCTACATTTCACTTGATCATCGTTTTCTGTTAACAGGCTCAAGATGACAAATCTCTGCCGCAAAATGTGAAGAACACACCGTTTAGTGATGTAGTGTATACAGAACTGTCAAAATTGAATGGACAAATAAATAAGATGACTAAATCAACAGTAATTAAAAAGCTTGAACATTATAAGCTCAGTACTGATGGAACTACTGAAGTTTTGAAAAAACGTCTTAAAAATCACTACAAAAAACAAAAACTATCAAAAGCCAATCTCCTAGCAGTTAGTAAACTTCTACCTTTTTACGTTATAGTGGACTTTGAAGCAACATGTCAAGAATACAATGGACCTGATTACGTGTAAGTTTTACCCAATTGAAACCTATTTATAAGAGATGGAACTCGTAATTTTAGAGGCAAAATAACTTGAATAAGGATTCCAAAATCTGCTGTCTCTTCCACTGTTGTGCCTATCCTTCAATACATTTATTGGTTTGGACCTCTTGAAAAGACTCGAGTGACCAGGCATTAAGTATAACCACCTATATACTTAATGACTCGGGTTTATACACTCACTTCGTTGAGTAGGCCTATATTGACAACAGCTGATGCCTGCCTGGCTCAGTCAGTCAAGGCACTGCTATGGTAACTGAAGCGGAGCCAGGTGTGGGTTAGAGTGGGCAAGGCTAGATTGTTGCAAACATTCATCTAGGGGTATCATCCTCTCATTCATGATTCTTACACACGGGAGGAATTGGATGAGGCCCGAAGTGATGTCATGTGGGCTCCCTAGCTTTCCCGATCTCTCCGTTAAATGCGTAGAAACAAGAAAAACATTTAACACTCCATTTTCACAATCGTCTAGTGGTCCAGTGGGTACGGCGCCGGCCGCTAGAGCTGTAGAGCCGGGGTTCGAATCCCGCTGCTACTACTTTTTTGTTTTTTGCAATATTAGGCCTATATAAAAACTTTTTGCAATAGGTTAGAGTCCAGTAATTTTTTTTTTATCCTCGAACGCTTGAACTAACTAATATAAAATAGATAATAATTCCTGACGAAATACAAAATCGGGAGCCCACGTGACATCACTTCGGGACTACATGGATCCCTCATCCAATTCCTCCCGTGTGTAAGACTCCTCATTCATATCCCTAAATAACCCAACCGTGGTGGGTTTGTTGATCAAATGATAACCATCATCGATTAACATATGACACAACACAATTAATTGATGTACAAGCGATTCGTGGGAATAGTAGTTTTGGTTGCTGTTAGCACGACCTGCACGAACGTTTTTGGGAATTAGGTCGGCCTTTTTTATATTGGTAATAGTAATTGTCACTGACTGTACTATAAATTATGTTGACAAGACTTGAAAGTGTTAGTCCTACCATCTCCATTCTATACCTTTCTACTAGATCCAATCTAGCCTCCCCTCTCTATACGGTATGTTGTATCGATGGTTGTATGTTGGTCAATATAAAAATCCTTGTTTGTTTTTCGTAGGCATGAGATAATTGAGTTTCCGGCCGTACTAGTAAATACTGAAAAGCAAGAAATTGTAGACCACTTCCAGGCATACTGCAAGCCCACTCTTGCACCTACGTTGACCAACTTTTGCATTGAACTTACGGGCATAACGCAAGATCAAGTTGATAATGCAGGCACTTTTCCTCAAGTGATGACTGATTTCGAAGAATGGTTGAAAAAACATAAACTTGGGACCAAATACAAGTATCTATTGGTGACTGATGGACCCTGGGACATGGGAAGATTTCTCAATGGACAATGCAATGTATGGATAAAACAAACAAGTTTCAATGTCTAATCAGTAATCACACAAAAATAGTCTGTTGAGTTAGGCCTAAGTGTTGATATTACTAATAATTAACTTTTCTTTGTAGATTTCAAATGTGACGTACCCACTCTTTGCCAGAAAATGGATCAATTTGAGGAAAGCATTTAGTAATTTCTATAAATGCAAGAGGGTAAGTAATTGAAGTAGGCCTATATATGTACGGGTTTTAGTATGGTCATTGAGTTTGCAGTGGCAACACTACATTTCAATCGTATGGTACTTCACCAAACTAATTTCTGACCTTTCACATATTGTATTTAGTATCATGTCAACCTACACATAGTATTGCTTCCAGTTTTGTTTGAAGTTGATGTTATCACACCTTGGAATGGAGTTCGTAGGACGGCCTCACTGTGGACTAGATGATGCTAAAAACATTGCCGAAGTTCTCATACGAATGATGTCAGATGGCGCCACTGTCCAAGCTAACGAACGTATTTACTGGAGAGGTCATGATAAGGAGCAGGTTTGTGATTTTTGTGATTTTACCTACTTTTCATCCCATCTTGTCTTTTGTAAACGTTCAATACAAACACTAAAAAGAAAAACTTGACAGTGCTGCCCTCTGTAGCTCATAGCTGTAGAAACCGAGTCACGTCGAGCAACTTAGTTCAAATCCTGAGTAGTGCATGGAATTTTTGTAAACATCATTTAGTCGGAGTTAAACTCGGACTAAACATGGATTCGCACACCCCGCAAACAATAGTATGAAATTTGGGTACGAACATTTTGAATTGTAGATTCATTGGCACATTTGAGTGCAAGATCTTGCAGTCGTAACTTTCGTAATTTCCTGTAGCAGAATTGTAGTAGGCCTAGTGACAGCTGTAGACCTTTTTATAATTTATACTGTATACTTGATCTAATTCAACTGAGACAGTAATCATGAATTTTTTTTTGCAGGGCCAAGTAGTTTCGCTGACTCCTTCAGAAAAAATTCGCAGTTTTGTTCAAGTTCGTCGTGAGAGAACCAAAATGAAAGATCAGTCTGTTTTTCAATTGAGTGACACTGACAGCTCTGGAGAGGAAGACATTTCAACTCGTTTAGGCAAAATAGACGTTCTAGTTTCAGCCACGTAAATTTACTTTGTGTGTGAACATAGGATAAATAATGTACAGTGAAATAAAACACGAGTTCTCTTCGATATATAAAATCATCCAAGATGTTTATTTTTACGATGGATTACAACTTACATCAGTTTACATGATTATGAAATAAAATAATATTGTTCCTCCATTTTCCGATTTATGTACCAATAAACTTGTTTGTAATAAAACAATACAGAAAGAATTACCGGTTATATATTGGCTTTAATGATATGTTCAGTTTCAACCTTCTTGCTGCATATCATGTTCAAATAACTGAAGCCCAAAACTGTACTTCTATCCTGTGACTGTCCTATTGATACTACATCTCCAACATCCTATTGTAGTCAAATGCATTAAACAAACATGTAAATACATATGCCATATGGATCTAGTGTAATGAAGATGTACCGTATTTAAGAACGATTTATTGATTACATTTACTGGTACAGTATTTTAATTTTTAACTCCTTTGATAAATGAAAATACTTTGATATATTCAAAAAGAAATGATAAAAATAATGTATAGATTGCTTTGACTAGGCTAAAAATAAAATGTAGACCTACACTTGGATACAATGAAATAACCCTTCCAACAACTTTACAAGCATTGTAAATAAAAATACATTTATTACATCTACAGAGGCATAATATAATGTTATAAAATAAAATGGTATAATAATTTAATAAACCCCTTCATAAATCTGCACATTATTTTGTTCTAGATAAATCTTATTATAAAATAATATATAATATTTAAGAATCTTGAAATAGAAATGGACGAAGATAGGCCTACTATACACAAAACAATGTTTGTGTATGAACTATAATACGTAATAATATTTTAATTAAAAGTTTCTCTGTATCAGTAGGCTACCATATAAATATTACCAGTAGGCATTATGCTCTTTTCCCATTTACTTACTGCCTGCGCTGTATGAAGACAATGTACGTAATACTAGTATTATAAAAGTTGTAGAGTTGAAAAACATCAATATATTGTTTAGTAAAATTAAAATTGGACCCATTAATTCAGTGTTGAATCATGAGGATACGTTTGGCAGCGTTTCGCCTACAGGCTAGAATACTGTTCTTCACACATAGACTATTTCAAAACAAATAATAATGGAATTTGAGAGTGGCTGATTAATACCTACAAAATGATTACAAATGTACTCAATGAATGATAGATTTTAAAATTTTGACAGACATTGTAATTGGTAATACTACTGGTTTTCTGGAAAACATTATCACTGGCTAGAGACACCTCTCTAATTAGGCCTATTATACCGTAGGTTTGCCACAGGCCTATTTATTTCTAGACATGGAAACTCGGCATCGTTACTCAGACGGGGGTCTATTAGGAGAATTAAATCAACTGTAACCATTTAGTTAAGAATACTTGAGAAAACTGTTTCCAAAATACGCTAACACTCGCACAAGACAAAAGCAACAATGCACTAATTTTTCTAACCAGTTATTTTAAGCTTTTAAATGTTACGCTCGAAACATTTGTTCTCTTTTCCATACACCGTTGAGTAAATATACCAGTTTCCAAGGCCAGACGTAATGATTGAAATATTTAAATCGACTCGGTGGGGCTTTGGAATTCGCTCAGGGCTTTGATTGGATTCTGTACCTTCTTTTGCGATCCTTTGCGTACCTTCGCTCGAACCTCTTCCGGTTTCTCCGGGCGAACCAATGGTTTCTTTTCCGGAGCCTTCATCTTCCACACCACCAGCGGTGTCTAAAAACAAACAAATGCAAGGTCTGGGTATCTGTTCCTCTTGAGTACAAACACAAACATTACAATTACAATAAGAGTAGCCTACTGATGACAAAGATTGTACCCAAACATGGTACGATTTTTCTAGTCCAGTATGAATTTCATGTCATGCATACATTTTTGGTAAAATTACTAGGGCCTATAAAATAATTGGAGTGGAAAGGTCACCCTTGTGGTACTCCATCTAAATGATCCTACCGTGTAATCTAGTATGTGTAGTCTAATTCAGATTGAAATACAATCACACTCAAGTACACTTCACCTCAAGTTCAAATTCACAATCATATTTACCTATCGGTATTTTTCTCAATAAAATATCAATAGCAGTCAAATCTGGCACTGATTAATGATTAGCTGTTACTTTTCAAGCTTTACCAATTCTAATTTTTACTTGGAGAAAATTAAAATATACCCAAAATATACACCAAAAACAGAAAACACTTGTGGAAAGTCAGAAGATGCAGAAGTAATAAAGATGACAGTTGGAATAAATGTTGACTTACGCCTCTGACTGGAGCAGCGCCTCGGTTGTATTTGGTAGAAGCGACGTAGGATGATTTCACCGTCAAGACGACGGCGTTCATCAGGTTCTTGGCAGCCTGGATCAAGGAGGTGGCACTGTCCAACTGAAAACACACCAGTTAGCATTTATCATTAAGCATAGACGAAAGATATACAGTAAACCCTCGTTAATTCGAATTCCAAGGGACCCCAAAGATCAAAATTCGAATTTAAAAAAATTGGGATTATGAAAAAAATGTTTTTTGTTTGTATAGTATACACTGTGCGTGAAAAAAATGTTTTTTGTTTGTATAGTATCGTGTGCATGTAAAAGACGCACATGGGTTGCTCCCTCTCACTCTCCCCTTGCCCATACTAAGCATCTTTTGACAGCCATGTGTTCATCTTCAAGTGAGGTGTGAAGTGATTTACGCACAACAAAGTGTGGATGAATACTATATATTATCGTATCACTCATTAGGAAATACTCATCACAGTCAGTTCACAGGTTAAAAGGGCAAATTACCGAATGTAAAGTAAAAAGCAATGTAGAGGGAAAAAACATAAATATTGGTGCCTAGAATGAAAGAAGGAATCGTGATCTCTGCAACACTAGCTGGCTGATGTATTTACATTCAATATATTCACTCTGTCAATCAAATAATTTTAATTGAAAAATAAAGATGGGCCTCAAATCTATTATCGGGAAAGTAATTTTCTTTAACCGCAACACAGAGTAGTTAACTTTTCAATGGACATAAGCATATCTTGACTAATGTCCTGCGCGGGATAAGAAGTCCTTTGTTGTCATTGTGTCGTAAGAATATCCCACCCGCCTCGCGCCTCTCATCCTGCTGGCACGCGCTGACATAGTAAGTCAGCTGTGACGTGTCGAGTGCGTGTCGAGCGGTCAGGATGCCCGACCGCTCATGTTTAATGATACGCAGTTTGAATTACAGACGATTTCACGTAATAAAATATTTGATTGTGATACCTAATTTTTGCTGAAACTCAAATTAAACAAACTAAAACAATAATAAAACAGAAATTCGGACTAATTATCAGTTCGAAATTCGAAATAATAAAAATTCGAATTATCGAAATGAATTAACATTGATATCCCTAGGCCTATACCAGCAGCCGGGGTCATTTCTCTAGTTCGAATAAGCGCGAAATTCGAACTAACCGAGTTCGAATTATCGAGGGTTTACTGTACTAATAAGAAATGTCAAGTAGCTTAAAAATGGAACTACAGTACACCCTCTTTAATCCAAACTCGGTTAATCCCAAAATTTAACATATTTCGAACTTGCCAGCGGTCCCCGGCCGAAAGTATAGGCATTTCAATGTTAATTAATATGGTTAATCCGAATTTCGGTTAAACCGTATTCGAACTAATATTTTGTCCCTTCAATAGCTTCAACACTGATTTCAGATTGGGGAATTCGAAATAATCCGAGTGAATTCCGTGAAGTTATTACTGTTTTCCCAATTTCCATCCTTTTTATTTGACGTGTAAGAATGAGTGGAAGCATGCTCAGCTCTTCCATGCTTTGTGTACCGAATGCAGTCAACCTTGACGAAGTTTGAGCTCGGAACACTCGTTCGTCCGACTCGGGACGGCCGAACGCAAATAGAAACGGGCCATATGAGGATCACGCGTCACGGAGATAGCCGAGTACACACGATCAGCGAGGCCCTTAGCAACGGATCTATCAGCCGGTGACACAGCTTCCTCTAGCGCGCAATACGAAATTAACTATATTCTGAGCGGGAAAAATTACTTTTTGATTAATCCGAATTTTTATAAACCGAAATCATTTTTTTTAGGTCCCTTCGATTTCGGATTAACGAGGGTTTACTGTAATTAGACTTTTCTCAAGAATATTTCAACTTCCAAGTATCTTTTTTATAATATGCCTAAACTCTGTCTAATAACACGTCTGTCTACAGTGAAAGCTATACGCATCATTCCTGGATCCATCGTTTTCCTGCATGTAGGCCTATTATTCATTTTTTCTCACCCCACTTCCAGATAGGTAATCAATATTGAATTTTCCTGCATGGACGGTTTTATTTTTCTTGTCCCTTGAAAAACGATGGATAGAAGTTTCACTGTAATCTGTCTAATATAAGAGAAACAAAGTGGTTACCCCAGAAACGATGAGCTCGCCACTGATGTTCTGGACGTCTGCTTTGACCTTGGACGTGATGTTCATCTGGTGGCAGTAGAGAGCGATACGCTGGAGATAAGCCAACAAGTCTTGTTTCGTAGACGACTCGGGACACTGGTCGGCAATCTGACGCGTCAACTTGTCAAGCTTTGTGCCCGCCTCGGAGATCTTCTTAGCGGCGTTTATTACGTCCATTGTTGTCTTCAATGGGCCGCGACCACTGGAACAAGAAATAGAACATTAGAATTTACTCAAACCTAGCTCAGTACAGAACATGGGAGTTCCCGTTTGATGAATTCATATTTTGAGGTTATATTTACAAAACATCAAGCTTTAGTATCAAGCTCAGTATAAAATTAGAGTAAAGGAACATAATTGCTCAAAAGCCCACTGCTTATATTTTCTGTTTTTACTATCATTAATTCTTCATACAATACATGATGTAGGCCTACTTGAAATAATCATTTTTCATCATTTTTACGCAACATTATATTTGATCCTAGAATCGTTCAACTACTTGACTCTTTCATATGTGCGAGTTGAAGTACGCTAAATTAATGACTTGCCACGTACAATTTTAGTAAAATTCTACCCCTTCAGCCCAAATTTCTGCCCTCTGCAGAAATTTATGCAATTTCTCCCCCTGTAAAAGACTATGGGATTCATTGTATTTATGAATATACCCTACAATTTCTGGGAATCCCTGTTGAGCAAATCATCAACTTATAATATAGGCTTCTTCCATCTCAAATTGTCAATGAGAGTTTTTTAGATTCTGCGTTCCGTAATTAGGTAGATATCTAACCGAGTGAAGTCCGTCATCTCCATCATGATCATGCACATGTGTTTGGCCAAGACGATGATGTCGTTGCCAGTATCGTCCCACTTGGCCACCTCGCGATCAAACTTCAACTTCTCGCTGCGGAAATATTCAACTTGCTGGGCAATCTTTTGTTTGTCTTCTTCCGTCATCTTACGCATAGCTTCCTACAAAAGAAAATCGAGAACGAAGTCAGAATATTATTGCTTATACCATTCATACACAATAACAATAATAGTAAAGCCAATCAAAATGAAGTAAAGATAAATGTGGTAAAGTCACAGATCACTATAACAAGATTATTTCTGATCCCACATCGAGTATCCCCTTTCACAATCACAATTCACAACACATTCTTTACTCTTTTACCCACCTGTTTCTCTGGTTTAATTGTATCACCTCTACAATCGTACAAATGTTAACTGTTGATACAAATGTTAATGAACAAAAGACATGATTTTTGACATTTTCTTCAAAAACTACATGTTTTGTTCATTTCAATGATACATAACAATAAATAACAAGGAAAGAAATGTTACACTGAGAACAATGAGAAACCTACTCGAGTGTTATTTTTTAATTTTTAGTAGGACTTAAACTTAGTTCATTCTTATTTCAGGTATTTTTTATTTTTCAAATACACATCAATCGCTGTCTCAAATTGAAGTCTTAAAAAATTCAATAGAATAAGAAAATATCAAAGCTGAAAAGTAACCGTTGAAATGATGATGCTGTTATCTTACCCTGGCTGTTGTGATGCCACTGATGTCTGGATACTCATCGACACCATGCTCCAAGGTCCCAGTATGTGCACTGGCTGTAAGTCAAACACGCTCAAGTTAACAATTAGTTCTCATTCAACTATTACACATTCTAGCTACAGTACATACCGTACTCTTATGTACTCAACTTGACAATAATTAGTTTATATTTTGAATTCAACAAAAACTTGAGCCTTACTCATGTGTGATGTTTTATTTGTGGTAGACTAAAAATGAATTTAATAAAGAAAAAAACATACAAAACATAAAAAAACATAAAAAAACTTTCAACAATGGCTCGTTGATCGAGTAATCTGATGGAAATCTCAAACATAATTTCCCAAAATTTTATTACAATACAGTGAAACGTCTATGCATCGTTCCTGGATCCATTGTTTTCCTGCATGTATCACTCAATTTTTCTCACCCCATTCCCATATGAACAATGCTAAATTTTCCTGGATGGATCGTTTTCCTGCATGGATGGTTTCATTTTCCTGGTCCCTTGAAAAACCAAGGATAGAGGTTTCACGGTAATAATTCAACTATTGACTATAGAAATAACTTGAGTTAAACTGGGCTTTGGCAAATAACTAAATATGCTCGTTTACACGTAAGGGCAGGGGCCCACCACTGCAGAAGTTAGATTTACGTCTCACCTCAAGATAATACAGAGAAAATATTTTTTTCAAGGTATGAGAATATATATTACATAAGAAAATAAAGAGACCGAAACAGTAGGTGAATTTAGATATGAGTGCTGTAAATGTTTTACAGAAAAAAGTTTATCCATCAAATATACGTATGGTATAAAAAGGAAGTGTATACTACCCTGTATTGGGATGTTCAAAGTAGGCCTATATATCAAATACGTTTAGCAAGAATAAAAATGTATAATCTCCATACTATTCTTGTTTTGTAATGATGGAATTATTTAAAGTGTCTGTGTGTATGATATTATGTAAATAGCAAAATACTGCAAATAAAGATACCTCTCACTATACTACAGTAGGGCCTACATCTACATCCCAAAAAATGTGTTCTTCTCAACAATATACTATTCTCTTTTTATTCTATTGTTGAAACATCTTTGAGAACATCAATGATGCGGGGAGGACAACGAGAAACGTTGACGTCACCTCCAGTTCCCTAACAGTCTTACGTCTATTCCTGGTATCGATAGTGTGGTCATCGGCGGGTTCAAATTCTGTATCAGTGTCGAGCTCTTCGGAACTCTGAAAACATCGGTCACACAAGCAAACGTCTTATTGCTACGTAAACATATAGAATAACAAGAGTCGCAAGGCAAAAATAACACCCGTCGATTTCTACGCAAGCACCAAGTCGTAGCCGCAATGGAAGCTATAATTAGAACGAGCTTCAATAATTCGCTTACACACAATACAGGTTTTCAGTCACCTATGCTCGTATGCAATTATCAGAAAGCGTCGAGATTGATTTAGCCCAAAATCAGTATTCTGGTGATGACTTCAAAATTGTACAAGCTTTCAAAATTCTAGTTCCTTATATAAACGGATATCTTTATATTACCTACAGAACAGTACAAACTAGAAGTATTGTACGTATCAAACTCCTGTCCTACATTCTTTCATGTCGTCAAAAAAGTAAATGTTGTAACTGTTTGTCAAAATGATAGGAACATTTAGATGAAGAACAGTATTAAATATATATAAAAAAAGAAAAAATTTCATTTTCTAAAAACTGTATAAATTAAATACCGGTACTGTAGGCCTACAATAAATTAATTAAATATCAAGAATAAAGTTTTATGGTGGAAAATGATGTGTTAGTAAAGATAAAGAAGTACGTTAACAGTTTTCAAGAGTGTATGGGAGTCGATTTAGCGAAACATCAGTTCTTTCATGATAACTTTTAAACAGTATGAGGTATAAAAATTCTAATCCGGGGGAAACACAGATATTTCCTTCACCTTCAAGATCAAATAAGGTATGCCAATTACTGAACTCATATTGCGGCATAATCGTCAGCCGTATACAGCTAAAAAACACATTTTTAGCTGTATACACTTGATAATTATGCAATATACCGGTAACTCAATAGTTTCTACTTATACCATCCCGAACGTATTAAAAATATCTGTGTTTCCCCCCATATTAAAATATGTATATCTCACACCAGTCAAAAGTTATCACAAAAACTGATATTACGCTAAATTGACTCCATGCAATATTAAACATACAGTTTTGCAAGTATCAAACAGATCTACGCTTCCAATTGCTACCAGAAGGCAACATTGAAACATCACATCTTTCAAAGTTTCACCAGAAAACTGATAACCTAAATCAACTCTATCACTCTTTTGAGCTCGTCCTGAAAATAACATGTCGTGCGGCATCTCTACGACGGATTGTTTCGCGTCTATTAGTAAGCGGTAAGCAAGCTGCAGGTAAGGTTATCTTTGCCTCGGACAACTGTTATATGGAGAGGTATGTAAGCGCTTACACTTGCTCCTCGTCTCAATGGTGTAATTTTCATCAAACTCAATATCTTCCGGATCCAGTTCCTCATCAGTCTGAACAAAGAATAGCCCAGGGTTAGTCAACTACGCTAGCACCGCTACATTATACATGGTCTAGGATTAGAGCTACCTGCGATACTCGACAATGTTAATAATTTCTCATGTGCAATGAATGTTTAAACAATATTACTCCATGGTAATATCGAAGTAAATAAGGTACTACCAGTATTTGATATTTTGCAGGCCTACCTCATGCCGTTCTTATTTCTTGTTTTGTTCACTCGCAATGAACACTTAATAAACACAAAAAATTACACTTTTTTTTTACGAACAATACATTCTAGATGTAAAAAGAGCAATGCTCCAAAAAAACGGAAAATGTATAAATTAATTTTAACCGTCCTGCGTGTGCAAGATCGACGCCAATTCGTACGTCATGGCAGTTAAACTGCACTGCAAATTATGGCATTGTATCTCATTTTAATGTAAGCTCATATGTTACAGACAAATTACTTTCCACACAGAACTACTGTAGGCTAGGCCTAATATACTACAAGAAATCACAAGAAACAACTGGAAACCTTGTACGTTTCACTATGATGATGAAATATCGTAATAATTTTTTATTGTATCAAATCTGGAATTACTTCCGACGTCAATTTTGTAATATATTTAATAGCCATTTTGAATTCTTTACAATTTAATTTAGCAAACAATGTAACATTATTGTCAATAATGTCACTGAACGATCGTGAGTATCCACTGCAGGTAGCTATGGTCCTAGATTATTCATATAACCAAATACCGAGCTTTGAGGATGTTAACGTTCATGATTTTTCGTTTTAGTTTGTAACAATTTAATTAAGTGAGCATTGTAACAGTATTTTATCTGATGACTTGACACAAACAAGCCGTACTTTCAATTAAAAGATTATTCAATGACCTATTATTTGCGTACTAATAATACAACATGATTTTACTGAACGATAAAATCCTCATAGCCATACAGTTCAACCAACATGCATTCAAATAATAACTAGACATACGGGACTCTAACAAACTTCACTTCTATCACTTCTGACTCACTTCTATTAATGATATATTTGTGATCAAAATAGACATAATTGGTTGAGCATGCACATGTTCCTGTCAAATCAATGTCATCTCATTTTATCTACACTGTAATTCAATGTTTGATTTAAACTAGAGCTGAGAGGAGTAGGATTGTTGAAATGGTATTGAAATATTTCAATATTTCTACCCAAAAATTTGAGGCCTACACTAACGGAACATATTTCAAGGTAAAAATACAGTCTAGCGGCTAAGTACCTACTAGATGGCGCTAATACAAGGCGGCAATACAAACCGCTCGCGGCTGCCAGGTAGTTGAATTAAATTTGCTGATTGAAATGTTCACTGATGGTGATAGATAATACACACTCCCATCCACCACATCACTTCCATTATGGGGGAATTAAAAACAATCTGGTTTTGACTCTTTGAAATGTTAAACTTTTCAACACAATAATTAATGGTAACATATGTCAGGTAATACTCTGACCAACAAGTACAATTATAACTAGAGTACAACTTTATAAAGTTGGCAGTATGTTAGTCTCTACTACTGTACGTCTCACAAGGTTATCTATCTCTCATTACTTATTAGTATCTGATACTGGAATTACCTAGCCACCTTTTTAATCATGCACACATTATTACAATACACAGGTTAAAAAACTAAGTAATAAGTGATGTAGCATTTTAACGAAGTAGGCCTACAAATGTATTTAAACCAGAATGCCTACCATTCAACAATTATACAACAAATATGCAACAGGTTATTGAGAAATCAAGTATTTTATGGCTAGTGATTAATTATCAAGTTCTGTACAGATTTTTTCATGAATAGCAAAAACTTGATACCAAGTCGTTGTAGGCCAATTTAATTGAATTAATTTGAACTGTAATATATTTAGAAAATAAGTAGACCTAGCTATGTATTTCAAGACACTCAGATATCCTAAGAAATAACTGAATAAAACGAGGAGTGAATGAAGAGGCCCACTCACCCTATTCATAAGGACCGCCCGCCTTATTTCTCGCACGCCGTCGTAAACGAGGCGGGAAGCGTCAATGAACTCGTTCTCGTCCACGTCCTTGGCGGGATTGGACGAGAGGGCGTCTACGGCCACCTCGACCCGCTGGGCAAAGTTGGGCATGACCTGGTCACGCAGCACCTTGACCGCCTCCAGCACGCGCTCCGTGTAAATGCCGGGCTCGTAGTTATCCATCTCGGCGCCGACCACGTTGCAGACGCGAGACGAACGGCCGCGTATGGCGCCGGCAGTGCGGTCCAGCGTATCCGCATCTCCCTCCTGCAGCGCCAGCACGCACTTGTTCACGTCTTCGAGGATGTGATTCTCTGCAACGATGCACACATGTGTAGGCCTTTCTTTTAATTTCTTCATCAAGCAATACTTGTGAAATCGAGGACAGTAAAATAAATTAATGAATTGTTATAGTTTCATCAAGATCAATATATACTGTGAAGAGAACACAAGGAGTGTTTAGAAAAAATAGCCCAAGACTAGGTATAATCATTGGGTAGAGGTAAGGAAGGAATTCAAGTTCATCAAAGTTAGTGAGTTGAGTAACTCATTGTGGAGAGTCCGTTGACAGAAAACATGGATTCATATACAAGAAACACAAAGATATTTTTAATGTTTCACTACTGACTCTCACCTCTACAATACATTAAACAGTAGCAGTAGCCTAAAAGTTCCAAATATTTAGTGTTTTTTGTATGTAAAATATAAGTCTATGAGTTTCGCAACTCACTAACTTCGGTTTCACTCTTTCTCTTTTACCCAATACGTATAACATAGCACAATGATCATGCTTCTTACCGGACACAGCAAGAAAATCATCGATTGTGGTGATATCGTCTACAGCCTCCGTGAGCAGCCTCACTTGGTTCTCCCAGTGGTCGCGGAACACGTCCATGTTCTCCTGGGCGACCTTGGACCTGGGTCGCGCCGCCAATATGCGAGCGGCATTGATCACCTGCGGGCATAGGTTCTCGATCTGAGCCGCCGCGTGCCGCACCATCTTCACGCCGTCCTCGTTACCAGACATGCTGCAGGCCAGGTTGGCCACCTCGACCAGCTTGTTCGCGTGCTCCGTGAAGACGAGAGCGTACTCCTCGACTTCCTTCTCGTTGCCGGCCTTCGCAGCCTCGATCAGCACAAGCAGTGGCACGTTCGTCTCCAGGAAACTGTCATCAAACGAACATGACACGAGCGTCACTAAATACTCTCTCTGTATGTACAGTTTATTCTGTGTTTTTCTTAGATGTTTACATTTCTCTCTATTCTATTATTCTACATTTTTCATTTTTCTAGTATTATTTTGTATGCCTAGAATGTCGTCAGATTTCGTTTTGATTCAGGACGAACCATCGATAATTGAAAAATTGTTGCACTTTTTAAATTACTCATTCACGCTATTTAGACGAGATACACATAGGCCTACAACACTTTCGATGACACTTCTAGAGGTGACTGACTGATTGATGACGCTTTGATCAAAACAGTAAAAATTCAATCCCAGTCCCAATTTGAATGAATTCTGTCTAGTCATTTCACTACCCATCAAGTAGTAACATACATTAGGTCTGTCTGTACCTGTCTGAAACGTGATCTACGACTGCCTTACGCAGCTGTCGACGAAGATCTCTCGTCTTGCGACACATGTGGTCGAGCGCGCGTTCCAGCCCCTCGCTCTGCTCTTTCGTGCCCATCTGTCAAAACACATCACACTTGTTAATACGGTTGCCCACAACACTTGATCCACCGCAGGCGCAAGTTGCAGTTTGACCTGTCTGTCGACTAGGACACTTGACAGACGTAAAACAAAACAAAGAAACACAGAACATAGAGAAAGAGAAACTGTTAGCAGGCCTGTCATGAACTTAAGAAACTGTGTTTGCATTTGTAATTCATTGTATGTCAGAGGCAACTTGCATAACAGTAGGGTTATTTGTTGCAGCCCCAAAAAAAAAGGCAAAGGTACCGGTAGCTCAAAAAATCAAGTTTCAAGGTTTCACATGAAAAATTGAATAGAATAAGTCAACATCGTGTTTTTCACAACATGATTTCTGCGAGCTACTTGCCTCTTTCGTTACGGGCAATAATGTTTTACTGCTCCACAGCTAGCCTCATTAGAATCTCCAACAGGCTATGAATTAAATAGGTAGGTAGGCCTACATAATTTCTTTATTAATAAAGAAGGTGCATTACTAATAATGTGGCCTACTTTGTCAAGCATTGTCATTGGGCTATTATAACTTATAGCTTGGTACTTACATAGTACAAACAAACTGTAGGAGGATTAACATTGTGTTTGCTAGGTGTTAGTTTTACCGTCACCGGTTTGATTAGTGCTGACAGCTGTAGAGTAACACGTAACATTAATGTAGTGCACAACTGCATAGCACAACAAGAAGCGGTGCACACACAACAAGGAGACGCTCACGTTATCTACGCGACAACCGTAAACATTAATACAATGATTAAATTAAATCTCACTTGAAAAAAATATGCTATTACATACTATGATGAATGATGATGATTGATTGCTGATGATGATTGTTGATGAACGACCCCTACAAGCAAGGGTATTTGGGGGGTACAAACGAGTGGATGACGAATGAGGTTTACACAAACCCATGCCTTTGCAGGACTCGAACCCACGCCCAACATTACTTCAGTTTCCGACTGACCCGAGTCAACGGGCGGCCGTATTCTTGCGATACGCAAGAAGAGGGTTCTGCTCGATAAACGCAATGTAATTGACGACTTGAAAAGTACCCTCCTCCCTACGTTACAGATTATTAGCCAACAGTTCAATATGGCAGCCAACTCTCTAGGACCAACGGGAAACCTCTCCACAGCAAAGTAACATTAATATAATAGTGTTTCCACAAAGCCTAGATTTTCTTTAAATCAAGTAAGCTACAATAGTTCAAGTGTCATGCCTATACTTGAGCAATTGTAAATATTTACATTCGATTAAAATAAATATTTAGCCAACTTCTGCATCCATATAATGACCATAGGATCAATCGTGTTTTACGATTCTTTCCTACAGTGTACGTGCGACCCCGTTGATCGAATCATGAATAAATGTAGGCTCCACTTTTCAAGTCGTCAATGACCGTATCTGTTGAATTGAGACCAAAGAATCATAGTAAGTGTGTTGCGGGGGGTTAGTACAGAGTACAAACTAATGTATCAACCACACCAGTGCAGTCCACAAGCACAGTCCCATCTTCATACGGTGTGCAACATGACTTCAAAGTGGCGTTAGCTCAGCTTGTTAGCTTGACCGCGGCATTATGTTTTTATAATTTATTTGGATTGAAACTTAAATCAATTGCCAACTATTCAAAAAGCCTAACTAATGGGGGTGTGCAAGTCCATGTTCGAAGGTTTTAAGTCCGAGTCGAGCCCGAATAAGTTCACGAGTCTCGAGTCGAGACCGAGTCTTTACCAAAAAAAATAATTAATGTAATTTATTCTACCATCTTCTACCCAACTTTTCTACCAGAATTGAACCAGATTGTTCATTTTACTTACCGGGTAATAATAAGGATCTATGTGTGAATCATTATTTTGTAAAGAATCGGGACAGTAGTATAACAAATTACAATTTACCGGTACACAACTTTTGAAAACATTAAAACTGAAGTCAATTTGAGAAGAACATGAATTATAAGGTCATCATCAATTATTAAAAACATGTAATTGTATGTAAATTGCAATAGGCTACAGTATGTCACTTTATTAGCTCAAGTAGCTACAAAAACAAGCATTGTTATTTCCATTATGATTATTATTGCATACAACAAAATGAAACCCATCAGTTACATCTATTGGTGGGGAATCTGCTTGATTACTGTGCCAACTAGAGGCACGGTATATCTAGAAGAATGATTGTGCTAATCTGGCTAGCACTACGTTGAGTTTATGTGCACGAATACTTGTACAACATTCAAAAGGGCTGAAAGTGATGCGAAGTAAGAGCTGTACAAACAGACGTGTGGGAGTGGCTACAACACCTGGGGTTAAACACACACACACACAGACAGACGAGCGTGACGGCTCATATTTACCCTGTCCCCTCGCTTCACACCCCTTGCCGACGTCAACTGCCCAACACCAAAACAAAATACAACGTAAATATGTTGCTGACATCGCATGTACAAAGACCTACATAATGATGGCTTCTACGTTCTACGTTTATACACATCTAAGTAAATAATAAATACATCTTATGAAACAAAACTTTGGCTCAATTATTTATATCTGTCCTGAAAAAAGTTGATATTACCAGTCTACAGTTGAACACATTTTATTTACACCCTTTATGCAAGTTTACGGTAAATATATGGTTACTCAACTCTTAAAATTAATTGATCATGTAGTAAAATAAATACTGGATCCTTCTCTCATTAATCATTATGAAATGCAACGATCCTCACTAGGTACTAATAAGATGAACAGAATTGACAGCCAATCAAACTAGTAACTACTTACGTTGGACATGTATTCCGACAGCAAATCCTGCAACGCCTGACGAACGGCATTGCACTCGGCGACGATACGTTCGCGACGTTCGTCTCGGGTGCACGACGAGTCGGCCATGAGCGCGGCACCGCTGATAATACTCTCCAGACGTTCTTCGAGTGATGGCCGCGTGCGAACCTCATTGTAAGCAAGCGGGTCCATCACAATATGCTCCTGCAAATTATAAAAACAATTTTAAAAGCTTATCCTACCGGTAATTTTATTTGGAGCATATATATTTATATTGGGTTTAACAACCCACTCTAATGAGTAACCAAGAGCTAAGGAGTCAGTAAAAGATGAGTGAGAAAACAGCATGACAAAATGACAGGTTACTTATTCGGTGATTTTGGACAGTGTAAAAGAACAGTTGTTGACCTGATATTACGGGACCATCCCAGTACTTCAACACACGGCTTAATCCCACTTCAACATCAGAGGGAAACCATATCAGGATGGTCGACCATGGTGGTAATCAAGTCCCGAGTTTTCTGAACAACGGTCTAGCAAGCTAGCAGCTGTTCTACCTGTCTCGGCTTCATCATAATTAGAACTATGCCTACAAATATGTTCCTACACGTAGATTACTTGGAATCTATAGAATCTAAGTAGAATCTTGGAAAAAGAAAAATTCTCATTCAATTGTGTCTTTGCTTCTTACAATAATGACAAACCGTACTTGCAGTTAGACCTGGGTATGTTGCAACACATGTGGCAGATGTTGTTGGCTGAATATAAGTGCTAATCTGTTTAGACCTAACCATTTGCACATCACGGAAATAAATCTGGGCCCCTAGTTGTTCAATATTTATACTAGCTTCTGCGTGGTGAAATTGAGAAATTTAAGAACTTAAAGAACTCGAGAAATGGTTGATCAACGACATGTCGATGATTGGTATATTATTGCAATTTGTGTAGGCCTACCCGGTTGTTATTAACAACACAAAGCATTATACATTTACGATAATTAGGTTCAATATTCATTGAGCAGAAGAGCTCAAGCTGATGACCTCCCAACCGCAACCGTAGACTAAACTGTCATATTCTTACATCAAAGTCGTCCAAAGCTGCTGCCAGTTCTCCGGGCCCGTCGTACGGCGCGGCTCCGAGAGGTCCCTTTCCTTGTGCCACGTCCGAGATGGTGTTGACCGCTTCACACACTTGCTTGAACACGTAGTCGCGATTGGCCTTGGCTGCGGCAAGCTCGGGGTGACGTACGTACACCTGGACAACACGACAAAATCAAGCGTTTCAAACATCAATATTTAGTATTTACAAACATTCAATAACATAATAATCACCACATTTCGTGGTGATTAACAGAATAAGTGAATTTTGTTCAATGTCGCAACTCGCAATATGACCGAAAGACCCATTCAAACTTGAAAGCATTTAGTATGTTGTCTTGCACTCTTGCATCATTATAGGACATTCAAGTAATCCGAGACTAAGTTAAGAAGTCAAAAAAGCATAACAGTAACACACAAACGCTTACTTCTTAGGTCAGTAGCTCCTTGTATTGTCTTTAAAAACGTCAACTGATGATTATCAGGCAAATTCAATCGGTAGTTATTATTCAACCTCTGCTAATACAGTCTGAGAATAGTTGTTACCTTGGAAGCTGTCAGCAGCATGGTCGAGTGTTTTTTGAGTACTGCCCTGGCAGCGGCCAGATCGTCTCGCAGCTGCGGATCTTTCAGCTCTTGTTGACGTTTGGCCGCCTGATTCATCAGTTCGGAAGCGTTGCGTCCGAACGTCTTGATACTCTCCAGGAGCTCGCCTTGGCTCGAAGCCGACTTCAACTTCTCAAGGTCGTCTTCAACCTGATGGTGAGCGCATAATTAGTGGCGTTGCGATGGAAGCGAACATTGTGTTATAAAATTGTTCCAAGGTGGTTTGGAAGATATTTTTCAACATGTCAAATTTGCTCACTTGACGCAATCATTGTTGGCCAATTGAGGATAAGGGTGTAAGAGCGTTCGACAATACATCTATTTCATTGAAATTTCAAAAACTTTGGGAGACTTTAAATTTTCCAGATGGGTCCAATTTCAAATTTAAAAGATTTAAAAGTTGTACGGTAATGAATTCATACAAGTTATTGTTCCCCGATTGAGGATACGAATATCAAGGTAGGACCGTATGACACAACAAGGGGGAGCTTAGCACTTTGATTTTATTTAAAATGAATATACTACGTACCGTACCAAGATTCAATTTTACAACTGGGCCCCATTCAAAATTTAAACCATTTAGGTCTACATTTTGAAAGACATAAACGAATTACAGATTTGAAGTAAAAATAAGAAAATAAACGATGAGACAAGCATCGGTCGGTCTCTCTAGCATGCTGCACAAAGAAAAACCATGTATGTCTACATATCCGTGAATTCAACAAAAGTCACGTCATATAACACTGATAGGCCCAATATATTTAAAACAATGTACGTTAGATAATGTACCAAGTCTACAGTGTGCAATTGCAGTCTGTGGTCTGTGTTTTATACAGAGTGTAGGCCTATCATAACAACGAGGCCTACAACCAACAAGACTAACCCAGAATAACTGACACGGTGAGTCGGTGACACCATAGAAAATGGTAAATGTGGCGTTTTGGCTATCAAAAATGTTTGGATTAAAAAAAAATCAAGCTCAATCAAGTTGATCTCTCTTATGTCCGGTAGCGGAAAGTTATGAACAAACTACTCACCACACGCAGAGACTTGAGCAGAAGGTGAACATCTACCATATCGGCCAAGATAAGTAGTCGAGTGACGGCAGAGAGAAGATTACGAGCAGCTCGTACCATGTTACCTCGTTTCAACGACGAGCAAGGGTCGTCTGCAAATTCTCGAGCTGCGGTGCTCATTGCTTCACCTGTGACAAACAAGTTCAAACTGAGCCTTCAAGCCACCACCTTGTGGTCAATATCAAACTTACCACACGTACAGCATTGCAGGTAATTCATTAGTTTTGGTAAGCTTATTAATATCGAAAACTTGACTCAAAGTCACTGTTATCCAATTAAGGCTAAAGATGAAATGTGGTTGGATCATTCGGAGAGGGCACGTGTTGGTAAAAAAGAATCTTCGATTGTCTTAGTGATAAACTTTATCTTCGATTCTTGTTTGTCGTCTTTCTTAAATCCTCCTTCCTTTACAAACTAGGAGCACTCCATGAAATGATGTGAAACAAGAGTAGAAAAATGAACCAGGTCTGGTGATGAAACTAAAACTTGTAATAATGAAAACTCAAATAACATCACTGAATTCCAAAAAAAATCTAACTTTCCGAGCTGTGAGAGATGGGCCTGTTAGTGATGCTTATTAGAAATTAGGAACCAGGTATCATGCATCATGGAATTGGGTGGATAAATGAAAAAATAAGGACAATGCGAGGTCGAGCCGTCTGTAACGGCCTCTCGTTCGTGCGATTCAGGGGCCTAAATCTATTTTCTATATGCCAGGTACTCGGGTATCAGAATAATACTTGGGTTATGCATTACCTGCACCCGACCAGATTTTTCTCATAAATGGTTGACCAAATCATTACTGATACATTTTTGCCAGTACAGGAAATTGACCCTGCTTTACTAAATATATGTAGACCATAGCAAATCAGTAACTAAATAGCATAGGAACACAGTAATGTTCATCTGCCCTACTTCTCAAGTTTCCAAAAGAGGTCATTTGAGCTAGTAATGTGTCAAATAGGTCAGGTCAGGAGAACAAGTAGGTCATCATCAAATCAATAACCAGACAACAGCTCATCTGGGTTCTTCCTTTCATCTGAAAACACCAGAAAAGTGTCCTATCCCAGTAGAATCTCTTACATGCCTTGGCCTTACAGACCTATTTCGAATCCAAAATTAAAAGTACTCAACTTTAATATCAAGGTTTACCCAATAAAGTTTACGTTCCCATCACAACACCGCGCAGTAGCATTGAGGAATTAGGCGTACAAAGAATGTTTGCAAACTCCAACCATTGTTTCCAATTTTACACCATTGTTTCTAATTTTACATCAAGTCGGGAGCACCGGCCAACTAGATTAGAACTTATCACCTGTAGCTATAAACAAGCTATTCACTGGCTGTTTCTTACTGCTAAATTTGTTGTTGTAAATAGCCATAAAGTTTCGACTCTTACTATCAAAAGTAATATTTAGCTCTACTCCTAATAAGCCCTATGGTTGTAAAAAGATCCGAAGTCCTTTCTGAAAGAATGGCATCCCACAAAAGCATGAACCTAGAAATGCAGGTGATACTCCAAAACATCTCACACCAAAAATTTCATACCATATTTACGGCAGGAATGACCTCTCGTGTGATATAATTTCCGTTACCCATATATGCTTAGGCCCTATGAAAACACAAATTATCTAAGCATTAACCTGTTTTTCGAACTTCTTCCACTGCGGAGAGCATCTCATCTTTAATGTCAGGATTTTCGTAAGCAATCAGTTCCCCTTTTTCTATGAAGTTTTCAGTTGCCTTTTCGACGGCGGCTACGAGAACGTGAGCTCTCTTGGATCTGCCTTTCTTCTTTTTTGATGGCCCTTTGGTGTTGACTAATGTAGTGACCTAAAAATTACATAAATCAAATTAGGACCATAAAATACACCCACTATCCATCCCATTACCCAAGAAACCTTCATCTAATCGTCCCATCATCTCATCAATCATCCACCTGACGCCAATAGATCTTCGCTATCATTACAGTTCACCGTTAAACCCAATATAAAAATGTATAAAATAATCATACATCAATAAGAATTATGTCATTACAGCCATAATGAATACAACATTTCAATCTTTTCACAAATGATGATATTGACAAATTGGTTAAGCCTACCATTGTTACATTAGTTTTTTCTATTACCAGAATTGGTGCTTTCCAATAGATCTCGATTACCACATTAAGTAATATTTTTAGTTGATTACTGGTGTTTAATCGCTTGGCAGCCAGGTTACAAATCACTACCCTACCTCATAGGCTAGGCGAGTTTTCCAATTACAACGCACACACACACTTGTTTAGATCTAGCCTTTATAACATTTATAGAGGATACAAATGGTTCTCTAGTATTGAAATATTGTTGTACTTGATATGTGAAACAAATAACAATACATTTGCTGATATCACTATCAATTATTTAGCATTCAGAAGCTAGTCAATTTGACACATGTAAGCACATATGCGTCGACGGACTGTCAGCACCACTGTGCGTGGACGTAAAGCACATTTACAGTAGGCAAGTGATTAATACTCCAAAACTCACTTAAATATGATGAATTCTTCATCTGTCAGCTGGGTGTTGGTCATAATAAGATTATCATAGGTTGTTTTTTATCAAGTCTACTATTGCAATTTCATATTTAAATTGCAAATAGTAACAAAACTTACTGAATACTGGTCAGTAGGTACCCCACACAGGATATATATTGAATGATTCAATTATCAAACAATATTTAGGCCTAATTAAATCATAAAAAATGAGAGGTGGAAGTCATAACTCTTGATCATGTATTAATATTTAATAGTTCATTATAAGGAAAGATTGCAAGGTGTGTGTGTGTTGTGAAAGGGTTAGTTTACAGGTTTGCAACTTTGTTGATCACCAAAAAATATCATTTTCTCAAAATATTTTGTTAATTTCAATTATGGCCTACATAACAAAGTTACACTGACAGCAAGAAGAAATTGCACAAGTGTTATTTTTTAATTTTAAGATTGTTTTGATACTAAGTTTATTCCGATTTCAGTTAGGCCTACCGGTATTTACAAACACTGGTACGGTAGGCCTACCTAACAAAAACTGTAAAATTACAGAGACACTGAGCACCTACTACCTACCCCCTAACCTAACCAACAAAATCACCCCCTCCAGCACCACAACTATCACACAAGATGCAAAAACCATCAGATTCAAGTGAGTTTAAAAACTATAAAAACCAACAATTCTCAACCTCTCGCAACTTTTTCTAAATGATATAAACAAGATCTTTCAGAAAACACCACAAAATCGAAAATCAAACACCAATCGGCAATGCTCAGTGTCACAGTAAAATTACCACAAAAACTAATACAATATCGAAAATTATGAACTGGAGAGTGTAGAGTAAGTTGGTAGAACGTAATATCAAAGTTAGTAGAACATAATATCACAGCTCTGCCTTACATATTTCTGCCTAGCACAGACTAATGTAGCTTGATATATCATTACGGTACCTATAATTTTATTGCACAATCATTAGGCCATCATTGAGTTTGTAGTGCTAGGCTCATTACATTTCTATAAGCAAATCCAGAGTAAATTCAACGAAAATATGACGTTCACATCTCATTTCGCTATAGGAATGCACACAGTCAATGACGTGAGCTAAGCTGCTGTCCAAGTTGACAGATGTGCTACAACGGCTAAAACTGGGGAGCTGACCCTAAACCTAGTGAAGGCCCTAGGGTCTAGGGTCTACCCTAGCATAAGAAACTAATAAAATATACCAACGGTTTACTAGGTTTAGGTCTAAGCTAGAGTCATCCACACGGGTTGATCACTTTCAAGTTACCTGTAAAACCAGTGGCTCCAGTGTCTTTTCAACAGACATTGTGCGAATCTCGAGGTTTTTTGGATCCCATTTCAATGCAATAGGGCCAAAGTGGTCTGCCATGGTTCTTGATAGTCTTGACCAATAATGATGATCTACCACAAGAAGAATAAACAAATCAGTACAGCATTTCTATTCAGAGGGGCGGAGTCGATTTTACACTTCAATGTTCTGACTAATCCAAGATTAAACCCACAAGGCCTACTTTCAACCTAATACGTACTTTTAACCTAATAAAGGGCTTGGCCATCGAAACAACAAGTAGGCCTAGGCCTAGGCGATGCCCATACGCTATCCCTTGAAAAGCAAGTTTACAACAAAGATTCTACGTTGGTTATACGACTAAATGCACAAAGTAAATAATACAATGTGTAAACACTATAAGCATTCTATAAAATACGATATTTTAATGTATTATTCACATAATATACTGTACCTGTGTCACACCTCTGCCGCCCTTGTTTGCTTGTTTGTCAGAACCGTCACAACTCCGGGAAAAATGACTCACGGTTCACAGCGCACGGTGATGGCGCATCAAATTCATTCCTGCCTTCTAAAAGTCGCGGGAACAAAAATAGCCTTTGAATATTTTTCGAATATTCGCCGAGATTGTCCGGTTCTCACTGATATTGTAATAAGTTTTTGTAATATTGCATTCGCTAGAATTATTTCCATTACGTAGTATCATATACGCCTCAATTATAATTATTGTATTAGTTCATCAATGTACAATATATTCAATAACAAATCTCAAAATTAGTCCTAGGGCCTACCTAAAATTTTGTCAGTAGGTAAAAATGTTTTTAATCAGCCAGCTTATTAACTCAACATTGAAAGACTGGGCCCATTCTAAACCTATCCACTGAAAGATCGACTTTGCGCCTAGATAGGTCAATCGAACAGTGAATAAGCTATTTTCCAAGTAATTCTCTTCCATTTGTGTGTATCATCCTTCTTGAAGAAATGGCAAACGGACTTTAAGAAGGTAAACATATTTTATTTTATCCATTTTGTTTGTAAGAATACAAGATGAACATTTGAATATTGACTTGAGAGTACAATTTTCAATTTCGGTTTTTTAGATATGTAATTGGCTCATAGTTCGCTTATACTGAAAGTACGGTAGTATGATATTCTTGATTCACTTTACCTAGCATCTCTGCACTCATTTTTTAAATAATTCTTGATGTTAAATGTGTTGTCAATAACAAATTGACACTACTCTAGCAATAAGAGTAACCTTACAGCAAATAAACTATCAATCTAATGTAATGTTCGCCAATACGAACAAAAAAAATACACCCAACGTGTATATTTAGCATTGCATATTACTGTTTTGTGACGGTAGGGCTAAAAGTGCCAGAATTACCAACATAGAATAACACGACTCTCACAGTTCTCACATTGTGATGTGAATGACTAAGAGCCAGTTGTATCAAGTGATGATTAGTGAATGAAGCAAAAATGAGCAAATTAACTTGTTATCACCCTTGGTTACCTATGCTATTTTTGTACCTCAAGTAATGATTAACTAATTAATATTTAATCATCAGTTGGTACTATCGGCTATAAGTGGTACACATAAATAAACAATACGTTTACTGTTAAATTTACTGCATACGTTGTTGTGAATGAGCCTCAACACCTTAATAACCATGTGATTGAAATAACTGACAAGTGGTGGACCCAAGTTACATTCTTATTTCTTATCACCTCAGTTACCTATATTATTCCACCAACTCTCGAAATAATTGGCTCACAGGTCGTTCACTACCCGCTTAAATAACTTGCAGCATTTTGTTTAATATTGTATTAACTTGACATTGGGTTTGAAAATAAATACTAATACTCTTCACCAACAGAAATATAAAAACTCCGTAGTTGTTTGTTGTAATTACCTCCATATATTATGATAACATCTATGTGCTCAATATAATTATAATATAAAATCTCTTCAACGGTATGTTTACATACAAGAAATTGTATTTGAACAAAAATGTCTTCTGATGAAAAAATGTCTTTCTTTATTGAATAGAAGTCTTTATTTGCACATAATACAGCAAAATATGAATGAAGCACAGGTGAAATTTCTGGTCTAAATATACTGATGTATCTAGAGTACACAAGTGAAAACTAAAGGCAGTATCAAACATTTCAGGGTCTACAATAATAAATCAGAAAAACCAGCCCTCTGAATAAATATTAAAATTATTGAACACAACACAAATTGTCTAGAACTACATAACATCAATAATGATACCAACAATACATTTTCCTAACATATTCTACGATATATAGCCTTGTAGGTACATTCAAGACTCAATTCAATACGTAGGGTCTGGGCTTATTTAGTACATTCTACAATAACTTGACAGCATTGCATTCCACCATCTAGGATATCCACATTTTGACTGTCGGCCTAATTAAAATAGATAAAAGAAACATCCACTTCATTTGACTTTTCCTTGAGCGGCAACAGCTTCCATTGCTTTTCTCACAGTTTCTTCATCACCCAAGAACTGCATTGAAACAACAGGTTTGAAATCCTCATCCAACTCATATACGAATGGTATTCCAGTCGGAAGATTCAAACTCATTATTGCTTCGTCAGACAAATCTGCAAACAGGTGTATGTACAATATAATTTAAATACAAAAATTGACTTGAGTGAATGGTCATCTTTCTTTCAAATTTCTAAGAATATTTCCATGCTAAATATAACCCATTCTTGCTTGGATCTTGTTAGAAAACTATGAAAACACTACCGGTACATACTAGCTCCGTTCAAGGATGCACTAGAGTGTAAATCCACTTCAAAGTGTATATCCACTTCAAGATCTCAAGATTGTTGACAATTGATATTAAATATTCAATGCAAGTTGTAGGCCTAAAGGTAATAAATACAAATATATATTTATTCTAGTCAAGACAATATTATGAAGGTTTATTAATGTGATAACTAAAAAATTTAGTTTTAAATTTTGACGTAATTTTTTATTCTTGAATTTTTCGTTTTTGAAATATTCAAGATTGTACCTCGGTACTTCCTATAGCTGATATCGGGAGCCAATATGCTTTGAATTATGACGAGTTTCTCAGTAATCTAGTTCGAAGTAATAAGGGTTTACTTAATAGATGAGAGTACCGGTAGCGAAGACTTTCATTCACTTACCGTACCGAAAAGAAAAGGTTCATTTTTGGGGGGGACTTTGTACGCGGCATTCAGGTCAGGAGAAGTAACCGATCAACTTGAAACTTTGTTACTCATTGGTGTCATACAGAATGGGTTGGGATTTCTTCAGAAAAAATTGGTTCAACGGCTTTCTTGGGAAAAAAAAATGGAAAGTTTGGGAAATCCCCATAAGAATAACCCTGAGAGAAAGTATTTAAGATGAAAATTCTTCAGAAGCTCTAAAAATTGTACTGAATTTAAAAACCACCATCATACCTATCATACCTACCTATTACCATATAGGCTATTACATACAATCATATCATACCTATGACCTATAGTAATTTTCACAATAATTGGATGAGAAATAACAAAAAAAAAAAGGCATTAATAGCATACATTTGATTGAATATTAGCAAAGACCTTATTATCTAACTACGTTAGAAGACGGAAAACTGAGCCTTCTAAGCGACGACAGAACGATGCTAGCGCGCGTATCGTAGTGGAGTGAATTATTTCTTTGCTAGGCCAGTTAGAATGATTTTATGAATATTTTTCTACACCCTCTTTGATTCACATAATTATCCAAGTTTTGCTTTTTCTTCGAAATAATTTATTTCATTGAGTATTATACGTAGTTCCATCATGAATGGATAAGACGACGCTACCGGTATCTGTATTATTATCGAGTGTTTTAACCATGTTATCCTGGCAAAAACGAAGTAATTCTTTAGATTCCAATAGATATGGAAATGTGAGTACAGCAAGGCTAGGCCAATTTAAATACTGTATCTGTTCATAGGTATATATTCTCCCTACTTATGCTAGAAAATGTGTGTAAATAATTAAAAATATAATAATTACATCAAGTTCGGTGTTATAGGCCTAAGCACTGGACATTGATGGTAAAGCAGATATCTATCTTCTAATTCACTCCAGTCCGACAGGTAGTGTTAGTGAGCAATGTCGCCAAGCCGCCCAAGCGTTACATGGTAATCAAGACTAGTTTTGGGTCTTCTTTTAATAGGGTCTTTGATATCATTGAGACATAGTTCTACATTCAACTCATTATCTGTTTAAAACAAACAACTGATTACGGTACTCTTACCAATAATACTGTAATCTATAAGAATAACATATTATTGTAACTTTGTATTTGCAAACCCTTTGTTCTGTATAACTTTAGTCATCACATGGCACAAATGAACTCTCAAGTCACAAGACTCACCCTTGATTTATGGAATTTTCCACTGCATCTTGAGTGGAAGATATGGAATTATAATAGGAAATAAGATCAGTCTGAGTTTAGATTCTCTCTTCGCAACATCAACATGTCTGTAATAGATTTCGAAGTGTGTCTTTCGAGACGTTCCATCAATATGTCGATATGTGTCTATTTGCGTGCTACTTGATCATTTTATACTCTTTGCAACGAATTACAGTTTTTGAATAAGAATAAGAATAATAATAAACCAACTGGGATTAAGTGTGTTTCTTTCTCTGGTAAAGCCATGAATCCTGCGACTATCTAATTTGTACATTATGTTCAAAAGACCAACAGGTTAACAACCAGTATATAACAAAGCAATAGTAGCAACAAGTAGCAGGCAAATTTAATGCAGTAGGAAGAACTCTGAAGATAGTTTGCAAGAGAAATAGCATGCGTGACGTCACAGTTGTATCCATCGGTATGGTAAATACAGTAAAATCCATGCTACTACTAAATACTGAAATACTGAATGCTAATACTGTACTGGTGAAATTGACGATTGGCAAAGTCAAATTTCACTTACTGTCTAAATGCTTGACGATTCCTCGTAGACTATTTCCATGGGCAGCAATTATTATCCTCTTGCCTTCTTTCAATTGAGGGATAATAACGTCATTCCAGTATGGCAGAGTACGTTCAATTGTTAATTTGAGAGACTCGAACATTGGAAACTCTTCAAGTTTAGGACCAGATGCATACCTGGGATCTTTAACAATCTTATCATAGTAAGCATGACCCACTTCCATTGGTGGAGGTGGGATATCGAAACTACGTCTCCACACAAGAACCTGCAATTAAAAAAACATGATATGTTCAAATTCTGCCAACATCAAAAACTTGATGTATGATTTTCTCCCCCGATGAAGACTTAGGCCTATTATTAGAACTCACTAAATTAGACAATTGGAATGGCACAATTACCATAGGCCTAATCTTGAATTAAAAAAAAGCTGGTTAAAGTATTTATACAGATATAAATATTTATCTGAAATATCATTAAAACAAGAAAGTAGACCTACCTGTTCTTCTCCATACTTAGCAGCGGTCTCGGCTTTGTTCAGTCCCGTTAGTCCACCGTAATGACGCTCATTGAGTCGCCACGACTTTTCCACAGGTAAATCTGATTGGCCAATTCCTTTGAGAATGGCTCCTAAAGTTTTCTGAGCTCGAGTTAAGACTGATGTATGAGCAACGTCAAACTTGTAGCCTGCATCGTTTAATGCTTTTCCTGCTGCATCAGCTTCTTTTTCACCTACACAATTAAATTTAAGAAGTTTCATTAAAACCACACACATATGACTAGAATAAAAATGCATACAAGGCGTAGGTATTGGATATTAGGAGCAAAGGACAGGACAAGGACAGGACCCGCTACGCAGCATTGGATAGCGAGCTTTTGAAATGAACGCAAAGTAGGCAGTAAAATTACTGAGACACTGAGCACGCCTATTTGTTTTTTCCCAACCTCCCCCACTAACCTAATCGACATCACCCCCTCAAGCACCCCCCCCCCCCTCCCTTCCAAACATGCAAAAATCATTAGATTCAAGTGAGTTTAAAAACTGTAAAAACAAAAAAATTCTCAACGTCCCTCAACTTTTTCTTATAGATATAGGCCTAAACAAGATCTTTCAGAAAACACCAAAAACTCGAGAATCAAACACCAATTGGCCAAGATCAGTGTCACAGTAAAATAACCGTGGAATCAATAGGTAGACTCGGTACCTTTTCTTTTACAACAACCAATCGAATATATAGACCTACCGGTATGTTTGGGAAATTACTTCGTATTTAGCTGGGTTGAAAGTGAAAACGAAATTTCATTTTTCATTTAGGCCTATTTTGGGTTCAACGGCGCACTGTTATGATAAATAAGATCTATTGGCATTGGGCAAATGATTATTGAGATGAAGGTTTCTTAGGTAACGGGAATGATAGTAGAGGAAAGCGGTCGTGGCCTATATTGTAGCATTAGCCGCAGACTAGCATTAGTCGAGGCCTACAGAGGGAAACAACGAAAAAGCCACCAACCAGATCACACGAAGCGAGCGCGTTAACGACTGCGCTGCATGTGCCAGTGAAAAGGTAATTTTCCGTAAAAATTTCATAGGCCTACCTAGGTCTAATGGCTGTTTGATATACTTCACAAATACCAAAAGTTTCATTTTAACATTGCGTGACATGTCTCAAAGTATCACACCTTTTGTCTATGTTCCAGCCTAGGTCTAGACTTAGGCTAAACCTAGGTATTGAATTTAAACACTACGGGTGGATTGCAAGAACGAAGTTTAACCCCGGTCTACTTTAGACGGCGTCTAAAGTAGACCGGGGTTTAAACTTCATTCTGGCAATCCACCCTACAAATTCAATGGCCTAGGTCTAGGCTAGATTAGGTAGGCACCAATGCCAAAAGCCGAACCCAACAGCTGACCATTGTAGAGCCAGTTACCAGCTTACCTTTTTCACTTAAATTTGCGTCGAACCAACCGCAAAATAAATTTTGTTGATTCCATTCACTCTCTCCGTGCCTCACCATTACAATCTTATACTTCGACATAGTACTTTTACTATAATTTCTCTTCACGGAAAATTGAAGACAAATTCGTATTCTCTTTCCACAGTAATCCAAGTAGTGTCCTTCTATGACCTTCAACATACCCCCAGATTTTCCATTAGTAGGCCTAGTAACTAATTACTTTAAATACATAAAAATATCTTCTTAGACCCTGATGTTAGTATCAATTATTTAAAGTTAGGCAGGTCGTTCTTTAAGAATGCACAATTATATACCGACAGGCAGGTTACTTTCATTGTGCATTATTAAAGCAGTACAAGGTTTGATTTCTACAAGCGTAGTGTCATTCAACATTTGACAGTGACAGCCGGGTGACAGCTGTCAGTGTACAAAGATGGCGCTGGAAAATAGACCATTCGCGTTCTTTAAAGCATCCGATATGTATTACTTTGTCATGTACCGGATTTAAGTAGTTTAAGGTAGACCTACAGAACTAAAAAAGCTCTGGAAATCAATATTGAAGATGTCGGCTCCATTATTAAAAGATGTGGAAGTAATTTGCTCTTGGAGTGTAGAAAACAGTAGAAGCATAGAGGATACATTGTCAATAAGCTACTGCATGGATACAGAGTAAGTAGCCTTTGACCTATATACATGCTTTATTATTGTATATTGTAAATTACAACTTGTCGCCAACACAGTGACTTTGGGCCCTATGTCCGGTTTTCGATCTGATTTTATTTAGAAATGTAAATAAGACCAAAATCCGGACAAAATTTAATCTTAAGAGTTCGACACATGATCAATCGCTTTACAAATTGAATCGAATGGTTTCCGTTGCTTCTTAAAATTTGCTATGTGTTAGCTTTCTAGGTCTACATATTATTGTCTAGGCTACCGATGCCATTGAGTTTCCAACGCCAATAGATCTTAGTCATCAGTCCAGTACGGCATTAAAACAATATAAATTGTCTAGACTCTTGGACTTACTGTATGAAGGACTAAATACTTTTATAAGAAAGGAGATATTAGGAAGGCGTACACATCATATTTTATAAAGTTAGTACCAATTTACATCATTCTATTTACGTTACAGATGTGCTATTGACAACATCGTCAAATACGAGACATGTGCTCATTTATTGGGAAATAATGAGTCGCATGTGTGTGAACTTATGCTCAAGTCTAACTCTGAGAAACATCTTCAAATCGTGCAAATATCGCTTGTTTCTGAGGTACGATTACGTCCATGTTAACTCAAGAAGAGTACCACCGGGACATGCAGTGCAGTAGTTAACGCGCTCGCGTTATGTGATCCGAGAGACGAGGGGAATTTCGAACCCTGTTGGATCCCTGCCCTTTACAGGGGTTTTTCATGGTTTCCCTCTGTAGTCTAGGCTGATGCCGGGATGGTTCCTACAATAAGTCGGCCATGACCGCTTCCTTCCCACTATCCTTCCCATTACCGGTACCCAAGAACCTTCATCTCATCATCCCATCATATCGTTAAAACCCAATATAAAAAAAAGAGAGAAGTAGGCCTACCATATTGTTCAATTTGTGGAAGTTTGATACCGTAGGTGGGAGGCATGGTTGCAACTGATTACTGCACTAGATACTTGAGACAACTTGATATTTTATTGCACTAGTTAAATACATGGTAGTCGGCAAGTACCATTCCTTACATGTACCATACATGACCATTCCTTTTTCTGGTACCCTACTGTCGAGTTGTATGTAGTTTACACTTTACTGCCATCTGACAAGTGAGTTCCAGCAAATGTGTAGAATATCAAACACGGCCATAATGTGAAATTTTTTGTGGAACTTACGTTTTATTATAATAATGCTTCCAATTTTCTTTCTTTTAAATGTTGATTATGAAGTTTGGTGAACTATTTTTAAAAGTGACATTTGCATACGTAGGTATTTTTGGTGTTTTATTGGTTTTTACTTACTTTTGGGACTTCACACAGACTCCACCATTATTATAGGGCAGTACTGCCATCCTACATGGTCAAACTCAGATCCCCATCCTGAAAATGGCTACTATTGCCATAAAAATAGAAGAATAGGCCATCTTCATTTTCAAGTTGACAAAAATTCAATAGAACACCCCAAATACCTACGTACGCCGCTTATTCCTCAAATAGTTTACTGAAACAGTTTACTGAAACCTACTGGGAAGAAAAAAAAATCTCAAACAAAAATCATGTAGGCCTAATGGACGTGTTTAATGTTTAGAATTACCCGAGTTCCTTGGTTGACTTTCTCCTCATCTTATAGTAAAACAAAATATGTGAGATTTCCCAGCAAGACCACTATAAGGATTCCCACAGTGGAATACCTGGTACACTTCAAATTAATTACCAGATTAGAGCAGAAAAGTGTAATATCTGTTGTTATTCTAGGCTAGAGTTGTTGAGCTGTATGGTAAATATGGGGAATATCTGACTACTACTCACGCTGATTTTGTTGATGAATTTGAAGATATGTCCGTTTACGTGGCTCGGCTAAAATTATCGGAACCTGCACCTGAATGCTCAATCAAGGTGAGTCTATTCACTTCATTTTTAGATTGCAACATTTTGAACACATACATATTATCTTTGATTGGCCAATCAAGTGATAATAATGACATTAGGCCTATAGCTATTTCAGGCATGAAAACCTTCAGACTAGCATTATTATACCCAAATATTAATTTATTACTTCCGGTATCTTACTGATTGATGTCTTTGAGTGCATAAATAGATGAGAGTAGCGAAGACTTCAATTTCACGTACCGGTACCGAAAACAAAATGGGCTTCGTTTTTCATTTTTTTTTTTTCAATTTTGTACGCGGCATACAGGTCAGGAAAAAAGACCAATCGACTCCAAACTGTTTTTGAATATTGGTGTCACACCAGAAAAAAATTGGAAACTTTGGAAAATCCCCATAAGAAAAACCCAGGGGGAAAATACTTGAAAAACGAAAAAAAATCTAATGCTTTCGAATTCATACAGACTATGAAAACACATTTTCACAAATTTGTACAACAATCGGATTACATATAACGAAGAAAACGCAATTAAAGTATACATTTCATCGAATATCGGGATCATAACATGACTGTAATTGTAATGCAAAGTGTGTATGCGACAGGTAGCTCGAAAAATAGCAACAAGTTGCAGGTAAGGTTTTGCAACGTTTGATGTAATCCAAAGTCTGTATAATATGTAAATTGAGCTGACAGATTGTTTTTTAATCCCAGATTCAATACTTCTACGCCCATCTCACAAAGCACATTCTGCGTTCTCCTAGTAATTATAATATAAGAGGTAAAATAATTACCGGTATATTTGCCGTTATATCATTTTGTAAAAATTTGTATTACCGGTATTTATTTATGAAATTGATTAAATTTCTTGCGGGAATACCCGAGCAACATTTTCCATTTGGGGGATGGTGTAAGCGACGGTGACTCATGAATTCATCTCGTCGTGATGTAGTTGTTAACGCTTATTTTGATTATTTAGTTAATGCTACGGTTAGTCGATCACATTGATATCAACTCTTTGTGAATCTGCTTCCAGTAGTTTGGCACTTAATAAAACCCTTCATTCTAGCTGGTGCGACCTACGAAAAACAATCAGATTTGGATGTACGGAATAAATGTCACAGTCGAGAAAATTGAACCCACCAAGAAGACAGACTCGTCAGTTAATTTTGAGCATGTCAACAAAATGTTGAAAGAATCTGGCCACCAACTGACGGACAAAGCCGAGAAATGCAAGAAATTCTTACAACTTTACGGTTCGGTGCTGGACCCAAGTAAAATTGCAACCAAATCCCCAGACCCGCAAACGTTGATGAAAATGTTAGGATCTGCTTATTTACCTCAAGGCCATCGATTTGAAGAGCAAGCAAAAAATGTATCAAAATGTTTGACGGATTTACTTCCCGGATTTTCAATATCATCGAAATATAAATCGGGTGAAATTAATAAACTAGCTGACGAAGCAGGAAAAGATGTGGCTACATTAAAATCTCCACAAGTGGATAACAGTGACACAGACAGTTTGAAGCAATATATTGATCAGAGTTTGATCAGGTTGGAGGAACGGTTAATGAGAAAAGTGGATGAGAAACTTCAAGAACTTGAGACGAAGCAAAGTGAAAAATTAGATTTAATTTTAAAACAACTGAAATGTTTACACGCTGTCAAACAAAATAACACATGACACAAAATAATTACGACCTAGTGTATAATGGTAGAGTAGAATAAAATAAGGTATGTACTATGTAAACAATGCAGCAACTTGCATTGCTAAATTAATTCCCAAGGTAATAAAACCAACTAACAGAATTATACACGGCCTATTCATTGTACTGTATTGAAATTGCAAGTTCTCTTCCCTAAACTTAAATGGTCATACAAGACAATAATGTACGGTAATTGAACATTTTAGAAGACTGGACCAGCGGCAAAGTCAACTCATGTCGTGGAATCAAAATAAATTTCATTATAAATTGCTTGAAAATTAAAACCCGAGTGTGTACTAGTTTGCTAGCGAAACAATTGAGGTCTTTAGATATTTCTCTTGATTATGGATAAGAGAGAACAAAGATCTTGCATAGCTTATCTTGTAATAGTGAAGAACAAGTCTTTCAAGTACCCGGTAAATCAAAGATAGATGAGAACAAATTAGGAAAAATAAACCATGTTTGTCAGAATGAACTAATAATATTGTACATGTACAAAAAACTAATACCATAAATAGTTAAATACGTAAATTAAGATTGCTTTACAGAAAAATATGCTAGCTTAAAAGATACTTGTAATACCAACATATAATTTATTGTACTTGAAAACTATTTTACCACGGAAAATGAAGTATGGTGGTCCCCTAATCTTGTCCTAGGTCTAGACAATCATCGTTCATATTGTCAAGGCTGCCCGGCGTAGACAAAACACGGCGGCTGTCATGCGTGTAATCGTCGCTTGTGTTGCTGATTGTCACCGAAATGTCGGACATTGCATCACACTCGCCACTGAAATCAACAGAATCAGTCACTAACTTGTCGAAATATTAATATAGTATTGACAGCATGAGGCCCGAATAATTAGCATTACAGTAAAACCTCTATTCATCGTTTTTCAAGGGACCAGGAAAATGAAACCATCCATCCAGGAAAATTCAACATTGATTATATAGGGGTGGGGTTGAACCAAATGAATGATACAACCAGGAAAACGATGGATTCGGGAACGATGCATAGAGGTTTCACTGTATTTGCAAACTTTAAATATTTTTACAGCTTCAATTAGCTAAATAGAACAAGTTCCCACCACCCTGAAATTGAGGAAATTGAAGAAAATATAAAAAACATAAAATTGAAAAAAACAAAATATGGATAAGTTGGCAGAAATAAGTTTTTAATATGCCTATGCTGTATTTTCTTCACAATTCTCTCAGAATACCAGTTATAAAATGTCATGAAAAAGAATATTCATAGAGACATGGCACTTTTACCGGCTGGCAATCCTATTCGCATTAAAGCTATAAGCGCAACGTAATTGAAAGTCATGAATCTGGAACCATAATTTTTGTTGTTATCATCATGTGTTGTGATTTCTAAAGCTAATGGTATTCAAGCCTTTTTTTTTCATTTATCCATTTTATTCCAAAAGTAAAATACATGGGTAAGCCTATGACTATCAACTAGAGTTATTGATAGTCTAAGGTTACATGAACATAATTATAACACAATTATAAATACATATTCCATAAGATGATTTATACATCGGTAAGTAATAGTAATCTGAAATGAGTAGAAAATAAGTACTGTAATGGAATACCCACATAAGCAGTGCTTATGTGTGGGACAGGATATTTGTAGAAGAAATAAAGCAGTTTGATTTCAAGATGGCATGAGACTTGGTTAAGATAAGTTGATGAAAAATTTGGATGATAATGAGTTCTAATTAAATGAGGGAGGTAATTTGGCTTTATTTTATATTTTTCAAAACCCAGATAACCAATTAGATTGGGCCTGCAGTGCGATTCCCGTTCTTCAATCTTTAGCTGAACAATCTTTAACTACTGATTTAAAGATCTATAAGGCTCTATAGATTGTTAATATCTAAAGTGTGATTCCCTTTCCTATTTTAAGGATTATGGTCTTTAGGGAGATCGTTAATTGATATTTCCTTATGGATCCACAGGACCCCTATCGTTAAGTCTTTAAAGACTGCATAAAATGGCGTTCACGTAATATTTCGAAAAAATGATTAATTAATATTAAATAACACGAACATTTCACAACTTGGTAAATGACTTTGGATTATAATGCATAGATTAAGGAATTGAAATGAGTCATTACTCACGGAACAATGTAGTTTTTAACCTGTTTCTTCAATGCTAAAAGTGGGATGGGGACGAAACCTTATCTCCGTCCTTCTGTCAGTTGATTGTGTCAATTTTCATTTACCCTCCTTGGACCATGGAGTTGCTTGGACTACGTTTGGGCTAGTTTGGGCTATGAATGATTTCCATTTTAAATGTTACAAAGAAAATTTAACTCTCAACAATGAAATAAAAGAAGTTGACACTGACTAGAGCTCCAGTGCCTTCTAGATAGAGAGCATCTATCAATCTTGTCTAGGCTCTGGATTCTAATAAAAAATATGATTTTTCTATTGGCTCATAATGTTAAAGATTGTATAATATTGTAAAGATCTATAACGTTAAAAACTGGACAACGGGACTCGACCTATAGGGATCTAGTCTGTAACACTAACGATATGGATTGTTAATAGTTGAAGATTGTTAAGTTAAGGATTGAGAACGGGAATCACACTGCAGGGGGTGTTTCCACCACTTCTTCTAGGGCAGTCTTCTTAGTTCCCTCCACCTTTCTCTATCCTCCCACCATCTCTCATCTAACACATCCTCCCATTTTTCTCCTCGATTGACTACCCCACACCTTACTCTCCCTCCTGCCACTTCTCTCTTGGTCTTCCTACTCTTCTCTTAGCTCCGTTGTTTCCTGCTATCTCGAATATTGCTCTCGGTATTCTCTCCTTTTCCATTCGTCGCATATGCCCGTACCACCTAAGTCTCTCCCTTTCCATTTTAAATGATAACTTTTCCACTTCCACTTTGTTCCTTATATTTCTACTTCTCTTCTTCTCCAACTTTGACACTCCTGCTACGCTCCTCACAAACTTCATTTCTGCAGCCTCCATTTTTCTTTCTTCTCTCCAGTTCATACACCGTGTAACTGCTCCATATGTTAAAATAGGTATGTAGTAACCATTGTGAATGAGAATCTTCCCACTCATCAGAAAATCTGGGTTCCAAATCAGCTTCCTCACTTTTTGAAATATCCCGTCCGCCTTTGCTATTCTCTTATTTAATTCTGGTTCTACTTTGGCCTTATTACTCACTACACTTCCCAAGCATGAAAACTCTTCCACTTCTTCTAGTTCTTGACCTTGCAGCTGTACTTTTTCTTGGATCTTTCTCTTCTCTTTGCTTATTACCATTGTTTTGCTCTTTTCTGCACTAATTCTCATCCCAAACTCCTCAGTCATTTTTTCCCATCTTTCTACTTTCTCTTGCACCTCTTCTCTGCTGTCTCCCCACACCAAGATATCGTCAGCGTAAATCATTGTCTTTGACCCCGGGCCTTCCTTCTCTGGTTCCACTTTTCTCATCATCTCATCCATCACCATCACAAACAACATCCATGGGTGAGAGGACACTGCCCTGCCTAACGCCACTCTTTACCTGAAACCACTCCGTCCTGCCGCCATTTGTTTGTACCGGAGCTTTGCATTTCACGTACAAACTAATTTGCAGGTAAATTGGTTGGAGTAAAAATCTGGTAAGTTTTTACTGAATAGGTTTCCCCAGTGGTTTGTAGGTAAATTTGTTAGCCATATGAGTATCTTTTTTTTTTAACAGAGTAATTAGTGGAAAGTTTAGTATCTACAGGGAACGAGTTGAAAATGTTTGGTCCGTGTTTTTCGTAGGGATTGTTATATTGTGAGTCAATGTTCTAGTTCTAGTGGTGTGTAGGTGGTCAGTGTTTTTGAATTTAGGAAGGTTTATAAAGATATGAAGTAAGAGATTTTCGCTATTTAAAGCGATATGCCTTTTACAATGATAAATCAACATTTACCCAAAATATGCCTACGTGCTATTTGTACATTTTTTTATTCACACATTTTTCTCAAAACATTGTCAGTTACATGCAAGTAAAGATGTTATATTTTCAATACTTTTACTACATAATAGGGCCACGACAGGTCTTCATTTCACTAAATCCATTCTCGTCTGCTATCGAATATCAGCAAAATTTCTGCAGTTAGGCCAGTGCCAAGGTTATAAAGAAGGGCCCTTCATTTTGTTTATAAGAAACTAACGAAACTTACTCAGGTCTGGGAGGATCCCAAACGTGCAGCTGCTGACGCCAGCCTTTAACAATTCCGTCCCACGCTCGTCGGCTGTACTTCTTGTGCTTGGGTGGTGTCCTGGGATGTCGAAGGGTTCTCTTATCCCTGGAATAAATAAAAGTCACTTTGTTAGTAGGCGTACTACAAAGATTCACAAGCACTAGAACTACGTCAATTGAGTTTCTTTGCATATCAGTTATCATGAAATTTAAATACGATCTAGACTGAAAGAGGAGTTTTAAAAATAATCTAGCGCTCTATTTATGCCGTATAAGAAACAATTCCCACCGTTTCAGAGATGTAAAAACCGGACAGTCAGGCCCTATACAGTATTCACAATAAACTTCTGTAGTTCAACTTACTTGGGAATCTGTTCTTTGTACCGATCATAACCAACTGTGTTTTTTCCATAATCTATTTGCTTCTGCCGTCTTGACAAAACTTCGGGGTCCGTTTCATATTCTTTCTTAAGTGAGGCACTGCTAGTTGAACTGTTTGTCGTACTAGTGCTGTGATTTCGTTCTCTTTTACTCTGTTTATGATCGGCACTTACATCACGGTTTCTCTTCCTCGCATTCGACGCTCTATGTTCTTTGCTTTCATGCTCATTGGCACATCCAGCTGTATCTTTCTCTACTTTACAGAGGGTGTGTTCCGAATCGGGTTTTATCTTCAGCACTGTTTCGTCCTTCGTTATTTTTTTCAGCCTTTTTTCTTGTGAACTATTTTCAATTTTTGCTGGCTCTGGTGTTCCTCGCTCACGTTTTATCATACGGACATCATCTGTCTTCTCCTGCTTCACAATGTTTTCATTTATTTTTATATGATCCTCAGCAATTTTCTCTTTTTTTATTGTGACATTAGATTTGGATATTAGATCAGGAGCACATACTGTCACTTTTTCACTCTCATCACTTTCATCTAATACTTCTTGTTTTATCTTTACTCCAAAAACTGTATCTTCATTAATTTGATCACACACAGTTTTGCTGGGAGTCGGGTTGTCTGATTCATCAGCTTCCACAAGTTCAAACCAGCTTTTGTTTTTTGAGGAGTCTAAATCACTGTCTACTGGTGACAGAGGGGAATCATATTCAGCAGAAAATTGGTTCTTCACTGAACCATCTCCAGGATTTTTGTCTTCATACCAGACTTTATTTTCTGAAGCATCCTTCAGCTCCTGTTTGACAAGTTTCTTGGTTTTTGCCCTGAAATAAATTTGTAAATATATAAATATAAGGCCTGGGACTAAAAGTACAAATACATACAGTAGTAGGCCTACATACAACAGCAACTTAAATTCATGGAGATAAGAAATAAGAATACATACAAACACAACAAAAGGTAATGGCAAGTTGTGTATTATTGCTACATATACTAGAGTTATGTTAATCACATAGAGGTACTGCCAATTCAAGAATAATTTGAGAGGGGAGGGGGGTTTGTGAAGAAAATATGTAGACACTTGACAATAGAACAACAGAAAGGATTATCTTCTTACTTTAGTTCAATGAGGTATACCAGTAATACGATTCTCAGTACCGGTATAGGGTATCTTACAGCTACAGTATCCAGTTAGTCTTAACGAATACATAACTGATACGTTCAATCGTAACAAGCCAACTTAGGTGGTCTGGGAGGGTAGGTGAAAAAACATAAAATAGCAATAATGCTCGGCTCTCGTTCGTGCGATTTACACACGCCATTTTCCATATTGCACACTACCTGGGTAGCAGAATAATACCTAGGTACCGGTAATGCATTACCTGTAGCCGACCCAGTTACAAGAAGGCCTCAAATACACCAAGATGTTTTCATAAGTCTTGAATGTTGAATATCAGGCCCACTGCCCAAATCAAAGTTATAAAATAGGCCCCCTACCAGCAAAATAAAAGCTTTGGGGTAGGCCTATGTTCTTGAGAAATTTGAAGTTAGTAGGCTAACCTCATTTGTAACACTAACATGCCAAACAAAATGGTATAAACCAGAAAATCACAGAATGTATAAAGACGAGTTGAAATGATAATAATTAGATGAGCGAAGCGAAGACTCAATATTACCGTACCAAGAAAAAACAAACATTTTATTGTTTGTTTTTAATTTGCGCTCTATAGGTCCAAGGTCTAACAAAAGTATACGGTACATTTTGTTGAAACTTGGTATGTCATCATCTATGCCACTACAATCTCAATGTCTATGCGTAACTCAATACCTACTGTAGCCTACTTTTTTTTAATGTTGCTTTTAAAATGACCCCACCAACAGCTAAGTTATACGGGGGTACGAATGAGCAGATGATTTTGAAACGATCAAGTGATGATGGGTGAAAGGACGTTTACCTACGCCCAACAGTAACTTCAGTTTCTACCGTTAGCAACAGTTGACTTGGCCACTAGAGCGGCTGTGTGTGTGTGTGTGTAGCCTACGGTATAATTTTGAGAAACCCCATGAGAAAAACCCAAATCAGAAAAATTGGGAAAAATATTATAACTAGAAATGACAGTTGAACAAATGCCTTCCACGAGGACCCTCCAGGAGACATTGTGCATCAATGTCTCCGCGGAGATGTACGTTTCTTTATAAAATCTAGGCCTACTTCCAAGAACAATACTGTGGACAGTATTTATGTGGCCTAGAGTTATGGAAAAAATATGTGTGTACACCACTTTCTCCTACTTCTTCAGGAAAAAGGTTGAGAAATACTTGACACAATCTCAATGACCCAATGCCCAAGCTATTGAGCAAGAGTTGTATTGAGGCTCAAACTGTCTCCAATTTGTGTTATACGGTATTTCAATGTAGGCCTAATGCATTATTTCTTGTCAGTGCCCACATTACAATACATTCTCAGATCTGCCTGGCTTGGGCAGTGGGCTAAACGTACGCCGAGGCATAGGGCCTACACAGACAAATGAGTCCATTGAGTTCGTAGTTAACAAACTAGGCCTAGGGCCGCCCAGGTGGCCAAGTCAACTATCGCTAGCGGTAGAAACTAAAGTCACCGTTGGGCATGGCATGGTTTCGAGTTCCGCATAAGGCATGGGTTTTTGTAAACATCCTTTCACACATCACTTCATCATTTCATTATCACTCGCTCATTCGTAACCCCATATAACCTAGCTGTTGGTGGGATCGTTAAACACCATTATATATATAAAAAAAATGGACCTAGTACCATCATTAAGTACTCAATGATATAGGGCCTGGTTGTTGTTACCATCTACGCCTAGTAGCCTCCCTACTGTACTGTCAACTCAATGTTACTGTGCCTGAAGGGGTTGGATACAATTGACTGTAGACGTCGGACCTAGCCTTATCTAAGCAAGCGTCAAGATACTTACTTGATGGGAAGTTTAGAATCATCAGCATTCACTTTAGTTGAAACCGTTTTCATTACTGCTTCACTTTTATTGTCTAAATTATCATTTTTCACAACAGGGGCCATTCCTCTATCTTTGATCCCTTTCGTTCTATACTGCACCAGTTTAACGCGGGAATACATAACTAAATTACCTCGAGATTCGAGTTATTCGATCTACGTATTAATCGAACCATGATCGAACGAATTGATTTCGATAGTCATTTATTTGAATTCAAAGATATATTGTCACTCGCTACACTCGGGTTCTACATTCTGCATTATTATTGTATGATTCCACCAATAATATAATAAGAATATTACCTGATGATTTCTTTATTCGATTGAACAATTTAAGTTGTAATAGTATGCGTCAAACTAAAACTAGATAAGAAATTTCATTAAAAGTGTGAAACCAGAGAAAATGTCTAACATTCACAGTTCTTGAACGCTATAGGCCTACAAACACTTGTCAACTATCAAGTAAGTACAGTTTCACATGATACTTGAATATATATATTCAATATTGTAATCGCTTTTAATGCACTAATGGTTCATAAAGTTTGGCCCCTGGTTTTTAGCAAACATTGTACATGGAGATCTTTTGCTTGTCGTGTATAGTGATTGTGGATTTGACAGTTTTTAGTTAAATCTAGGGTAGTTGCTTTAACATGTAAAATGGTATGATTGACATAGGCCTACAGCGAGAGAACAGTTAAAATCCCTAATTTTTAAAAAGTGGTGTACAGTGTTTTTTGCTAGTAGCTCCCATCATTCTTATTGCTCGTTTCTATAAGACAAAGATCCTTTTGATATGGTGTTTGACCCCAGAAGATGATTCTGTACAATCGAGATTGGAAGTGACCATGACACTCTTCAACATTTCTGTCTTTGCTTTAACATTGCGTAGAAGGTAAACTACTGATGATATGTGGTTAATGTTGGGTTCCTATTCAAAGTGTCTGAAATGTAAGACCCAAAAACTTTGTCTCTTGGCTCTTAGTTACACAGTTTCCTTGTAACTTGATGACCGGGCTGGAGGTTACTCATTTTTGTGGAACAAGAAACTGGAAGTAGGTTGTCTTCTCAATATTCCAGAAGTCTATAGAAAAATAATACGGTATTAAAATCGTTCAATTTATGGTGGTCAAACTTGACAAACGTTCGTCACATTTATGAGTATGATACAATACAACCATCACAAAATATCGAATAATTCTTGTTTCTAAGTTCAACAGCAGTTTTTCATTAAAATTTGGATTAAAAATGCATAATGAGGAGAATGTCATCTTCAAACAATGCCCAGTTACAGTTTATATATTAGGCCTACTTCCGATTTTATAAAAGCAGGACATTTGATGATCCCGAGAGGATTTCTCAGGATACCGGGACAGGAAGTTCAAAACAAGGACAATCCCGGGACATATCCTACTTAATCTTGAAATATAATTATCTTATTTGGAAGAGGGAGTACGAGAAATGAATCACTAGAATGAAATGTATTTAAAATTTTAAATCAATATAATTTATAACTATCCTATAGTAATGGAATATATAATAATTGTAATTGATACAAAATGCATACCATACAAAACCAGAACAATATAGACAACATTTTGATATTGACAATATTTTACTTCAAGACTGTTAATAAATATAATTTCCATGACACAGTTTTGTTACTTGGTGCAAACACACACACACGAAGTTTCTTTGATAGTTGTTTAGTGCCGTTCTGATCTCGATACAGTACCAACAAGTCTTATCTACAATATGTCCATTACCCAGGAAGTTTGGAGAGTATTTTTATGAGTAATGAACAGACATAATATACATTATAAATGTTTATAATATTGATAGGAGTGAGCAGACTCTCCAAGTGTTCTCACAATGGACATAGTGTGGTTACAGGAGAGTTTGGATTATTCAAACTGTTCATGACCACCTGCCTACTCGCTTTCAAGATGATATGCAAGACAAGCACATCACTATAATATAAACATGTAATAAAATATATTAAATAGTATCTATTTTAAACATCTTTACTCAAATATTATCTTTATTTGTAAGAGTTAATAATAGGCCTATAGTATCATACACTTGATTAGCACGAAATGCAAGTTCTACGAAGAGGTGCCATTGCATTCATGTGACCAGGGCCGGCTCGTGGGTTTTTGGAGACAACAATTTAAAGGCCTAACAAAGGCCTAGATGGGGTCTGTGGAAGACCCTGGAGGCGAACATTTTAAACGTATTGTAAAACATGTTATAAAAACTCTTTGTAAATATAAAACATTCTTACTCTCCTATTGATGAAAGGGAAGATATTAATTGGGCTGATGGACACTACGCGAGGTCATACAATTTTTACCGTAAATTATATTTATATTATATAATAAAATTATAAAAAAATCATATAATTACCGTATTATATATTTACGTTAATTTTTACCGTAAATTATATCTAAATTATATTATATTGAAGGATAGTAGGTGATAGGTATACAAAAATAAGCTACAAGTTCAGTCAGAACTAATGCTTGGAATTATACTGTTTATTGTTCAATTTTTCTGTATCATTCCTAGTCGGGCGGTAGCTCGACGGGAGCCAAGTCCCGCACGAAGCCAGCTACACTGTTTACACAAAGTACTTCCAGGCGGTTTTGAGCGTACTGTATCACCGAAATTTGAAATTTTAGATTACTCGAGTTTGGTGTGGATGTTTGAATGTTTTGGTTTGAAAATTTTTGAATGAAGTATAATAATACGCCTATATAAAGTATTTTATTGTATGAACTGTATTTGAAGTTATGAACTTCATCCAAGAGAAAAATGGTCCGATCTTGGAATTATACGCCCACACAATTCCTGTTCCAATTCACTTGATTCCTAAGCTTCACTCTTCAACCGTCAAAGGCCGTGACGCGCTTATGAACAATGATGATCATCATTTGATTTGCAAGGGCCAATGCAAATAACATTATAAACGAAGATTATATGGAGAACATAAGAATTGAATAGGAAGAGAAGACTACCGGTAATTGTTACTTCCGTATAACAGTACTTTGATTTTTTAGTAATTCCTATCTCTTTAAGAACTCGACTGACAACTTGTCACCTTTCAAACGGACCTCCTTATCACTTTGTAATCGCGTATAAACAATAACTTCGTATCAAGTATTCAATGTTCATTTCTTGCGCCCCAAATATTTTTGAAGGGTCGCCCCGCCCACTAGCCGGCCCTGCATGTTACAGCAGGAAAATAGAAGGCTTATATAAAACAGTGAGATTGATAGAATTATAAAAGTGATGTTATATCCAGGACCCTTACTGCAACTGCCACTTAAAATAATGTCCTAGGCCTAGCTAGCTCCAAGAGACCAAGTACTTTGACTGGATAATGTTCTCTAGGATAGCTAAATACTATGACGATACTACATAAGAACAATATCACGGCCTCTTGGAACGCAAAAATGTATCCTTTTTAGCCCACCTCACGAGCAGGTCTTGGATTTTGTGCTAACAACGGAAATACACAAATACTGGACATATTGCCATTGTACTCGGCTCTCCTAGTAAATAGAAACCTATCAAAATCCTAATCTCTTGGAGCTAGCCAGGCCTAGGATGTTATTTCAAGTGGCAGAGTCGCGGTGAGGATCTAGAATTGCAATTTGCAATAGGTAACTAATGTCCTAGCATACTTATTACTGTAATAACTCAAGAACGTCATGAGCAAAGAAGGATAAACGACTGACAAACTCAACTAGGACTTTATTTGCCTATTGTAAATATGGCTACTACATATTACACACATTATATGACTTTCATACGACTGAATTTTAGTTCTGGCTGTTGTTAAAACTAACTGAATTGAGATATGTACAGATTAATCATCTATTCACTACAAACCTAAAGCTAGGTTCCGATGATGTTTCTGTACTGGCGGCTGTCACGTTGTTTGATTGTTTATGCAGAAGTGAGACATTATGTATGTTTTCGAGTTGATGTTTTCAACCTGAAACAGCCAAGCTACTATCTGCCGAAAATAACGAGAACTTCGTGTGGCTTCATGTTCATGTAACAAAAGCAAGGCAATACGAAATCTCCTGACTGTAGCTTGATCGGGGCATAACGGGAGCATCAACAAACCTTGACATTCCCACCCAAAAAATATTTGGTGCTCACAACGTTCCGTGATTGGTTGCTGGTCAAAATTGAGGCGATAACGCAACAGCTGTCGATAAAATATCATAAAAACCCAACTTAATACTTCCGCTAGTTTCAAACATCATTTGTATGTATGAAAATATTAAAAAATCACAAAAGTAGTATATTTAACTCATACACTTAATACACAATATAAGCTCAAATACCAATAGGCACAAAAACATAGCATATGGATCCAAAATGAGCACATTTTGAACGTATAAATACGTAGTTACCATAAGAACTGTAAATATACTATTATATATATATATAAAGTTGTAAATGTATTCATTCACTATAATTTCTTACAAAACAAATACAATAATATACACAAAGAATAAGAATGACCAAAAGTGAGTTTTTTGTAGCCATTACAAAAGCTCTTGATCAGTCTTTGTCTCACGACACAGTCAAGTCGTACGGTCCCACGGTTTGCCTCGATTACGGCAGACTAGTGCCTCATTCGAAGTTGATTCGCGGTAGGTAGAGACCTCTTCGACTCAGCCACATCCTAGGAATAAAGCAAACAGATTATTAGTAAAACATTCGTCTGGTTGCGGTCAAATTGATTATCAGCGAAATCTTGTTTTGCACAACTCGATGAACCGTGACGACTCCGTGCGACTTACAGTGTTTGCACTGTATGCACTTCACAAGTCTCATGCGTTTGTAACAAAACTCAGATCTACCCAGGATAAATTATACGGTTCGATCGGACATTTAATGTAACCAAATTCGATCAAATCCTGTGAGAGCAGGAAAAAAAATCAAAAAATGTATTTTTATATAAAATTGAAAATTTGTGTCTTGACTTGAACCCTGCAACACAGTCAAGTTTTGGCCATCAACATACTGACTCTCAACATGTTGTAATTCTGACCTAGCACATATACGAAATTGACAAGAGTTGGAAATGTTTAACTTTCATATCAATATTGACCATCAATATTAACACCTGATGAATGACAACACGCCACGACTTGTCAGACGGTACATTGTCATTGAAAGAGCAGTTTCTACAGAAAACTTTTGTTGAGTATACAGAGACGTAGATCCCCGACTGATTATAAGCGGCTATCACATCTTTTTTCGACCTAAACCCAACTTTTCCGACAGTACATAACATTAAGCTGGTCACTTATTCTCAAAATGTTCGCTAAAAATGGCTGATTGCCATTTCTGAATCACCTTTTTTTCATTTCATTCTACATTTCACTTGAAAATCCCACCACCTGTTCTCTTATAGCTAGGACTATAGCTATCTACGATGGATACGCAGCTTGGACTTCTCCCATGTTCAACAGCTGACGATCATCTCCAGTGCTAAGAAACTTTCGACGCCACCTAGATCACCCATATAAGCTAGTTACAGGGCTGCTATACAGGGCTCTGATGACCTGATTCGTCGATCTCAGTTGCCTAGATCGGTTTCATAGATCCAGAACAATTCTCAGTTGAGTATCCATCGTAGATAGCTATAAACCTATAGGCTATAGTGAAATGTCAAACCGCGTTCTGAAAAATTGTGCATAGCATTCGCGATGGCTTTGCCACTGGGATAATTACATAGTGGTTGTTGAACCTTGGGCAGAACCCAACGCAGAACATAAGCTACACTTGAGTGGTGGTACTTTGAAGAGGGTAATGCATTTTAATCAATTGTATGAAATATTTTAATAGAAAGTATTATAAATTTGATTAATATTATAATTAGAAAAATGGAATAATTAGGTTTGCGGTCGAGATACGTACCCAACACCAGTTCCCAGAAGTAGTGTAATGAAGTTTGTGATGAACAACGTATAAAGCACCTCCTTGGAGAAGAGACTATTCTTGCCGACTTTAGCATGACGGATACTGTACGTTTTCCTCTTGGGGTGCTTGAATTTCCAGTCCCTGCAAGGAGCAAAATAGATTCTAGTAGGATCAACACTTTTACCTCCGTTCATTGGAAACTATTTTTTTTTAAATTCTAAACATTGTTCCAGGTTAATTTTTCATTTCATTACAGAATACAAAACACCATCACTTGAAAATATTGGTTTGAAATTGAAACCAAAAACTCTTTCCAAAGTTAACAATGTAAAATGTATCATATAAAATAATGTAAGCAAATACTATTAAAATAAAAGGAGACCGAGATATTCAAGACTTTTTAAGTGATTTGGATACAAGATATAAGGAGTTGGGTTATTTCCTTGCATTGGAAGTGAATTAACAATAGCAATAGGCCTACTGTACACTTTTTCAAACACATGTGAAACTTGACACACAGTCATTATTATTAAGATTAAGAATGACAAGGTAGGATCCTTTGGATCTTTATTGTCATATAATGTTTTATTCATTGTTTTGTTGAGTTTTTTGTTTTATGGAGTTTTAATGTTGGCATAGGTTTTGTCCAACAACCAGTGATGGCTGGTGACCTAAACAATGGAAGGAGGGCAGGGGGTGTGGGGGGGGGTACTGCACTTGAATTGAATAAAGCAAATTATATATAGCTACAAAGTCACAGAAATGGCCATTCAAAGCGAAAATTTGTACGCTCATAAAGCAATTTCCATGTTTTACTTCCACATTTAGATCTCAACATTCCTTCCATAACTCTATTATTGCTCAACTGAAATATGTTCTCCTTGTCTGCATGGATTGAATAAAGATCTAATAATATCTCAAATTTAATGCCATAATGTCACTGGATGCCCACAATACTAAATAGCATAAATCATGATACCTGATTGTTAATTACTTCTACTCATAATAATGAAATTAATGTAGAAATGCTACTTACTTTGGCGGTGCTTGGTCTGGCCGGCTACTCCAGTCCCAAATCCAGTCTGTGTTGCGATCAACGTTCATGAAGTCCCCATCCTGGAAAACAAGCATCACACATTCAACACTATATAAAATACATAAGATGTGATAGTTTCATAAAATACAGGAAAACTAGGCAAAAACTGAAACCAAACTGAAACTGAAGCCTGAAATTGAAGCCTTTATTCCCCTATACAAAGGCTTATAAATACTACTATGTAATTATTTGTTATGGTACCGGTACTCATGAGAGAAACTGAGACGAGTGGCCGAGTGGTTAATACACTGAACTGTCATTCAGAAGACCCCGGTTCGATTCCCGCCACGATCGACCATCCTGACAGGGGTTTTTCATGGTTACCACTGTCATTCAGGTCAATACTGGGATGGTTCCTTAACAACGGCCACGATTGACTTCTATTCCCACTATCCAAAACTACTAAGAAATAACCTTTCATCTCTCCCTCCCATCATCTCATATATCATTCACAGATGTCAATAGATCCCAGTCATCATTTGAGTACAGTCCTTAAACCCAATATGACAAACAGAAATAAAAAAAGAGAATAAATAAAATATTCTTAACACACTGCTACTTTAGGGGAATTGGATGTGATCCATGTTTTATTTGTTGTGAAGAAAACATAATATATTTTTCACATTGATGGATGACACATGGTCTAAGTAGCATTGATTGCTAAATTTTATTTCTTTAGGAAATTACCACTCAAAGTTATTCAAAAAAATGATCACTTGATTTACACGTTCTAACTTGTTAACTTGTTCAACAAAAATCCAAATATTTCATACTTGTTTTTGGTGGAAATTTTCCTACCATGTTAATCTTGTGTGATTTGATTAAATTGGATGTGTTTGAATATTTGGATTAATTGGATTAATTTGAATATTTGCTAAGGCCCAGTTTGCGAATCAGTTAAATACTATTCCACTATTAGTTAAAGGTACGAAAATAACATATGTAGCCAATGGTGATAAACAGGTAAATCTGCTAACTATTGCTTAATCCAGTAACTATCAATTCATATAAAACCGGACCTAATAAAATATGGCCGACCAAAAGTAGTGGAAAACTTCCCTGAGATCACCCTGATCAGCCAATACTTCCTGCCTTCACTTCAAATAATTTGAATCAAGCGGTGTTAAATGTGTCGAGATGTTAGTATGTGTGTGTGTGTGTGTGTGTGTGTGCATATATATAAGCAGCATTGACCTCTGTTGACACTATGTGGTATGATAAAGCACGTGTTGATAGTGTTGAGAGTGGTCAGTGACAGGAAAATAGCATACGATACCATAATAGCATATCGAGGCGATATACCAGAAAGACCATTATAAGTCAGTCTTTTGCTACCACAGGATTTAGTACAAAGTGACCAAGGAATTAAGACTTTTTATAAATCGACTTGATTAAATATGACGCATGACTATTATATTCACGTTTTTATATTGATATATCACTTCTTTTACAATAGCCTCTTTTCTTTCTTTATATCTGCTCAACGACCACGCAAACTGGTCTATTTGGGGGTACGAATAAACAGATGTGAATGAAGTCATGATAACTTGAAGAAAATTTACAAAAACCATGCCTTATGCAGGACTCGAACCCACGCTCAACCTGACTCCAGTTAATAAAGCGATGCCTTAGCTGACTGAGCTACGGAGACGGAGGGCGCCATGACTTGGTTACATTACAATTATATTTATGATTTTTCATTGCTATCACTTATTTTACAGGAGTCCTATCCTACACTGACGTAATATGTTAAATTGTATTGAAAATAAGACCAGATTTTGTCATAGATGTGTTTAACTCGCCATTTGTTTGTCGCTATCGTTAATCCGATTTCGCGTCACTATCATATTTCTTACACAGGACGAAAACGCAATATGTCGTTATAATTATATGGAATTACTTGAAATGTCGAGGCCATAATATGGTAGACTACTCTCGCGCTATGTAATCGACATCTGCGAACATTCAGGATACAATTAATTGTATCCTATATTGAATGACTGAGGGACCAAAGGGAACCAACTCTAGTTTAGAAGATAATAACCAATTCAAAAGACATAGATATGATAAAGATATACAGAGATGGATGGCGCTGATATCAATCTGTGCTATCAATGATCATTCATCATCGATTGTCAATTGATAAATGTTTCAATTTATTGAGGGACCACAGGAACCAACCAGTCAAGAGTTGAGAACCAATTCAAAAGACAAGAGATACAGAGATGGACGTGCTATCGATTAACATTCATTGCTAATCGATTGATAAATGATCCAATTTATTGAGGGACCAGTAACCAACTAGTTAAGAAGTTGGGAACCAATTCAGAAGACAGAGATATGATAGAAATATACAGTGATGGATGACGCTGATAAGAATCTGTGCTATCGATGATCATTTAATTATCATCGATTGTTGTGGTTGAACTAATACAAGGTCACTGCACCAGAACAACAAAGGAAAGATTTGCATCCTGTTGAGATATGGTAGTATTTCAAGATTAATGATCTTTGCATGGAGTTATTTATAGAGTGTTATGACTTGCATACTATTCATCTAAGATTGCTAATAAGTTGGCATGAATTATACGTGTCATCGGCCTTATGACACTTTATGCAATGGAAAATATTATTACACGGATATTTACCCAGGCGGACCCCGCGACCCCGCTCATTTTTACACAAATTGAAAAATTATCAAAATTAGAAACGAAAATTTGGAAAAAAATGTAATCTTGTTTTTGAGGTTCACAAACACTCATTTTTCTGACACTGGATAGATATTCGAAAATACATTAATTTATGTTACCAATTTTGGATTCAATTTGGTCCACTTACACTACATGACGTGTGATTAAATACAATTAAAAAATCATCAATTCAACTCATGCCTCTTTCGTAATTTTTTAAATAAAATAATATGGAATATTCCATGTTGCTCTATAATTAAAATTAGTGTTCATATAGTGTTGGCATACGAGGAAACCACATCCCCACAACTTCAAGCAAGAAGCGACGGTCAAAACTTGGCAGTTAGTACTGATACAGATTCCATGGATGTAACTTGAGCTCATTCATTACGGTACCTTAAACATCACGTACTCTTCACTAGTCTAACGTTAGAATGTGTCTAGCTTATTTCACGCGAGGCTTCCTTCCCTTCACCTTCAATAGAATGCTATTTATTCAAGGCCCAGTCGTATATAAGTAGTATTGCAATGGCATTAATCCAAACAGGAAGGAGCGAAAACCAACAAATTAAGTTAGAAAGCTGCGTAATTAAATGCATATTAGTTTACTATTTTACAGTTTGTTATGAGTTGCATTATGATTTATCATTTCCTCTGAGTTGGCGAATTCGCTTTTGTGGTCCTTGGCGTAATCCACTCTATAGCATTCAACAACCCGAGTCTTTTCACGTCTTTTTCATTTTCGCAGTAACCTTACTAAAACACAGTAAGTTGTTTTTGTATGTATGTGTACTATACCAACATTTTCAGGTAATAGTTATGTTAGTTATACATAACCAGAAGAAATGTTTGTTCAACTAGCAGAGAGAGAATAGGAAATAACGTAGGTACAGAATATTTAATTCGAATACAATAATACAAATAATATAATACAAAAGGCCTATAATACAAAAATAATTTAGTTCGTTCATGTGACTGAGAATACTAATTATCTTTGCTTACGTAATACGGTATACCAAACTAACCCAACTCAACTGACCCAACTCTACCAAAAGAGCTGGTGGGAGGTAAAACGAGTCTTTTGTTGTCGCATAGAATTATTCTCTATTGAAACCAGTGAAAGTGACGACACGAGCACTACCATTTCTGATCGGCACTATCTCTCAACGGCACTAATTCAGCACTAATTGAGTAATTGCCCCAAATTTCAATTCCGAACTCACACATCAAACGTTCTCAGTGCAAGATACGAAAGTATTGGATGTAAAAAGAAAGGACGTAAAAGTATTACCTCGTTTCTATATCGGTATCGGTACAGGATGCGAATAATGTAGTAGTAGTACAAATTTCTAAATTAATCCATACACTGTCCTTTCCACTTTTCTATTTTCCTGTTCATATTTGCTATAGCTATACTCTTACTCGACTTTTATGCACGAAAGAAGAAGGTTCCACTAGACCGTCCCCCCTATCCCACATCAATAGCGCGCGGGTGGTTCGCGCCTTCTTTCGTGGAAACAAATATTTTAATAATACTAGGCTATACAATGAAAAGAATTGTACTTGGTGTGGCCAAGTAAAGGAAAGTAAATGTATTTCTTATCTAATTGCAATAATCAAGTAATAACTGAAGCAAACTAATCTTGTATTTATGAATATTATTAATAGTGATTAATACTAATGCACGATTGCGCGCGAATGTAATAATCACATTGTGCATGCGAAGTGTCACGTATACACCGCGTACGCACACAACCATGCAGAAGTCGATACGGTATACTCAATATCTCCACCACAGTGAACATTAAAAAAAGAGAAAGATCGAGAGTCCTACAAGAACCAAGGCATCTCCGTCAACAAAATCGCTCAGACGTCATTTTTATTTAGGGTTGGACCTGTTCATTAAAATTATGCTGTGCTTATTGTTGAGTGAGGAAATGAAGTTCATAATTGAAACCAATGGCTTCAATGTATATAACATGGTTTCGTTTTTGTTTGCGTACAAAACTTGACACAATATAATATTGTTCTACAAATACTTCCATTACACATACCGAAAAAAAATCGGGTTACGGTTTTTTTCGTGCCATACAGTTCAGGCAAAAGAAACAATCAACTTGAAACTTTTTCTGCACATTGGTGTCATACCAAAATAAGTTGAGATTGTTTATATCGATCGGAAGGTTTACTCGGAAAAAATGGGAAAGTTTGGAAAATCCTCGTAAGAATAACCCGCGGAGCGAAAATACTTGACGAATACTTGAATTCTTCAAGAACTTGAAAAATTTTACTGAATATAAAAACAACATCAAACACATTTCAGTGTTTTTTATAAAAATCGAATGCGAAATAAAGAAGAAAAACGAATTGAAAATATACATTTTACGGAATATTAGGATCAAAAGTAACTGCAAGTGCAATATTGAATACACTGTGAATATTGTAGGCCTAAACCAATGAGTTCAGTCAGTTCACTGTTCAGGACAATCAACATTTGCAATAATTTGTGCCAAGATTCAGTCATTCGATCTGAGAGAGGAAACTTCCATCTTATTAATTTCATTACATTTCGTAATATCAATGTATACAACTGAAAGTCGGCTCGTGACTCAGTGACCACCAGATAACACGTCTTCCCTTACTTCATAAAAAGACGATCCAGTTAAATGCAGTTCGGGTTCATATCACCCACAGTGTAATCATATAAAATGATATAATTCAACGCATAATCGCATAAATAAACTATTCGTATTTCTTACTGGGTCATACATTAGCCTACTTTATACTAGAAACAATGACTGTATAGGTGAAGAAAGGTCAGACAGACTGTATACTGGGCATGGTACTTTGCAACATGACTATGTAGACAGTATAGAGTGTATTATAAAGTCAATGGTACTGGCACAGCGCATGGGCATGACAAGACGACAGTCAAGTAGTCAATTACCTTATAGCAATAGTTGATATAGACGCCTTTCAAATCTTCATCCATAGATAGTTCCGTATTGGGACTATTCGGAGGCGATTTAGGGCTGCGAACAAAGAAAACAAGAAGTCAAATTTCAAGTCTTACTACAAAAAGTAATACATAGGCCTATAATCCTAGATAATACTGATGTGATGTGATAGAAACACAAAAATTTGGGAAACTAATTGTTTTCTACTTATTACAACAATGACACTTATTCCACCACTTGAATTGGTGCTAGGTGGTGAAGATTTTTTAAACAACGATTTCTTGTGGGACTATGACTTTCTACATGATGCATGATACTGAAATTATAAAATTATCATGAAAATAAATCGATGAAGATTAGGTTAGGTTAGATTAGTTGGTTACATGGGGCAGGTTTTGTTCATCTCAAATTAATTTCAACGTCGTGTATCATGAACTTTTCCCATGTAAACAATTTGAATACTCTTTGCACCAGGTGGTTGTCTATGCGGCTACAACTCGAGTCCTTGCCAACAAACTAGAGGTAAACGCCATAGTTGTGCTAATGCTAAGATTGGTGGGAAGGCAAGAGAGAGACACCTCTGTAACACAACAACTAGGCGACTACAAAGTTATACGTCTACTCTGGTTTGAGTGTGGTACTGACCATACACACTATGTCAAGCAAAAGTTTCAATTTTTTGTTGTTTCTCTCTTCGATACACACCAACCAGTCACCCACTTACTTGCAATGAACACCAATTTTTAATCGTTATTCTTAGTCATTGACTTCTAACTTTGTTTTGTCACTTTTGTGTTGGTCTGAGTTTAGGCCTAATGTTGTTCGTTGTTGATAGCCTTACTTTCTGCTCACTGCATGTCTCTGCTTCCGATGTTAGAAGGACTATAAATAAATCTCCATGTTGTTCTTAGGAGTTTTGAATATTATGAATAATCTCATATTTACAGTTTAATCTAAATTTCGCGTGATTTCCACATTGTAACAACAATCGTTCAAAATACATCAAAGAATAAAGAGCGAGTAAGAATGTGGGATCGTACCAGTTCATATCGGTGATCGGTGAATGGGATGGTCGAATAACTATTTCGCTTTATCATAATTCTATACTAGGCACAAGTAAAAGACGATGTAAGAGAGAATAACAATTTTAATGTCAGCTGTTCACAAAATGTGATTGACCACTAGGATCCAGCTTTATAAATCTATACAGAATTACAATTGAATTACTAAATTACCCGGTACGTATATAAAATCATTAACTTATATCTAGGTATAAAAATCGACGATTTAAAAAAAATGAACGTTATTGAAAAAAATAATACAGTGCACAGCGTAAACACTGCCTGATATAGTCACTTGTACTGCTAATTGGTGACATGAAGTCAACAGAAAGCATTTAACAGCCGTAAAAACATTAACAGAAAGTAAACGAAAGATTGCACAATACTGTTGTGTATAATTGATTAAACCATGTTGCCATGTAAGTTTGTAGACCGTTTAACAGGCATTAACATAGATGTTAATCAAAGATGTAAAGATAATGTGGGCCTACTTGTTTATTAGAGAAAAGTTCTCGTGCTTCAGCCTTCATTCACTGAATTTTAATAACACGGTCGAGTCGAATCACCTCAGACATTCTAATGTTATAGGAAAAGAAACATCTATATGTTACGTACTTCAACACGGGCACCTAAACACATTAGTGGGAACCTATCATTACACACACACAGATATATATATATATATATATATATATATATATATATATATATATATATGTACGTTTTTGTCAAATCATAAAAATGTGACCAATCTGGGACTTGAACCCAGGACCTCTTGGTTTGTACCCAATTACTCTACCAACTGAGCTAATTGACCACCTAGATTCAAGTCGAATATCCGACACACTTATATGATTTGACATTGTTTTTGAGAAACGACTCTCTTGGGCTTTGTCTTTTTACAGATCAACAGATTCCAAGGTGTAACGATTAGACGTTACCACAGGTCCTTGTGTTTCTCTTTTAACCATCAACTAGGCTCAGGATTTGTATTTAACAACATTTCTTTATGAATGCGATTCATTAACGATATGTATGTACGTTTTTGTCAAATCATAAAAATGTGACCAATCTGGGACTTGAACCCAGGACCTCTTGGTTTGTACCCAATTACTCTACCAACTGAGCTAATTGACCACCTAGATTCAAGTCGAATATCCGACACACTTATATGATTTGACATTGTTTTTGAGAAACGACTCTCTTGGGCTTTGTCTTTTTACAGATCAACAGATTCCAAGGTGTAACGATTAGACGTTACCACAGGTCCTTGTGTTTCTCTTTTAACCATCACCTAGGCTCAGGATTTGTATTTAACAACATTTCTTTATGAATGCGATTCATTAACGATATGTATGTACGTTTTTGTCAAATCATAAAAATGTGACCAATCTGGGACTTGAACCCAGGACCTCTTGGTTTGTACCCAATTACTCTACCAACTGAGCTAATTGACCACCTAGATTCAAGTCGAATATCCGACACACTTATATGATTTGACATTGTTTTTGAGAAACGACTCTCTTGGGCTTTGTCTTTTTACAGATCAACAGATTCCAAGGTGTAACGATTAGACGTTACCACAGGTCCTTGTGTTTCTCTTTTAACCATCACCTAGGCTCAGGATTTGTATTTAACAACATTTCTTTATGAATGCGATTCATTAACGATATGTATGTACGTTTTTGTCAAATCATAAAAATGTGACCAATCTGGGATTCCCAGACTCTTGGTTTGTACCCAATACTTACCAACTGAGCATTGACACAATTCAGCGAATATCCGACCACTTATATGATGAATGTTTTGAGAACGACTCTCATGGGCTTGCGTTTACAACAACAGATCAAGGTAACGATTAGACGTTACCACAGGTCCTTTTGTTTCTCTTTTACCATCACATAGGCAAAGGATGATAACAACATTTCTTTATGAAGCGATTCATTAACGATATGTATGTAAGTTTATATATATATATATATATATATATATATATATATATATATATATATATATATATATATATATATATATATTCAATACTAACTACTGGTTTCATACATGGGGGTACGTGTGAGCAGATGATAATGACAAGATGGAGTGACAATAGGTGAAAGGACGCTTATAAAAACTCACGCTTTAGTTATGCAGGACTCGGAACCCACGACTGACCTGACGTCAGTCAGTTCCATAGCAACGTACCTTAGCTCACAAGGGCGGCCTATCAATATTTAGTAATAAAAGTGAAATGAGATTTCAATTTTATTTCCTAACGAATTATTCTACAATATCACTATACATTACTCTTCCATAAAAGTATTGTAACTGTATACAAAGACATAGCCACGAAAACTAACCGCTGTTTGTTCTCATATATACATGTGAGATTTCAGGTGATTACACTGTTTGTCTACCCAAAAAACAGCTAGTTATATGGGGGTACGAATTGATTAGAATAATATTTACACATATCGTGCCTCATGTTATAGGCTACAGAGACTAATGACCTAGCCTACGTGTGGCCATAAAACTGGTACTAAATAGATAAAATATTTATGCAAGACTCGAACCCACGCTCAATGCGACATCATGGTGACAGTATAAGTTCACCTGATGATCAAGCACCTTGTGGCGTTTTAGCCATGTTTCTTAATTGATGTAATTTAAACGAACCATCATATTTTACTGCCAACCAAATTTTAAATTCCACGAACTGAATTCACCCAATTATTTCTGAATTCAATCAACTATAACTACTAAGGTTTAAAAATTATGAAGTGGCTTTTGAATGGCTTTACCTTTGAAGTTCGTCGGCTGGAAGTATAGGTTTTAGATTAGTTTCACTTTGGATTGAACTAAAACCTCAAAGTCCTAAACTTTCATCCCAATTTTTGGCTTTATATGCGAAAACATACGAAAACAACCGAAGTCTGAAATCCGAACAACCGAAAATAAACGAAATTAAAATAAAATCTATGTATATTTTATACGTTAAGATCGGCAAAGACTGTACATGGAGTGCGTATATATGTAAATTGTCAGCTATAGTTCAAGTGAGTCACGTAGAAGTAAATATCTTCAGGGAGCATTTTAATATGGCTTGAACGACCACTTTATGTACCGCAAGTGTACCTACGCAATGTAACTACGCTACGTAGTGTACCTACGTAAATTGAGTGAAAAAATCAGTGATAAAACATACCTAGATTTGGGTTAAATTCAAATTTCAGAAATGCATGTCCACTTTATGTGACCGCCAGTGTACATCATAACACGGAATAATAATCGTAGTTATTATCTACGCTCTATGATCATACCACGTATGGAATTGTGGATAATACGTCTCACTTGACGAAGTAAATACCGGTTAATAAGTAAATGCTACAAAGAGTGGTTATGTAAATAAGCAAAGCACACACATATACAGGTGCGAAGTTGCTGCTGCCGTATTGTTTGCGAGGGCGTTTGCCCATTGGCTACAAAACAAACTCCTCGATTGATACTAAGAAAATTCTCTGGTATGGTTTATGAGGATATATAATACGACCGAGCAAACAAATGTCGGAGACTATATAAAAGGTCAATATTTGTTACGTTCGATTATGAGGCATTTGATGGAAAAATAGCTTTTTGATTGATTATAAGTTTATAACTAATAGGCAATAGCTACACTACAACATCGAAAAAAAAGGAACACCAAAACCACGCCCGCCTTGGCTTTTGCAGATAACTGAACAAAAGCTGTATGTATAGGCTTACTACGAAAACACAGTTCATGCACTGAAAGACGAGAGATATTTATATGAAATGTATTACAAATCTATACATATACGACCAAGATATCAAGATACAGTAATGATTCACTTGATTTTCATAGAACTTTGTCTAACCTGTCCGTCTTTGCAAGCTGTCATACTCTTACAAGATTTTTGTCAATGTTTGCTTGTTATCGCAAAAATAGTTTTGCTCTCTCAAGAATGTTATTCTCACGGGTATATTTAAAATATCAATAATCAATTTCTCAAAATTGACCCGACCGATTGTCACAAAAGACTAGAACACGAGTAGGCCTAATGTAGTGAAAGTATCATGATGATCGGTTTAGCCTTGCAGTCTGCAGAGTGCATACAGAAAAAAAACAGAGAAAGACTCGGTGCACACCTAAGATGTGCACCGAATGGACGTCTTCACTATCGCCAATGATTTGTAATGACAGAACAGCGTAAACTTCACTCGTTTCAAATCCAAATAATTTCATGTCGAAACTCCCATGCGTCAATGTTGAAGAATAGGTAAAACAGTGAAAGAGACGGTACTAGTTGACGTTTGGAATCCTTATTACGCCTGTACAATGCAGAGCCGCCCCCGTGGCTCAATCAACTATCGCACTGCGTTAGGAACTGAAGTCAGGTCGGGCGTGGGTTCGAGTACCGCATAAGTCATGTGTTTTCATAGACGTCCTTTCACCTGTCATCACTTCACATTGTTTCATTATCGCCCGCTGATTCGTACCCCCGTAAAACCTAGCTGTTGGTGGGGTCGTTAACCAGCATCCAATAAAGAAATATGTAACTTTGCACGGTGCAACACCACGCTATACAACCCAACCTGAATGATGATACAAATTTGTTGACAACACCAGACAAAGAATAATTCATTTCGATTCGCCTTATCTAATATCACATGTTCGTAGCATCACAGCGGTATGAGTCAGCTTGTTATTGTTTGTAGAATGCGTGTCACGTGACAGCATGGTAGAGTGAGAGAGAGAAAGAGCTCTCACTTTTCTAGACAAACTCGCTCCCAAGGACACAGCGGCATGATAGCCATGCATGCAACTAGACTCACGTAACCGCCAAAGCCTTCTTCCCTTATACTTCCAGTCCTCGAGCAAGGTCAGTCAGGAGAACAAGCTATAATAATAGACAATAATAACCATACTTGTATCAAATATTTCTGTTGGGTTTGAACGATGCACTCTACTGTTGACTACGATCTATTGGTGTCGGTGGATGATAATAATTTATTAGAAGATAGAATTGTGAGATAGGTATAAGGTTATTGTATTAGTGGTTTTTGGATAGTGAGATGGAGTCGGTCGTGGCCTGTTGTTAAGGAACCATCCCAGTATTGACAGGGAAACCATAAAAATACCCAGAATAGTCGACCATGGCGGGAATCGAACCCCAGCCTCCTGAATGACGGTTCAGTGTGCTATCACTCCACCACTATAATCTCAGCTATCCCACATAAAATAAACCTGATCTTTTTTAGAAGTCCATTATCGGCTCAAAATGTTGATGTCGACGCGCCGTAAAAACCCGAACATTCACCCAAGTCCATGCAAAGCAAAACTCCCAAACGTCAATGTTGACGGATAGGTACGAAGGAGACGGCAGTCGTTTGGAATCCTTATCTCGCCTTTACTGTAGGTTTTCAGTAATTTTGTCAGTAATCTGACGCCCGCCGATCCGAATTGAGCATTTATTGATTTAATTTATATTGCGTTGTAGAGCATTATTAATTACTTTCTATTAATTTACTCACTTTTGTACACTTGCATGCAGGTAGGCCGTTATCAAAGTTTGAAAATTTCTTGGATCTTTTCCATCTGCCAACTTTCTTCGGTTCACGAGTGTTTTAAATTGGAATACATACGGCGTGTCGGCGAGGTATAACTGTATTATAAATTTAAGAAACCTTCACTAAAATTATTATAAAACCGCCGTAAGCAACTGTGAGATTAGTTTGATAAACATCCTAAAACACGAACACCGTGATTGATTGAACTGAAACTTTATAATTATAACCAATTAAATATAGAGCAATAGCATCTTTGAATACAACGTTTTAAAAGGATGGTTCAGAATAAATGTTGAAAACTTCGAATAAATAATAAACAATAAAAATGTATCCACCTTTTTCCGCCATAAAATTATATACATACAGTGCTATTCTGGATGAAATGTATTTAGATTTGAGATGATCCTCCTTTTATCACGTGGAGCACACACATAAAAATCGAACAAATGCAAGATCATGTTTTCAGTAAGTGCAGGAATCGAGTCTGGTTTACGCCATTTATACTTGGGACCGCTTGGGACTATGTGTGTCAGATAACTAATAATTTGAATTTCAAATAATATGATGCTGATAATTGAGGTGGTAAGATTGCCCTCATGGAAAGACCTTACCTTGTCATCATTAGCCCTAATTAGGCATAACAATGCCATTGTAAGTGTGTATACACAACACGAATACGCTCTGCTGAAGAGAAAAATCCGATCTGATCTCGTCGGATGATTTCCTCCAATCTGTTCAGCTGATGTCTGTATAGATGCAAACAGCTGGCAATCTAGCTATAATGACCTTTCGAGGTCGTTAAGATAAGACTAGACTACTCACACTATCATGCAACACGTTGTCTTTGAAATGTTGTAAAAACGGAACAGTTTGGCCACTGCCACGGCTAAAACTTAACATATATATTGCGGTTATGAAATCAGAAGGAAACATAACAATGCAAGGTTATTGATCTATGACGATTGAGTGATGAGTGAAGCCTAATTGCCACACAACTATAACTCTTGGGTGATGTGGGACTCGATGATTGATGAGTGATGACTGAGGTGTCGGGTCCCTCTATATAGGTATAATAATACAAGTTGTGTTCCTCAGAAATGAAGGTGGTATACCAACAGAGAAAATGTAAAAATGTATATAAATACAGAAAAACACGACAACTTCGATAATTCAATGCATCTGAAAGAGCTGATTGTTCGTAAATCTCGTCACGAGAAATAAATTGTAGGCCTACACTCAAATTATCACAGTTTTACATAATAACCTAGATATTTTCGATTGTTGTGTTTGTACCTCCATGACCGTCTAAACACGTGTTGCTATTTTGACAGGCAGATGATGTAACATGTGAAAGTAAGTCGATGACCTGCTGTATACTATTTGTAATAATGAGCTATTTCGGCCACAGACAGAATATTCTGTAGTAGTATAGTACTAGATGTTCTCGACAAGTCGTAAATAACAACACTGGACGTTGCATTTCGTAGTCAATGAAAATTAACTGTAGGCCGGCCAAGTATATCCGAGTATATCTGTATTTAAGCCTAATATATTCTAGGAACGCTATTGCGATTTCAGCGCTGACGTGTCTTGACTCACCATCGAAGTGCATAGGTTCAAGATTGGTTTAGTCAAGATTGAATTAGTTTGGGATGATTGTTTGGTGATGTTAGTTAGTTTCATAGGTTCAAGATTGGTTTAGTCAAGATTGAATTAGTTTGGGATGATTGTTTGGTGATGTTAGTTAGTTTCATAGGTTCAAGATTGGTTTAGTCAAGATTGAATTAGTTTGGGATGATTGTTTGGTGATGTTAGTTAGTTTGGATTAATTTGGATGTTACGTTGATTAAATTAGTTCGATTGGGTTATTTCGGTTAGTTTTAGTGCTCGCAAGAACAACAACAACGTCCGCATGCGGCATTCGGCGACATAGACCGATGGTCCGATGAGTAGCGGCTGATGCATGATATATGGTATGACTCTTGGCCACTATAGTCACGTCAATTAACCCACCTGTCAAAATACCTTATTATATCACCTCACCTGTCTCTCGGGGTGTCTCGCCGTGAAGACGCTAAAGACACGCGAGCTGATGATTGGTTGCTGTCTCTCTGCGCTTCCCTCAACAGCCGCAAGTACTCTTCGCCCGAGCTGAAGGGTAGAGGTGTGACTCTGTCGGGACTGTTCCCGTTGCCAGCGTGCAGCTCCACCCAGGACTCTGGAACAAGACCACAACATAGTATACTTGTATTCAGGAGGGAAGAAGGCCGAGGAAGTAACCTAATAGGAGGTCGAGGATTAACCACTTCTAACACCATTGCTGTATCTTTGATATACTTCAATATTAGACTGGTACACCAATTTCATTCAAATTCATCATTCGAATCATCGAGTACTAGATCACAGAAAGCAAACGATCTGACGATCTTTCCGATATCTTTCATGCATTTTCGTTCGGTTTCCGTAGACAACGGTAATATAAAGAAATCAACCCTATGCTTGACGCACATTACTTGCATATTTGCGCACATTTATTTTCGAACATGTTTTAGCTGCTTGCTCAAACAATCTCGCTTACGGTAGACTATAGTGTGGTGTGATGAAATTTGAAAATGACACGAATAGAGAGAATGGGAATATACTAAACAATGTTTTACATTTAAATGATAATTTTGCTGACAAGACTACAGCCGATAGCAGCCATTGGGATTGCCATATTGAAAATCCATGTACGTACATTTTGTTCATTATTTTTATTCTCAAACAAATCAAGCTACATAGATGTGCAGTACATTGAGAGATATAATATATAAGTATAAAGACCCATGTGAAATTTTAATACTGTTTGCACGAAAAAGACACGTCCACGTTGAAGAACGCGTTAGGTACAGTCCGCGTAAGAACGGAGTTTCGACTCTTCGTTGCCTCGTCACTCGCCATTCTCTTTCTCCGTCCCAATCTAGAGTATACTTGCTTTTTCTCGAGTGAATACCTATACACGTATACTTGCGATTCATCCGACTCATGAGATTTATTGTTCAAGAATCAAGCCAAATATTCTCATGATTGTTATACATAAACGGCTTCCAGGTCCACCAGCGTACCTCGCGCATTTACAACGATAGAAAGTTGAAGGTGCAGATCATAACTACAGATCTTTTCCCAATAAGTTTATTCCAAGACAGCGTTACTTTTCTTTCTATATGATGAAAAAACAAAACAATCGGGGTATGTAAATCAAAAAAACTTTCTCGATTTGTTTGTGATAACGGGGCGCCTGAAGAGCGTATACCGGAATAAGTCGGATAGGTTGTGTGACATGAGTGGTGACATGTATACAACCTTACCTGAACACTAACCACATTTTACAACCATCCATTGAAAAGTACCCCAATCCCATGTCACATGACCGAGTCGACTTTATTCCGATATACGCTCTTCAGCGCCCCCGTGACAACTTCAGAACCGTATAGCCTAAGATAGCCGCCTATCACCGATCTTTTCAATATCTATAATAAGTATATGCAATACATCAGATTTTTTTGAATTATGTCATGAAGGCAGGAATCATTTCATTCAGCCTATACAGCACTTTACTAGTAGATATAAAAAGATAAATGGATCCCCTTTCCTGGAAGTTACTATAAATCGTTTAAAAGTCATCAACAATACACTTATTACTTATATTTCTTTCAATCAAGTTACAATTTAAGAATGTCCCAATATTACTTTACTACAGTTTATAAAATACATCATTGTATAGGGCTCATCTATAGTGAATATTCCCACCCCCATATACTGAAGAATGCCTCCCCTCCTAATGAGCTAGGGAACCACGATTTAAGAACGGTCGACCAAGACGGGAATCGAATCCAGTTCTCCTGGATGACGGTTCAGGGCACTATAGCGACTGATCCATTCATCGTGGGTTCACCTAATATTACGGACAAGAGATAGCTGCTAAAAATAGATCAAGTTGGACACAACGAAAACAAAGGAAGAGAGTCAGCATAGTACGAAATAGGAGAGATAATTTAGTCTTGTCCTCCAAATGCTGACATTAGTATTATTTCGATTATTGGAAGAGGAAATAACGAGTAGATAATAATAATCGCATGCGGTAGCGCATAAATCAAATCAGAATATGATAAGCGAAAGCGATTGTGAACCAAAACATACATGTGGCAGTGGTATAGTGCATTATTATCTGTCATTAGTTGAAATACATCATGCTATTGTCACGTGAGCTCTGTAACAAATAATTTACATCTCGACTTGAATCAAGTCTGTGACTGGAATATTCACTAGATCTACAAAAACAAAGAAATGAAAACCACACAAATTACGATACCGGTAAGTAAAAGAAACAACGATTTGGAATGAAAAGACATGCCAAAGAACAAAAGATTCAAGCACCGACACATTTAGCTCAAGTGCTAACGCGCTCGCTCCACGTGATGCGGGAGATGAGGGGCATATCGGGCCTTGATTCGATCCCAGCTACTCTTATCTTTACAGGGGTTTTCGTGGTTTACCCTAGCTGTACATAATAAGCGAATGCCGGAATGGTTCGTAGAATATAGGCCACGGCAGCTTTCTTCCCACTGTCCTTCCCATTATCTACGAAAACTCTTATCTTATCATCCCATTATCTCATTGATTTTTCATCCGACGCCAATATATCTTTGTAATCATTACAGTGCGTCGGTAAACCCGATATAAATAAACAAACAATATTAAAAAGATCAATTGAAGATGTCTTCTCCCCAACTGGAATTATCCAAGAACTTTGTTTACAATTTATATTTAGTATACATACAAGTTGTTAAATGAGCTACAATTTAGTTACATCATCATTTTTTGATTTGCTTGGGGTGAGAGGGGGGGGGGGGCGTGGTGCACGGTCCTAACAATCTTACCTTACCTTATCATGATCATGATTATTGGCGAACATCGACTAACTAATCTGTCAAGTTTCAAATTTTAATAGAACAATGTAATATCATAGCCAAATTTTTTTGCTATATTCATGAAACATTGAAATCAATCAATGTAAATTGCTTTTTTTCCACCATTATTTTTTCGTTCAGGAATATTTTCTAGCTATGGTTTATCAAAAATTAAAATGTAGATACATTTAATTTTTACGGATAATTTTTTCGAGATTATTATAGGTATTTGATTTCCATCTGCGACTTTTTCCTAACCCTCCCCCACCCCAGGTTGGTCTTACGGGGTTCATTCAACTCTAACACTGATTTTCCACGAAAGTAGTCAAACCATTTTTGAGTGAACATCACAAACATTTAGTTGAAACAAAACATATTTTCTGGTGTATAAAGAAGTTTGTTAGAGCGAGTTTGGTAGAAATGTGAGTTGATTGGCTTCTCTGTTTGACCTGTGACCTGGGGGAGCACGTGCGTAAACCATTTCTCAAATTACGGGAAATAAATTCTCCTCTAATAGTTGGAATACCCCATACCAAGGCAGCAATCATAGAGTATGTAGCAAGCAATAGAGCATTGCGTTATCGCAAAAGTGCAATCTGGATTTTATTGGAATGAATTTATTTATCGTGAACATTTTTGTAAAAACTAAAAATGTGTTTTGGACGTCTTATCAGTGATGACCTGTCACTACTTCCCAACAACTCTGTAAGAATAATCGATAACTTGGATTTCGATAATCGCTAATCGCATGGCGCCTTTGACGCTGCAAGTAACGCTATCACCAACACAATACAAGTTGATAGTAATTCGTTTGATCACAGCCTTCACAGCATGTTTCTAGGAAATTAGAGCGCATTTCGATTGATTACGTTTGTTTACAGTCAGGCCAACAACAGGCCATAAAGCCAGGGCATAATGATTGTGCTATATCGAGCTACATAAAAGTTGGAACAAGTCGGGGTGTTTGTTTTTCGAAAGTCGCGATTTACAAAGATTTTGGAAGTGATATAATCACAGAAAATGCTTATTACATTTCCCTCGCTTTTATCAAATCACGCGAAATATACCAATGCAGCTTCATAATAATAATTAGCCTACTTCGCAAAATTCGTATATATCATCTATTTCCTACAGGGATTTGATTTTAGTATTCTATTGTCTGATTTTAATATTTCGTTTTTTCAAAGTTATATTTGATGTTTATTGAGCTATCGTATCGTAATACACACAAATGTAATTTTGGAAATACTTCAATTTCAATACTTCAAACAAGACCCCGGCCAAAATTATAGACCCATGTGATTTTTTGAAAACCCTTTTGAAATACTCGTTCTTACTTTTTAGTCATGACACCATCAACCGACTAAATTTCAAAAATCATAAACGAAAAAACAATCATTCAATGAAACTATTTTCAATGCATAGATATGAAACATGAACATTTGAACTGCACATAAAATTAGATTCGTAGATATTTTATACTTATTCGTACAAAATGATATGTAGGCCTATTCCAACTAAAGACATTGATTACAACTAGTTTCCCCCATGTCCTATTCGGTCCTATTCATCATATGCATTCAACTGACGAACGCGTAACCTTCCAGCTGCTTGATGTATGTGACTGCTAAAGGATACGAGTCGAATATACCCTTGTGTATTCCAATACATTTTACAATCATAGTCGTTATACCGCACTCAACCGTCATTGAGGAGACCGGGGTTCGCTTCCCGCCATGGTCGACGATCATAACAGAGACTTAACGAGGTTTCCGTGTTGTAGAATGATACCATACCATATTCCTTGATAACCTATATGATATCAACTAACCGAGATATCAACTAACCGGAATATCAAAACACGACTTTATTATTCAAACAGTTGTTTTTTTTCAAGTTTTTTTTTCTGATATCAACTAACCGAAATATCAAAACACGACTTTATTATTCGAACAGTTAATTTTTCAAAAAGTTTTTTTCTAGCAGTTAGTGCACCATACCCACGTGCATCTCTCTTCCCCTAATCTTGAGGTTAGATACTGGGTACGTTGGTCCAGTGGTGTGATCAGGGCGGAACAAATGCCCTTTGTTTCTAAACAAGGTCATGATTGGTACAACGGCAAGAAGGAAGTTCGCGTCACGACCACGCGCTATAAGCTGAAAGTTGCACGTAGCTACTGTCACGTAGGCACACAGGGAACAACGTGTTTTCACGAGGGTAACGGCTGTACACATGCGCATTAGGCGAAGGATTAGAAAGGGTAGTTCAAAATTAAATTTTCTAGTTATAATTTACACTCAGCGGTACAGTATTAAAGGATTTACCACCAATATTGTGTTTGTCTTTTGCGAAGGAATGCACAAAACGTCAACCAAGACACACTGCTTTAGTCAAGTCGGGCCTGGGATTGTATCCCGCATAAGGCATGGGTTTTGTTTTGGGTTATGATACACATCATCATCCGCTCATTCCAAGCTCATTCGTACCTCGATCCATAACATCCATTACCTATAGCTATTGGCGGGATTAAATCATTCATCAGGAATGCAAAAAAAATTACGATGTGATCGTACAGAGGTGGGAAGGAATCGGTCGTGAGCTCGTAACCTGATAATAAAGGAACCATTCAGGTATTCACTTCAACGACCGACGGAAACGAGCCTATAATACATGAAGTTTTACTTAGGTTTGCCAGTCACAGACAATGCCGCGTAGAGTATACTAAATGTGTGACAACAAGCGTACACAACCCGAGGGGTTAACAACTCTTGAAATCCGGTGTACACTTGCCTTGAAATCCCTGAAATCCCATCGAAATCCCTGAAATTACTTGAATTCCCCTTGCAATCCGTATGAAATCTCTTGAAATCTCTGAAATCACCTGAAATCAGGTGTACACCAAGTTTGCGAGTTGTAAACCCCTCAGCACACCCATCCTATAAGGTTTAAATTAAAATTGGGCCTATTTATAACACAGGAAGGAAGAGTAGGAAAACTTGCATGATCCCACCCAGCATGGGGCCCTAATCAGCAACTCGATTTCACCGGTGTCCTTCAATCAATTCACTAATGAATTGCAAGATCGTCCCATGACGAACGTAACATAATACATAAATGAAGCACTGGTTGAAACCATATAATGTAAAGTGCAGCCATTCAGAACATATCTCGTTCCAGGCCGAAGTATTATAATCACATAAGACAGTTTCAAACAGATCACGTTATAGGTGCAATGAGATCTACGGTCTCATGTTTGGTTTAAAGGACGGTGTGCTTACTGTCATAACTGAATTGACGTGTGTAGGCCTACTTTTATATTTACTCGGGCGCCAGCAACATTACATAGGCCTACATTTAAAGGCTTTATGAAAATGTAACAAATAGAAAGAAAGGCCAAAGAGACAGTAAAGAAGAAACAGTATTTCAAATTATACATACAGTATAACTTACTTGTAGTCGTGCAGAGATAGAACTATATAAAGTATTATTTTTTATATTGGTTCAACGATGCACAGTACAGACGACCAAGATATATTGGCGTCGGTGAATGATAAATGAGATGACGAGATGAAAGGTTATTTCATTAGGTGCTTGTTGGATAGTAGGAAGGAGTCGGTCGAGGACTGTTGCTAAGGAACCATCCCAGTATCAACCTGAGCAACAAAGGGAAACCACGAAAAACCTGTTGGAATGGTCGACCATGGCGGGAATAGAATCCAGCGTTCTCCTGATCGACGGCTCAGTATGCTAGCCCCAAGACCACCCGTCTCAGTACTGTAGCAACGGTAATTGGAAGTAATTGCAGTATTCACTCACTACTGTGGAGATCACGATGCACCTTGATTGGGTTAGTTACAATGAGGACCAGCGAGAGCTGAAATATGACGGTTCAATACTCTCACTAAGGTCTGTGAATATATTTCCAAATTCCGACATTTTGAGAACCGCATAAAAATAACCCCGGAGAGAAAATATGGAAAACATCTCCGAATAGATTCAAATTTCTGTGAAATCGAGGTACATGAATTATCCACATAATCTCAAAGTTTTACATAAATCGGATGAGCCGTATTAAATTATAAATAAAAATTATTATATGATTTTGTACGTCAATTATAAAAACTGTAGAACCAAACAAACAAGTACAAGTAGAACCAAGTAGAAGTAGAAAAGTAAAGTAGAACAAACCGATTGAAATAAATAATACGTAAATCAGGAAGGCAGTGTTAGAACGATTCAAAATCAAGGTGTGTGTATATTAGTAGCTTTCCATTAGGCCTACATTTCTATAAAATCTCGCCATCGTATAGGCCTACAACGCACGCGTAGTTCTATAATATAGTAAGTAGTCCCATGGGGACACCAGTCAATGGGGACACCGCAATCACAAAATTCTCGCTTTATACGATACGCGTCTCACGTAATCAAATGCCAATACCGATACCCAATACATCACCATTCATCTCCATCACTGAACAAATATTGACAAAATTAGTTTCTTCGCATTCATGGCGTAAGGTGTCTTCACAGTCCTCTATTTACTTAAATCCAACACAATAGTTCGAAAGTTTGGTCGGCACAGAAGTGAGTTGACCTCAAATAGTGTTTTACGTATACACTAACATTATTCATGAAACCAGCTTCTACACACGTAGACAAACAAATGATATGGGCGTGTTATGGTAATTATTCAATATTCTAAATTCATTGACCTAAAATGATAGAATATAGGTTCTATATATACAAATTACGATAGTCAATGCTCGCTTTGTCTTTGTACAATGGACCGACTGACTGCGTGACCTACACTGTAAGTTATGATTATAAGAAATGAAATAAGTTGTACAAATAGTTAGAAACGTTGACTAAAATATAAAAAGTAGATTCGCAATGTTCAGTATGATCGAAAACCCAGCTCTTCGAGGGTCTCATTCTGAGGGAAATTGTTTCCTTTCAGGGAGATTCTACGGTTGCATTCAATTTGTATGTGTTGTTTGTTTATTCATTTGTCAGTTGACCCTCTTCTGATAAAATTGGTGCATTGACTGAATAATACAAATGAGGAAAATACGAAATAGGCCCATAATATAAGCTATTTACATGTAGTATAGTAGTTTTAAAGTTGGTATAATAATGAATCAACCTAGAACGTTAGCAGCGAAAGAGCGTTATAGCAGCAGAGACTATATATATATATATTTGAATCAAAAGATGGGAACAATAATATTATCGTTAAAAATCTTAATGAGTTGAATTTGTTAAAAATACACGTGGACAGATCAATGTTTGATGTCACAAAAATCAGATATGAAAAAGCGGATGATAGATGAATAATGTTCACAACATTTCTTGCTTTATGCGGGACTCGAACCCACGCCCGCGACCTGACTTCAGTTCCTAACGCATTGCGATAGCTGACTGAGCCAAGGGGACAGGTTTCTTCTTCGTGGATTCAAGTGTATAGTATTAGGCCTATCGTGGTTCAAATGACTTCCCGGATGTTCCAGCACTGTGATATAATAAAATATATATAACTAATAAGGATGTCCAAGTCAAATGGAGGGGTAGAATTAGAATCACCGCAGTGAAATCTTTTTTTTGTACAGCAGTTTTACACATTGGTCTCACCATCCCGTCTCCAAATCACCACAATATCAATATATTTAATTTTATATATATCAATATCGGAAACTTGTTCCGCCCTCCGCAGCTGTCTAACTTAGAAACTTGGTTCGAGTCTAGCATAAGGCTGAAACGTCCTTTCACTTTCATCCGTCACTGTATAGCTTCAATATCAACTGCCCTGCTCTGCTCATTCGCGTATTCCCAAATAACCTAGTTGATTGTGGGGTCGTTACGTAAACAACAATCATAATAATCGACGACTTGGCAATGTCATTGTTTTTCCCAATTTAGAAGACTGTAAGGATGACAAGGTATATAGGCCTATATGGGATCTTACAATTCTGATATACATGACGGTATCAAATATATCTTCAAAATCTTCTTCCTAAATAATTCTCCTTCCTAAATAGTTTCAAAATAAAATCGCATGTTACCTTCATCCATACTTATGCCCGTACTGTGTGAGACACGTTGTTACTTTATTGTTTACGTTGTACTTTATTTTATAGCTATGTATGTATTCAGAGAGTGTGTGTGTACTGTGTACTTGATATACTATCACACTGAGCACTGCGCATATAAGGTTTCATGTGAATCATAATCCATGATAAATATTGCACAAGTAATTAGTACATTCAGATTATTAATAATGTATAACAATTTGTTTGTCTTTCTATTTCTATACACTTGAAGCCGCCTCCGTGACTCAGTCAATTATTATAGCGGTAGAAACTGAAGTCAGGTCGGGCGTGGGTTCGAGTATCGCACAAGGCATGGGTTTTTGTATACTTCCTTTCACTCATCATCACATCGTCATTTCATTATCACCCGCTCATTCGTACCTCCGTATAGCAGCCTACCTGGTGGTGGGGTCGTTAAGCAGCATTAAAAAAAAAGATTTTTAAGAAGTCCAAACAGAAACACCCACAGTCGGGAAAGAATATCCACAACAGTGGGAGAAACAGCTAGCAGAGTTGTTCTATATTATTTCGTCTATTTCGGATTCAAATGGTTGAAATCGAAGCTAAAATTTCAATCGGATGAGCGAAGCAAAGACTCAATTTTACTGTAGGCCTACTCGTAAAAATGTTTTTTCCGCTCCATCGGTCAAATGAAAGCACAAATTTTGTTGGAACTTGGCATGCACATGTGATATCATCCGAGGGGTTAACAACTCCTGAAATCAGGTGTACACTTGCCCTGAAATCCCATGAAATCCCATTGAAATCCCTGAAATCACCTGAAATCCCTGAAATCACCTGAAATCACTTGAAATGCCTGAAATCACTTGAAATCCCTGAAATCACCTGAAATCACTTGAAATCCCTGAAATCACCTGAAATCACCTGAAATCACTTGAAATCACCTGAAATCCCTGAAATCACTTGAAATCCCTGAAATCACATGAAATCACATGAAATCACCTGAAATCACTTGGAATCCCTGAAATCACCTGAAATCCCTGAAATCACTTGAAATCCCTGAAATCACCTGAAATCACCTGAAATCACTGAAATCACTTGAAATCCCTGAAATCACTTGAAATCCCTGAAATCACTTGAAATCACCTGAAATCACTTGAAATCACCTGAAATCCCTGAAATCACTTGAAATCACCTGAAATCCCCTGAAATCTTGAAATATGAAATCAGGTGTACACCAAATTTTCGAGTTGTAAACCCCTCGATATCATCTAACTCGATACTGTAAGTTTTGAGGGGTAATCGGTTGCACCACTTGGAGAAAAAACATTTAGAAAATTTTAAAAATCTCATAAGAATAACCCAAATTACAATAACCCTAACCGTTCGAACGGAATCAGAATAATCCTAGCCGCTTGAGTCGTTCGAACGGGGCACCACAATGGCGACCTTATGGCATTCTCTGATAACACATAAATATTTAGGCCTACATCTTTCCAAATGCATGAAAGACCAAAACAAAAATGTACAAAAAGTAAAGACGGGGGAAAAAACCTTTTCCCTTTGATAAACTTGTGTCGAAAGATATAAATCCCTCTTCCCTCAGTGTAATTTCGCTCCTGGTGAGTTCATTCAGGACCATTATGAATCATAGAAAATGTACAGATAAATTTAATTCATCTGGATGTGGGGTTAGCGACTTCATTCAGCAATCAGGTATGTACACTTGAGAGTGTTCATGTAATCAGAGATCAGGTGAGCACGTGACATCTAATCACATGATCCGAGATCAGATATACTCACAAAAAATCGCATTGTATACCGGTGTGATTCACTCAACTGACAGATTCAAGGACTTATTCGAGACTACATAAGATCGATCAGATTACTTGACTAATGTCGAAGATACAATCGTTTCCGTGTTCTATTCTCGAAAGATACGCATTTTCAGGTCACTGGCCTTTACATTTCGACAACCCCTATATACCCCCGCCAATATACAAATGCGCACGCACACTACCCTTGTTTCCGACCGGACCGCCAACAATCGTTCATTAGAACGTATATGATAGTGAGGTTCACATCCATCCTCACCATTTAAATGTATTTGTTTTAACGGTGAATGATGAATGTGATGGGAAATTGAGATGAAATGTGATTTGGCCTAGTGCATGGGAAGGAAGTGGTCGTGGTATTCTCATAAGGAACCATCCAAGATTCACTTTAACGACAAAGCGAAACGACAAAAAGCCTCTGTTAGGATGGTCCAGTTGGCGGGCATAGAACCCAAGCCTTCTGAATGACGGTTCAGTGGCCTCATAATTCATGTATGTACCAGACATTTTAAGAGCGCAATGACAGCGGTTTATGTAAGTATTAGGGGAGATTTATTGTAATTATTTCTACGCAATGAAAGTTCGCTATGGACGTATGGACGAAAGTTCATATGGACTTGGAAGGTTAGCGAAATAACAGTTTTTTGGTGATAAGTTCGAAACGGTATACTATAGATATCAAATTGCTAAAAAGGAGAAACACATAATATATTTTAATACCACGTATAAGTAAAATATATTCACCATATCGCGTAACTTTCATAGGTTTACAACTAGAAAAAAATATATTTGCGTTATTGTGTACCTGTGAAAATGTTACAATCCAAGGTTTATAATTTTCTTTTCATTCAGAGGTCTGAGTTTCTTCTTCATAATAATTTTGATATCGCAACCGTTCAAAAGTTATTACCAAAAGGGAAAGACTGAAGTTTCGCTAAATCGACTCCCATCCGCTTAGCAAGTAGAAAATTGCAATGTTATGGAAAAAGATATAGACTATAATAGGGACATGGGATGTTGACGTTTTTTCTTCGATACAAGGTCAGGTCTTCGCTTAGTATGCACACTGTATACAGGATGTACGTACTATCAGGATGTACCACAAGGAGCGCGAGTAACAATTTTATCATATGCTTTTTTATTCTATGGCGTTCAATACAGATTTTCGATAAAATTGGTTGTGCGTTCAATTTCTGTTGGCAATATATTATTTCATGAAAACAACCTGGCAGCTGTCAACGATGGCAGGACGGACTCAATATTTCAAGATGAAAAAATAATAATACGTGATTGTACTTTATTTGTAAATGTGTAACTTTCATGATTTACTATCTGTCGGTTTTGCGTGTTTTCCTGCAATTTTCCGCTGAAAACGACGGTCAAGCATAATACAAAATTTCGAACTTCCATACCATTGACTAAAGATGGGCCTATACTATCTTTAGTCTATGCTTATAGAAATAGAATATATAGGACTTCAAATAAATGCAGATATACAACTTTGGGAATGTCTTCTTTTCTAAGACCACTTTCTGTAAATTTAGGATTGTCAACAATATATGTATATGTATAATATGTATAGGCCTATGTATAAAGTAGAGACTGTGGAGAGTGACCACAGTATTCGATATGTATAGCAATTTGATTCAAAATTCAAAATAATAAGCCAAGCATGGACGAAAAATATACTTTCGTCAATCTATACGTCATTGCCTCGGGAGAGAATTCATATGATTTTCCGGAACATTTGTGCAGCCCGCGAGAACAAGTAAAAAGGTGAATAGGCCCATAAAAAGGTGTGCATCACTGCCCTAATAGATGACATTCACTGACCATACTTATATCAACGAAAGAAGCAGAAGGTCTACGAAACTATAACAAACACAAATATACTATATGCAAACCAAAGTGCAAACGCAGCGTATGCCCTGTAGGCCTAATAATGCAGCTCTAAATCATTATACATGGTGATCATTTTATTTATTTATAAACTGGGTTTAACGACGCACTGTAATGATAACTAATATCTATTCGCGTCGTTCATTCTAATAGATTCTAATTAATAAATATAGAAAAATATTTCACTTTTCTTTCAAATTTCTTCACTGCGACACTAGTCTGAAATAGTAGGCCTATATAATAATATCCAGCAATTCAATCTTGTGCATAAATTACGTGAAAATAACATTTTTGGAAAAATGTTTGTTTTTAATTTTTTCCTCGCTTATTTTTCCAAGTGGTCCGTCCAAGCGACTGTGACAGACAATATAAATGTATATGCCTAGTTTTATTATACCTGGAAAGCGCGAACAAAAATAAATCGGCACTTACTTTCAAAAAACGTAATTTTTTAAATCGTTTTAAGACGTACTTTGTCTTCGTTTACGCTTATCCAAGAACGGCATAGCATTTTCAATGTATTATTTTTGAGGACTAAAGCTTTCAAAGGCGTAAAATCCTGTAAATTGCATCGAGATTGTGTAAATAAAGTTTTTACTGGAGGATTTAGAATGATATCTACAGTCACACAGTGACGAACCATCTGTCTTCATGAATACGAGTATATAATTATATACGACCTAGCAGTACTGTATATGCGCGAATGACCTCACACCCCACCAGTCTGGGTAGCATCCAACGCACGCTACGCGACAGACATACACGCGGCACGTGTCTATCTCTCTCTCCCTCTCGTCCGCAATATAACCACGTCGCTGACGCGCCGTTAAAACCCGTAACCCATTCTTTGACTTTTCTTTCTCCCTCAAGCGCCACATCAGACACTTTATTGACGAAGTTGAAATAACGTAATACAAAGTAACATTATTGCAGTACGCACACGAATCAATGATATTATATTGGTACTAGAGTAATTTTGAACAGAAAAATAAACTGGTGTACAGGAAAAAAGGTCCTACACCTACTTCTGGAAAAATAATGGTAAATAATTACTTTAGAATTATGTAGGTGATACACACGTTTCGAACAAATGATATATTTGTTATCACATTTTTAAAATATTCATTTTAGCCATATTGACTCACATATCCATGCATACCAAGACAATCTAGCATAAATTCGATATCAATTATAAATACGCCCACATTCTGGGCATACAAACAAGAAACAATAAAACAAACGAACAGCTTGATCGGTTGGTGTTTATTAGTGATACCAGTATTAAGGTTCTGTCACTGTCAGAGGCTGTCATGTTGTAGTGCTGCTCCCCCCCCCCTCCTCTTGTTCAGCTAATAATTAAAGCTATCGCGTTACTATACCAGTTATGGACTAGGTTCATCGCAACTGACGGGGTCAAAGGCTCAAAATACTTCTACATTTATCTACCATTTTTTAAATTACTTATAAACGTCCTGGATCATTCAATTCAGTCACAAATATTTCGATGTTACCACTATTTAAATAGGTCCAACATGAAAATTATGTAGGCCCTAACAAAATAGTTGATCAAAGTAGATCGACCAACGAGATTGTATTCAATTGACGTTTTGTATTTGAATTCAATTCCAATTGTTTTTATCGACTTGTAATTATATGTAAACTGAAGCCTATATTTGAACATGTATATAAATCAGAAAGGTAAATAGAGGAAATTGAACTTGGAGAGAAATTAATTTTATTGGCAACTGTTCAAAAGACATGAGTGAGCACAGGGATTCAGTGTGGTATAGTGAATCAAATATTACAATACCGTACAATAATTTTGAAAGAAATTAGAGATAGTAAATAGAAATTGAAAAAAATGTTAGAGATTCAACAACTGAAGATGAATTTGAATTCATAGTTTGACGTAAATGATGTGTATCTACGTTATATTATTAGACATTTGTATGTGGAAGAATTATTAGATAATAATTATATATTCCTTAGTAGTCACTGGATACTTTTCTGTTCACACGTTGGTAGCTAGATCACACAGGTACGAAAATAAACAGGCCATATTATTGCGACTTTTTCTTACATGCACAGTGGCGTCGACATTATTACTGTACAAAATTTTGGTTGTATCATAGTTGTAGAAATATAGTAACCATAGTATTGACATTGATTTTACAACAATACTTATTGGTACCCAGTGCGATTGATACGTCTAGAATGCACAGGGTAGTTGTCCTACAGCATGGTCAAAAAATACCTAAAAATCTTCCCTAAACGTTCTGAAAATTTCTGAAATATGTTGATGTTTAGGTAATGGAAATTGGGAAAACACAAATTTCGGTTATCACATAACAATCAAATTTTTCATTATTTTATAAGAGCCGTCACTTGTGACTGTTTGATTGATTGTTTGTTGGTAATAATGGGTATTATGTTATTAGACCTAGACAACTTCGTCGGATATTGTGCATGATAACGTACGTTTTTTATACTTCACTCTATACCGTATTTGTATAAGTGTGACCTAGAGTGTGACCCCATACAACAAACGCACTCAGAGACAATATAAAAATAATGTACAACAGTGCTTAATATGCGAATGATTCTTAATTAGGGCCCTGCATAATAATATAGTTGCAATACTGTATTGTTGGTGATGATAATAATGGTGGTTAGTATTGACATTGACAGCTGCTGTAGCGCGCAGTGGTCAATACACCGTCGTTATATGTGATAAAATGAGCTTACCTCCCAGAAGATCGTCATTAATTGATTTCGGTGTGGACGTCATCGTGAAATTTTAATAAACCCTGCCACCATACGCAGTAGAAAACACTGACAAACGACTGACAATACACTGAGCCTGATGAAGTAAACGCGACGCACACCAACAAGTACTGATAACACTCTGGCGTCTACTTTGCTTTGTGCTTGTGATTTGTTTTGGTAAAACGTCAACAAGGGAACGTCATAGAAATATTAACCAATCGTAGTGAGTTATCGAAATGGTCAATATAAGTACCGTATTTATGCACACTTCTTTATACGGATACCCATGTTACTTGTGTTACAACAAAAATTTTCGAAGGTGAAATAAGCTAATTTCTACTTATCACTATTTTAATGTGTTTGTGAATGTATGTTGGCCGTAACAGGTATATTTTTGACTTTTTAGGTACATTTAGTTCTGCTTTCTCTTCCAGAGTACAGCACTGCTCGTCTCTTTCTGACTCTCAAAAATCAACAGCTGATGAAGTTTGGTTGGTCCGTGATTCGTGAAACGTAGGATATTTATTAAATTTTTATCGGCATAACAGTTTCGATAAGTGTAGAAGCGATTGATCGGAGAGCGGTACAAAGGTTTGTAATTTATCCTCAAGATGTTTTCTGTTTAATTTGTTCCACAATCATTCACCAATTTGAAAATATATTCTTGACAAACTTTTACTTGCTGGGCTGGGCCAATGCCTTTTTCGTGGGTTGGATGTAAAATGGTCGCTGTACTCAATTCAATGTAGTAGTAATAGGCCTAGGCAATGACCTAGGTAAACCTGATTTATATAATTAGCCTCAATAACATTGAATATCTTTATCTAACTCAGTTAGTGGACCTTATGTTAGCAATATTACTGTTTAAAGATATTGTATCAATTGATGAAAATGCTTGCAATATTGAATCATTAATATTAGAGAGGTGAATCCATTCAAATAGGCATAGCAAACATAACCAATAATAATAGATTTGTGATCCATATGTGTCAAATTTGTAATTTTTTCAGTGTAGTGTATTTACAGTTGTTCTATTCTTACAGGCATTTAAAAATTAGGAAATTATAATGAAGATTCCTACTGGTGGCTCTGGTAATGGCTATTATGGACATGAAACTAACGTAATTACATATCCATCTGAGAATGCTGATGTAAGTAATGGAGCTACCGTAGATTCTCCCACACTTGACGGGGACTTCTCGGAGTATATGTGGATGGAAAACGAAGAGGAATTTGATAAGCAGGTAAGTAGGACAAGGGTCAGCGCCCTGATTTCCCGGCCACTCTACCAATATTGCTCGACTGTAGGTCTAACTGACAGCTGTTGAAAATTGTCTGTATTTCTATTTCATAGTTGCTTCCTTGATCCTATTCCCTTATTACAAATATTGTGTGGCCGGGGAAAGCTCAGTGGTTTTGGAGAAATCGATATATAACCCGTGAAATGAAACTTTGTGCATCGTAAACAATATGCAACCACCTGTAACTATGCACTCGGCACTAGAACGATCGTCGAAATATCAGAGCGTCAGTGGTAGGCCTATTATATTCACAACCGCGGCCTGCCGGAATCGTATGCAAGCCGAATCAAAAGTTCTGCAGTGACCAAAAACTAAAGCAATTACAAAATCCTTTGAATTATTACATTTTTGAAAGCACCCACACTGAAGTTATACAACTATGATGACTACAACTATGATGTCAATCTCTCCTTTTGCTTGTGTATGCACCTCATCAATAATGTTAGCTGAACAGCTGTTCAATAATTGACAGAAGTGCTAGAGCGGCCAGAAATCGCGACACTTGCTAGTCTTGCTCAAAGTAGAAATAAGTGAAGGCCCTACTTGTAAACCACTAGATAAAACCATTTGATGATTTTTTCCTTTCTTACTCTAAAATATCTCCTATGGGTTTAATTATGTATGGGTAATTCTACAATTAGCATTTTACGAAATGACACGATTTTATTAGATAAATGTAGTGGAATCTTTTTACGTAATTATATATAAGCCTATCCAACAAAAGTAATAAAACGTCATCTCACGTGACTATTATTTTTGGACCAATTAGTTCACCATGTTTAACAAAAATAACATGAACATTTTTGAAAATATCCATAAGAATTATATGCTGCTTGGATAAATTGATTATTTATTTAGAGAACAACATATAAAACCTAAGTAGGCTAAAACAATTGTTCAGTGACTTCATGTCACTGTAGCACAAAATGCTCTCACCCAAGTACCAGTAATCATACGCCTATGGGAAAGTACGAAAATGACCTGATGTGTTGCCAACATTAAAAATTAATCTGTCTCTGATTATAGTCACCCTCCCCCACCTCCCCACAAAATATAATGGCAGTACCATATTTTCAATTGAAATGTATCCTTTGTAATGTAGGCCTATTTTCTGAATTAAGTTGGGTTTTAAATGGGTACTGGTAGGCCTAAATATACTATTCAATTTATCTAACCAAACAATTGAAACAATGCCCCCTATTTTATATAAATGCATTTATATACAAATCTTCTGCATTCTCACATATCATTCATCCATCAGCATGACATGTATGGCCTAGTGTTTACTTGATTTAAAGTAGTACGGGGTCTAAATCTACTTTCTGTAATTGAATCTACAATTAATAATTTTTAACCATCATTGATGGTAAGGAATGATTGGACATGCTTACTTGTCTACCAAATGAATGTAATTCCCCATATAATCCAGCTGTTGGTGGAGTAATTGAGCATCAATATAAAAATGAATGTAGTTTGATTATTGAGTACTGGTAAATGTTCATTATTCAGCGAATGTGTAAATGTGAATGAGATTTTTTTTCATTTGTCTTCCAAATTACTGAATGAAGTGTGTCAGTTATTTTTACGAACTAACAGTAGGCCTACAGTAGGCACGTTATATATTTCTATGCAATTGCCAGTAGGCCTACCATTAGGACTTGGGAGGGAAGGGTAAACGGCGCAGAAAAATGACGAGGAAGAGCAAATAACTTTGAGGATTCATATGGAAAAACAGAAAGTCCAAGAAGAACGATTGAATTGGGCGTACAATATATATAGGGCATATCGTTAGAAAAGTTGAATAATTTCAATTTTACATTAGGGACTAGATAAAGAGAAACATGTTGAAATGAGAAAATAATAATAGAGAGATGTCTTTTAAATTATTTTACTAAAAGCTATATGCCTATTACAAAACAAATGACACAAAATAATGAACTCGCTATCAATTTGTTGTAGGAATAGCTACACAAATAAAACAAAACAATTGATCAAAAATAAATCAACAAGTACAGTGATGGGCTAGTGGTAAAATAAAGAAACAATGTCAATTGCAGTACTATAACATGAAGACAAATACAATTGAACGTTTTTATAAATAATCACAGGGCTCATCTTAAAAATAAGTATAAAGCAAGATAGTATAAATAGCAGGTGGCGCCTTAGTAATATCAATTTAATTTGACATTTAGAGGAACGTAAGAGATTATAGAACTCGAAGTGCTCTTGGGAGGTAGATTCAACATGAACATTATCTGTAATGTTCAACTGGGGTTATAGGCTAGGTCACAATCAGTGCCAAGGGCAGACTGAATGAGCCTAGCTATCCAACCTCCAACTGCCAAGCAACCTCAGTCCTGCACCGTCAGATCATACATAAACGATCCGGAATTAAGTCATTTATAGCTTCACACTTTTTGTTAAAGCCTCAATTGATATTTTCCTAGTTTATAACCGAACAAATCATAGCATATTTATTTGTTATATCAAATTGGTTGCGGTAAAACTGCGAAAATTCAGGTATTTATAGTATAAGAAGCACAATTATTAATTTATGCGTACATAAATTGCAATTATTGTAAGCCAGAGGTGTTATGATAGTTGCCAGTGAAGTGAAAATTGAAAAAAATTGCTTATACACTTTTTATTTGGTTATTAAATTATTACTCAGTAGTTATGAGTAGGCCTAGTAATCATTCGTAGAGCATAATCAATAATAATTATAGGCCTGGGTGGGTCCCTAGTTATATACTTGTCCGTATGAAAGAAGGTCATCTTCCATTGTAACAAACACAAATATTACCAGTTCACTTACACACTTAGTTTATTGCTTGGTATACTTCAGGAGTATGATTTATAAGTACGAGATTCTTTAAGAAACGACTACATCTTTCAGTCCACTTGATAGGCCCTACTTGAAGTTGCAGCAAGATTATTTTTGCTAATCACCCAAATTCTTATAATTATTTGTATTCTAGACTATCTTGTGATTTAGTTTTAATTCAACTTACAAGTGGTTGTATGCCTATAAATTTACAAAGGAATGAAGAAATATAATACAATGTCATATTTGATTACTTTATTGCTCAAGTGTATGTAATAGGCATATGAAGATCGATGATTTCACGCGTTTCCAAAACGAGTCGGTGTTGAAAGTAGAAGTTACGTCAGTGCCAACGAGGTGTGACATGTTGCTTTTCATATACTGTAGGCTACTCGGCATGATTTACCATTGTAGGCAAATGACTACTGTTGTTTTGTTACGTTGTTTTGTTACGCCTACCCAGCATAGTATATTAGGATATACCTAGCTTCAATTTACACTTTGTTGATGTAGACCTACCTACCTCGTCCAAAACCCAAGCTGTTTCTTTTTTTAAAGTCCTTTCGTTTTTCCCCAAAATTGGAAATTGAGCTGGAAATTTCACCAAATTACGTCCCCAAAATTGTAAATTCCAACAGCAATGGATAATTTTCAAAATGTGATGCAATTTTCAATAGCAAATTTGCTCTTTAAAAAGCTGTTGGTGTAAGCCTATAAAACACTTTTGTTCTTTGTCAAGGTTATGCAACAGCTGGAAGAAGAAGCTCTAATGGAACAATGCATTGAAGCCATGCTGGAAGACGAGCGCGAGATTCGTAACATCCACAATCAAGCGGCCACACCGTCAGTTCCTCCTCCAGAAGCCCGTCAACCGTGGAGCACTGGTACCAACTACGGAGCCCAGCCATCTAGGTATGTTGGATTACTTCAAAATGACTAGGAAATCGCTATGTGCGCTTAGCGTTGTCAGATGATGACAACGATGAAATGGAATAACGGGAGTAATCTTTCTGCAAATTTTGTCACCTTGGTTTTTGACCTGTAAAGGAAAAACGTGCAACTAAGATGCATCGAGGTTACCCTGGTGGTTTCACTCGGCAGTGAAAACGTTTCCATTTCATGCGTACTGTTCTTGCACCTACGGATTGCTGCTCTCCCTAGTGTGCAATTTGAAACTGTGTGTCATTCCTTCCTTATACCTCAAATATTTCTTCTAAGATGTAATGCATATTGACATCCCAGTTGCGATTGAAATGAACAAATGCGCTAGGTTTATACAAGGGAATATTTACTGCTGGTGTAATTCAATACAATATAATTATCATTTGTTTGACTTCTCAAACCATTTCAATTACATATATTGGTCTGTATACTTGCAATATAAATGACATTATTATGAATCACTTCACAACTTGATGCATAATTTCACTTCAATATCTCCGTTCTCTGTTATAATTAACTGTGGCAGACAGCCGTGCAAACGTAGTCTTGCTTGTATCCTTGTATTTGTAAAGAGAGTCAGTTCCTTGTATCACTACTAGATAAGTGACCAACGGTCGAAGGTTCGGAGATGTGGACGGTATATTTGAATATATTTGAATATGGGAAGTTGAACCAACATAAAGAGAAGTGCAAGCCAACTCAACCTTCAACATATCTTGAGTTCAAGAAATGTCTCGATTGCAGTGAATCGTCAAGTTTGGGTGGAAATGAGCTCGGTGATTATCAGAAAATACCTAATAGGTATCTTTCAGTATCAACTAAACTAAGCTTTGTAATTAACTACCAGAGTTTTATTTGAGCGATGCGGCTCCCAATATCTGATTGACTTGTGTGATCCAGCGTAGGTCCCCTGTTGATAATATTAGGCTAGCAATATATAGATTTTCAGAGAAAATTCATATTTCAGTTCTAGAGAACCAACATTTCCTATTACAGATATGCTTTTACATGGTGGTAATAAGGCAATATGTCTGTTGTTTTGTCAACGTGTTGCTCAGAATAGGAATATGTTGAAATGTTGATTCTCTCCGAGGACTTTCAACAACAATCAAAATAAACAATAGAAATAAACTAGGTGTATATTCAAAGCTCGAATGATTGAAAGACCATATTTGAAAATATTTAATGAACAAAAAACAATAAACATGAACAGAACTGTAATACTCGAGTAAAAAACAAAATAAATAAGGAATATATACGTATTATGAAAAGACGTAAATGCTAGCTAGCACTAAAAAGCAACGTTTAAGCAACTGTTTATGATTTGGAACTACGTATCTACAAGCTTCTCGTCATGATTATAATGTGTGTGGTCTCGTCTCTAGCAATCCTACGGACATCTGCCAGACAATGGAGAACTTACGAGTACGAGACGACTTGGCTAAAGAGGTGAGTAAATCAATCAACACACGTTGGCAAAAACACTAGTGGAAAGAGCTTGAGAATATTGTAGACATTTCATACAAAAAATTATATTTCCAGGCAAATGCAACATATTATGCTTTGTAAGATAGCCATCTGGAGTATTTACTGTATTACCGTGTATAAAATGGAAAAACACAACAAAAATTCAAAATATGTGGTCTGAATTATCTAAAGATATTAAATTTAGTATGTAGGCCCTAGCCCTCTCATTCTAGTGTTCAAATTTAGTAGACCCTAATATAATGTTTTTTTTTTTTTACTTTTTTGACTCATTTTTCAATGTTGGGTAACTTGTCTGGGTTTTTTCAAAATTTTAAAATAATTTCTCTGAACTGGTCCAATTGATTTTGCTTCAAAAAGGCTTTGAATGTAGGCTTGATGTAGGCTTTGAATTAACAATTTTTACTATTATTTTTAATATTATACCTAATATTATTTAATATTATTACTAGTTCAACTATGAAATGTAACTACACAAAAAAATTGTTCATCAGTGTAATTGACCATGTAAATAGCAAGAAATGCTAATGAAGATATTTACTACTACTACTACTACTTCAAAAAAGTTTCCAAGCGGGCAAGCCATTGTTCCCAAAAAAACGCTTCGAGGTGATTAATTAAATAAGTAGTAATTCCACTGTCAAACAAAACGGAAAGCACCTTAAGAGTCGCCTGGAGCTCATCAAACATGCCGCATTGTTAAATTTAACCAATGACCGAGCCCAACGTATATTTCCATTCATTCACTTTTATTCGCTTGTTTTTTCTTGATGACGAATTTTCTTTCGTTTCAGAGCACGTTGAACCCAGACGCAGCGGAGTTTGTTCCGATACGCATGCCGGTGGCAGTCGCGCCCGTACCTTCTTAAAGTTATAAACACTCGTTTCATTTTGTAACTGAGCAACAACATTTCATTGGGTGTAGGTTGACGGCAAGAACTCTGATTGGTCGTGTACTCTCTTGTGTGCGTGCGTGCGTGTGCATAAGAAGAATGGGAGGGATCTACGGCAATATTCTAAGGTTGTAGCAACTAGCATTACACATCATGCATTCTTCACAAGATTTAATTATAATAATATATGATATATATTAGTGATGCCAGATGCCTTTAGGAAACAAGTTAGGGACCGGGTACCCGCCAAAATTACCCAGGTATTTCCCAGGTAATATCGGTGTATTTCAGAGGAATTTTGATGAAAATCTGAAAACAGAAAACACTATTTTTTGGCTTCAACGTAATTCCTTTCAATCCCTCAGTTTCATCAAATTCAGAGTTGTCATCGTACTTCGAAGAAAAACACATCCGTCAATCAGCTAACCCATGAATATAAGCAGTTCGAAGTCTCCAGATTTAGAGGCAAGACCATCAGCTACCTAATAGAACTGAGCTGAATCGTGATTATACGGAGTCAACCCTGATAGGATTTTAACTCTGGTTCAACCGGATCTGAACCACCGGTGAAGGAGAGGGAGATGGATTAGGAACAAGAAAATGTGTTGAACTTTGAATATTTTACAATAGACAATAGAGACATATTTTGAATGATTATATTTGTTACTTTATTCTTGTTCATAGTAGGTAAAGAGTTGTCTGAAGTACCGATGTACAATATAGATGCTTTGATAGATTGTCCTCATTAATTAGTCCTAACAGTCGGATGTGTCTCCCAACAATCGCCTGAGAAAGATTATCTTCTGGGTTTTATGTGCACATCGTGACTGTGAAGGAAACGAAAAGAATTCAAGGACAATTATTATGCGAGGTTCGGCTTGCTGCAACGTCTCTTGTTAGGTCCATCCCGTGATTCACGCACTCTATTCTTCATATTGCGGGTATCGGGATAACATAATAGGCCTAATACCCGGTAATGCAATATTCGTACCCTACCTGGGTACCAGAAGGCATCACTAATATATATATATGTATAATATATATATTATAATTTATAAACTAACAAACAAATACTTAAGAAATTGAGAGTAGGCCTATGTTAATTTTTAGTTTCATACAATTTTACTTTAAATAAAATTATATATTATAATATATAGGCATATAGTTTAGTGCAAACTGTCTGTGTATTATAGCCCATATACATATTTTATCTAGTATATTTACAATTAAGTCTAGGTGATTTTTCCTTGTTTTTTATTTATATTTACGTACTATGTATTTGTAAATTGATTTTTATTTTCGTAAATGATTCACTTTACTATTTATCTGCCAATTAGTCTATATTTTATATATATTGTGAAGACTACAATAAGCTTATTTAGGTTACATTTTTGTTGACAAGGCTCAGTAAATAAACATATTATATTTTCCTGTAAATATAGTTTCTTCGGCTTATGTCACACTTGTTTATTATTTAGAATATGGTATTAATGTGCAATGTAGTGCAAGACATGAAATTAAGCCAAACAAACTGGATACGTATATTTTATTTGAAATGAAATGATGCATTATTGTTACTAATTGGCGGTATGTGTATCTTATTGCAGTGGCAAGCGCAGTTGTTGACAACAGTTTAGGTCTATTTACCAACTTGAGATTCAAATGCATTTAACGGTATAGGAATAAGGAAATTAAATTTTATACATTCTTGATCTTCAATAATACTGTATATCCTTACACCTTTATAAGCATTTTAGTTGAGACATGCATTTTGTTTATCAGACCAAACAATGACTGAATCTGTTGCAATGAATTGCCTTTGCTTATTGTATGTAGGTCTGACCTGTAATATTGTAGCACGTTACATACTAGAGCAGCAAATAGAATCTCGAACTTGCCTGTTGGCTTGATAAGAAGTATCTGTTTTTATTCAATTCAAAATACGTAATTTACTATAATATATATTGAATCTTGCAGTACTGTACCGGTACATTATTATTTATTTGACTCGTTACTCATACATGCATTTCAAAATTGATATTAAGAGGTATGAACTCCAAATGTAGAATTAATAATATCTAGGATATTTTTAGTTCAAAGGTTGTGTTCTAGCATCTTTAGTATTTAGTACGAAACAAATTATTGAAAGGCCAACATGTACAACAAATTTATATCTGGTTGAAATATATTACTGGGCAGTAGCAACTTGAAATCGACTTTGTTTTAAAAGCAGCATACTAGAAGCAGTAATTGAAGATTGTTATTACCTGTACTACTGTGACAATATATATATATATAGGCCTATATATATATATATATATATATATATATATATATATATATTGTACAATATTGTCTCGCTAAACATTAGGGCTGCCGTTCGATAGAAAAATTGCAAACAGTATTGAAATATTACAATCGGCAAACAAAATGGTACCAGACAATTAAGGTATCTGGCTACACAGGGTCTCCGCTCTGTGTTATCATCCAACTTGTGTAACTGCGGCTTGAATTTCTCTCATGCAATATGACATTCGCAGTAGCACCGTATTACCAGTATCAAGATCGAACTGCAGCCTTGATAAACATTATTGTGTGTGACTCTATTGATCAAACTGAGTTAATTCAAATTATTACTGGATCATAATATAATAATTGTTGGTAGTCCTACTTACTGTACTTCATCAAGTATTGATCAAAACAAAACTATTTACTGTCCTTAACTATGATTTGCTTGATGTGAAATCGTGATTTTTATGCCAACTAATGTTATATCTTGGCCTAATGAAAATATGCTACATGTAGCTTATTATCGCTCTGATTTAAAGTGTACATTTATTTGCAAATTGTCTAGTATTTTACAATTGGTTGTTTTTCTGCCATCCTACTAAAATAAATTGAAAGGGTATAAAATGCAAGTTCTTCAACTCTTGGCTTTCATTCTGAAATTAGGTATGCAGTATTTTAACATTTTGATTTAATGTTAAGAAGGTGTAGAATTGAGGGTGTTGAGGCTGCAGTGAAGTCCGTTCAATGTTGACAGTAACGTTAGTAACCTGATTGGAATCGTCAACAATGAAAACAAGTCTGCCGAAACTTGGTGGCAAGTCAACATTAGGAGCCTGTAAATCATTCCTGCTTCTCTACAACAAATACCACATGTTTGTAGGATATGTTTGGCTATGTGATGTTTTACATGCTGTAATATAAAAGTTTGCACCATAATTAGAGAAGCCAGTACTTACTGCTTCTGCAAAATATTTCATATTACTGTATTCCAAAATCTGTTGGCTCGGATTATTGTTTTCAATAATGGACCAAAATCGAAGTACGGTATAATTTCGGTAGATATCAAAATAAATTGCACACAATTCTTTCTGATTCCATTTTTAAAACACCGTGAAATAAGTTATGTAGAATGAAGTTGGCAACATGTAAATTATAGTCACGAATCATGAGTCTAATCATTTGCACGTAATTCTTCCTATTAGATCTTCAGATGGGACTGTCGTGATGATGATACATTATATTTTACTGGTATATTAATTATTATGTGGCATTTCATCATTGTACAACCCAAATAATTCGGTTTGGGAGTGATAGGTGTTTCCATAATACTATCATTGAATAAATATCAGATACTAAACAGATCTTTATCTTATTTGGTTTTACAAATTTCAAAGACACGAACTTGGCATATATACGGTAATCAGAAAGCTAACATAGGTTCTGTTTGTCCTCATGTGATATAGATAACCTAGGGTTCAAATAATTATGTTGGAGTTCAATTTCATTAAATATCGCTAGGCTTCATATATTTGGGATAATATAACAGTAAATTTATAAACAAACTGGAATGAAAGCTCTCTTTTTATGCATGACTTGACAAGCAGTCAAATAAATATAAATGTACACTGTCGTAGGTAATATAATTCTGTACATGCATCACAATAGGTTTTGTAATATGTTCAAATACACAATTAATTCTCTGTGCTTTGCAGTGTTGATTCTCTTGAATATAGATGTGTATAATTCATTTTCAAACTTGTACATTGTTCAAGATTGGTAATTGTTGCTGGAATGTTAAACCTAGGGTTTATCTCGGTTTGTATTTGTACACGTCAAATTAATCTTTCCAACACCACGTAACGTTGACACGTCTGCGTGAATTCTCTTCACAAATTTTATCCTTTCTATTCAACATGTAAATTAAAACCGCTATAATTAGTGGTCCAAGAATAGGTTACCTATTTTGAAAACGACTTTGTTCGCCATAAAAAAAAATCGGACTTGGTTTCACTTTGCTATATTTCACAAGTTCATTCTCAGTTCACAGCGAGAGTTCACATTATGTGGGAGTGGTAAGAAGCGAGATCGTAGTGATTGACTACTACCGGTATATTAATTCTTGTCGTTTCGAAAGTTAAAGGTAGAATATTTATATTTTATAAAAATATGCTGTATTTATATATTTTTTAAACAAAGTTGTTATTTGACTGAACATATTGCACATTTTATGATCATCAATTTTTTACTTGTAAACATTCTTCAAACATTATGAGCAGATGGCTAAAGTAAAAGCCCAAGTTTAAACAAATCTTTTTTAGTAAAGTCTATTCCTGCCAATTATTTAATTATGTATGGCAGCTGTGGTACGAAGTATGAACGCATTGACTAAACTATTGGTTACAGCACGTACCAAGGTCGTATCTGAAATAATCTGTTGACTTGAAAGTGAGAAGTTATCAGTGTTACAACAAGCAATAAATTAGGTTAATAATAATGAGCAGAATGTGTGACAGTCACAGCCTACTATCACACTTCTTGTGTTTTAAACGTAGAAAGAATAAGCTGGGAATAACATGAAATGACACATATTGGCAACTAACGTCGTTATTCATTACCCTCATCTTTACTTTGTTGAATTGTTCCTGGCTAGTAGATCAAGTTTTGGTTAAAATTTATCAAAATATATAAGTACATGATATTGTTTATTATTATATAAATGTAATATACCAATACATATTATATTGCAACATAAAATGTAAAAATGTAAAAGTATAACTTTGAATTAAAAAAAAAACGGTGATCCCTCCATCTATGTGTAGTTTTCTTTACTCTGAATATCACATTATCATATCACATCTTCACGTACGTATCATACCTCGTAATGCTGCTTTAACTGATGAGCTGTGAGTCATTATCAATGTAAAGAGTCTCAAAAGCACATGTTCTAACCAAATCAAGAGGGTTTAATGATTTACATATTTGCAATGCCATTTTGAGTCCATTGATTTTCAGATGAGTGAAGCAAAGGCTCAAATTTATTGTACCATTCGAAAAAAATGTATAGGCGTAATTTTTTGGCGCCCCACAAATCAAACGAGAGTGCAAATTAATTAATTTGAAACTTGGCATACAACTGCATGTCATCATCTAACTCGATACTGTATAGTTATGAAGCGCAATCGGTTGTACCAATTGTAGAAAAAACATTTCAAAATATTCACAAAACCCATAAGAATGACCCAGTAGAGAAAATTTGGACAAAATGTTTTCTTCAAATAAATTCAAATTTTCACAGAATTCAAATATAATAATTATACACATTAATCAAAAGTTTTATATGAATCGGATAAGCCCTTGTAGCTTGTAAACTTGTAAAAATTGTAATTTTTAATATGTATTTTGTTACATCAATTGACCTAATTAAAAAGCAACTGGCCACCAGTTGGATGGTAACACGATTAAATGAGCGACAACTAAAACAGGAAGGCAGTGACATAATTGTTTCAAACTCAAGGTGTTTTTATAGCGCTCCATTACATTTCATATAATATGCCTGCATCCAACCAGGAATATGCTGAAACTTATTTGACTTATTTTGAATCTATTGAAAGTATCATATATTTTTTTAAATTCAAACTAAATCTAAAATGCATACATGTTGCCTATTATGCGTTTTCTTTGTTATTTTTTACAAGATTATCCAATCCGATTGAAAATGCATAGATATGTATGATATATGTGTATGATATAGATATATGTATATATGTATCATTGCTGAGTTCAGATGCAGTAGATTTTTTAAAAATATTCCCCTGTGGGGATTTTAAAATTTTTAATTAATTTACAAAAACAATTAAGACTAGCTGGTATGACACCAATTTCTAGAAAAAAATCAATTTATTACTTTGCTAGACTTTGGCCTTCATTTTTCTTCAGTATAGAATGGAAGGAAGTCTTTGCCATGTTATCAAAACACCCAAATTGAAAATCTTTTCTTTTCATTGTTCATGCTACCAGCTGTATTTGATCATTAAATAGTCCTAGCCTAATTAATAATGATGTAATCAGTTATGTTGCAACCATGTCTCATATGAAAGGGGATTAATAGAGAAAATTACATTTTGTCCATTGTGTATGCAGTTTCTAAATGTATTGTTTCATTTTTTGTTTTGATCTTTTGTTGAACTGTTGGTTCAATCATGGATTTATAACTGTAGTACTCCATGGTTTAATAATTGATTTATACTTATAAGTATGAGTCCATGATTTAAAAATGAATTATTAGTTTTGTTTGATCTACAAAAAATCACGTGTACAATATTTCACCTCGTTCCACAGGTAATCGTGCTATCCGCATTCCACAACTCCTTTTTTTGGCGGGAAAAATGTTACCTGGTTGATGGCCTTCTGTAATGGGCGGGAGGTACGCACGTTTTTGACAGCTGTTGCTTGGGGCACTAGTGCACTGGAATGGCATTGAAGTGAGCGTCGCTATTCGTTATTACTCAGTTCTGTTGTCTCGATTATTGCTGTAGGAGTACGTACCAATTCCGCACTTCAAGTTAATGTTGTTTTCGATTATTGTTCTTCTGCATGGATCATAATACGAGAATGTTAGCAAACCATTGTTCAAGTATTTGTAAGTATTCCAATAGTAGATCTGTCAAGATCTACCTAGACATACAATGATTGTAATATATGCTATCAACAATGCTGCCTAGGCATAGCAAAATGTCAATGCCATGCATCAACGACACAAATGACAATAAATTATCAAATAACATGGAACCAATTTGTAAATTGTCTAAATACAAGATTGCCATGGTGAGACATGGAGAGAGCGAATGGACAGTCAAGAATCTATTTTGTGGATGGTATGATGCTCCACTCAGCAAAAAAGGTTAGTAGCCCAAGCCACTAGATGACTGGGCCCTAGGCCTTTCAGGCAATTATTTAGCCCTATTGATAGGCCAACAGTGTTTTTCCTAGACAATGAAGACCCTAGATAATTTTCCAAAAGCAGGGATGTGGCCTAGGGCTAGGCGTAGGCCTAGCGTAGTTGGAAAATCTAGGTAGGCCTAGGCTTTGAGTTTGGCCTAGGTCTACAGAGGCATTGAGATGACAGTGGGAAGCCAATAAGGAGTATGTCCTAGCTGTATTGAGAACAGTAATTTAGGAATCAGGAGACCGAGATTCGATTCCCACCATAGGGCCTAGTTGACCATCAGTAGTGGGGTATAATTTACATGTTGACTCTGTTTCCATAAGGAATAATGGCAACGAGAGAGAAATTAGTTCATTCTCTTCCTGTTCATATTTCTTCATGAATTAATGGTATCTCCTGGTCACATTGCCTTTAATTCTAATACCTCGTTCTCGAACGCCCATAGACCTAGACCTAGCCCTAGTACTTGCAGTGTGTCGTAATAACCAGTATAGTCAGTAAATAAAGAAAGAAGGTACCGTACCGTACCGTGTTTTCATATTATGATATGTCTACTGATTATCAAGAGTAGGCATATTTTTTTTTTATCCTTCAGTATCTATTAGTTTGATACCGGTACGTATTTTTAATGTAAATTGCTGTACTGACAAAATTGTTTCAAACCAACTTTTCATGTCCTTTGACTTGGAAATAATCATCAGCAGACTCACTCCTATGATAAAACTTGTATTTTTATATTTTGGCATTTTGGTAAGTTACTGTAGGGCCTACATCATGCAAAGTGAATTTTGATAAACCATTGGTAGGCCCTATATGATTATCAATTGTTCCAAGCGTATTTGTATTATAGCACCAATATTAGAGTAGTTGCCACAATTACTCCCCCGGTTAGTCGCACAATGATTAGACTGTACATTTTAGAAACGTTAATAAATGGGACCATCACTTGATTAAAAATATATTACCACTTCTGTGGAGTGACCGTTCGAAATTCGTACATGCTCCAGAGGACACCCGGCCAACCGCAGACTATAATTTTTAGGAATTTGCTTGGATATACTTTGATGTTATTTTAGAAGTAATCCTGATTCTGAATATTGCTTTGCTTCCAAACACAAAAACTAACTGAATTTGCTTTTGCAACAGTGACTTCAGGCCAGGCCTAGATATATACACTTTTTAGCGCCAATATTTTTTCTTGACTGAAAATTCTTTTTTCTCATTTCATTGACTCTGTGAACTGGCAGCGTCTTTTATCCGTAGTGATCAATGATCACAACACCAAAGAAAAACGTCCACCGTAATTAATTTTAATAAATACAATGAAACTAAAAAAAATAATTAAACTAGGCCTATAGGCCTAATTCAAATTATACCGTAGCATACATGAAAAAGGTAAAACAGTAGAGGCCTAAATGCTGAAATTATTTCAACATACTAATTTAAAAAACGATGCCACATTCAAAATTTAAAAAAGAGGACGGTAACGTTTACATCTCAAAAACAAACTAATGATCTAGCTAATATACAATTCGAAAACTTGGGATCAAAATCAGTTTAATTCACTTCGCAATTTGACAAACATCATTTGCTGGTATTCGTCGTACTTGGACTCAATGCCTGGGTGTATGTCAATTTAAAGATACAGCCCCGGCATTTCTTTACACTACACGACTAAAGATAAGTGCTTACCAATCGACCAGTTGAATTTATATCATTTGTGGTGATTTAGAGATACCCCACTGATTGGATGTCAGTTTTACCACAGTTTTCAGCCCACTTGATTGGATGTTATGTTAAATGATGTCAAAGGGTTGTGGAAACGAAAGTGGTTGATTGTGGGTAAATTGGCAGAATTGGTTACCATTTTCTTATAGCTAAGCCTTTGCTAATCTTAATTCATTTGTTTTGTAATTGGTGTTTTCTAATAAGTTGAATCTTGATTAGATCTATTAATTGAAGACAGTGTATGCTAAGAATCAATATTATTCTACTGCTTGAAACTATTTTAAATAAAATTAACTTTTGGTGTCAGTAGAGCTCTACCATGCAATAGGTCAATGTTCTCCAAATCAATTCCTTTAGAGGCCTAGGTAGCTAAAGAGAATTAAACTTGAACCCATAACCCGTGGTCATAGATGAAATTGGCCATAGACATGTCACGCAATGTTGAAAAAACTGACCCCCACATTTCCCTTCACTCTCATCTAGCTCCCTCACCTATAACATGTGTAGTACCTATGCATATCACTAGAAAGCGCTACAGGCATGCTGGATTGTACTGCTATCGAGCAGTCACCAGGGCCAATCATTCAGTGGTCAGCATAGGTACTATTTTCAGTCTTGCAGACATAGGCGAGAGGAATGGAGGTGTGCACGGGTATTTATTCTTGTTTAGCCATAAGGGTGGACCGTCTTGGTAGTATATCTTTCGTACAATATGCTGTGGCCAAAACCTTTATGTATAATTGCTTTTTAAAACAAAACAAGCTGTCTCAACAAACACGTCAATGTCACCATTGTTCTATTTCTAATAGGGTCCATCAAGAAATAAAAAAGTATTAAACAAAAACAATTCTTCAAGTGATCTGACTTCTATCAATAGACCTAATCAAGATCTATTTGAAAACGCCAATTACAGAAAAAAAATTGACTAGCAATGGCAATCAATTCTTGAAAATAACCTAATTGTGGTATTGTAGAGTATAAATTACGTACCGGCACCGTACAAAATACATTTTGCTAAAAAGGGACTATTTGCATCATGGCTAAAAGTTGTGGGGACAGCTGGCCCAGATGACCAGAAATGAGACGTGTGGACACCCTAACAATAATGATGTGTCATTGCGGCAGGTTAGGTGTCTTTTGTGCTGTGCGAAACAACCGTGTAATATCAGGCTGCTACATGTAGGCCTACAGCATTCTAGTAAATCTAAATTTTTAAATGAACCACCAACTATAATAAAATTTGTAAAATTGAATTTTCGATAGCACTGAAAATACAGTTTGATTGCATGGATAGGAGGTACAGTAGCAGATATATTTACAGGGCCCAAATAACTAAAATTTTATTTTATTTATAAATTACCTTCAGGACTTGAAGAGGCTAAAGTATCTGCTCGAGCTCTGAGTGACATGGGACTAAAGTTTGATGTAGTACACACATCACTTCTTCAGAGAGCACACCAAACACTCGACATCATTTTACAAGAGATTGGCCAACCTGATTTACCAGTCGAACAGTCATGGAGATTAAATGAGAGACATTACGGAGCTTTAACAGGGTTTAATAAGGCCGAGACTGCAGCTAAATATGGGGCAGAACAGGTTGGGTGATTCATTCCTGGTTTGGCCAGTTATTTCAATTGACCTGCATCATTCAAAAGGGAATGTCTTTACTCATTTTAGGTCCAAATTTGGCGACGAAGTTTTGATACACTTCCACCTCCGATGGAAAATGATCACAAGTATTACCACGATATTGTTGACAATCCTAAATTTACAAAAAATGGTCTTAGAAAAGAAGACATTCCTAAAGTTGAATCTCTCAAGTCAACAATGCTACGAGTTGTACCTTACTGGAACCAAGTTATTGTTCCTGAAATAAAGAGTGGAAAACGGATTTTAATTGTCGCTCATGGAACTAGCTTGCGCAGTTTGTTGAAACATATCGACCGTAAGTACCAGACAACTTCCCAACATACCAAAAAAGTGCTGTCTCAATTATTCAGAAATTGAATGTAACTTATAGGCCTATATATATATATATATTTTTAGTCTTCTGAAAAACAAAAATCAATATATGTTTATTTTAGGTTCTTTTCAAATATTAATTTTTATACTCATGATTAGACAGAACACTACTGCACTATCTAACCTTCAAATAAGTATTATCAAATGCTGAAATAAGCAGTAACGAATCACAAAAATCAATTGTACAGTATTGTAATTGTAAAAAAAAAACAGATATAAAAATTACTGGAAAGCGTGCAGAAATGTGTTTGTCTGAGCAAAAATAGAATCAAATATTTCGAAAGACATATGAAAATTCAGTAATTCAGGATTCCGATGCTATGAAACGAACGTATAGAATATTTTGCATGCTCTCCTTATTATCGTATAGGCCTATCTAAAAAGAAGAAGTTCAAATCTTGTTACTATCCTGTCTACTCATAATGCAATATTTCTTCACTTCGTCTACACTTTTTTCTTTCAAATGATCTGTTCCGAATTGTAATTTTGTGCCTCATAATTTATAGGCCTATATACCGGTACCTCTAGTTTAGTTGAAGTAAAATGTAAATATGTGTGTGTTATTTATATTGTAGGCTGCTATAGGCACTACGGATACTGTATAAATAACAGTCACAACTATTGCCGAGTTTTTGTCATTGTGACGATTATTTTAATATTGTTCCAGAAATGTCTGTTGAATCCATCATGAAGTTGAACCTCCCCACTGGCATTCCATTTCTCTATGAGTTTGACGCCAACATGAAACCTGTAGTGTCGATGAAGTTCTTAAGTGATCAAGATACGGTGGAGAAGGCGATGGAAAAAGTAGCGTCTATAGGCATTGGTATCAGTCAAGAGTTTTAAAGCAGATTTACATCAATAATGGAGTATTACACAGTTGAGACTGAGAGGGACAAAATCTTGCACACAGCATAATATAAGGGAATCTTATTAGCTCATAAGAAAACTGGATTTCAAATGATTTGTAGGTAGGGAGACAGAAAAGACAGTTAAATATATATTAATTTTTTTTTTTAATTTTATGCCCAATCAAGTGAGAACAACAGAAGTAAATAATAATAATATACTCATTATAATCAAACATAAATAAACAATATTAAATAGAATCTCTTAGTGGTCTATTACCTAGATAGAGCCCTACCTACTTACATTTGAACATAAGTTAAGCATTTACGACGTTGAAATCATGTTTTTCAAATAGTTTACAGCTCAGAAACTTTTAAAATGTTACCCAGGTATAAGATTGTACATTTAAAAATACCTTTAAAAAATATGTTTTTTAAAAGTCTAACAATATGTCATAGGCCTATAACTTGAATATATATATATATAGCCTATATATATCTTTTAAAACTTTCTAAATCCAAAAATACATTCTAAATTTATTTTTGAACTAGATACTAGAATACTTTTACACAAAGTACTGTATATAATAGATCATTACATAATGAATTTGGCTAATGGCCGAAAGTGAAACGATACTTCTAAGACCCAGTTTTATAAATCTTGGTCGAGTACTAATCCATTAACTATTTGTTAAGGGTACGAAAATAACATAATTATGTAACCAAGGGTGATACATGTATCAAGTTAATCCGCTAACTATCAATTCGTAAAACTAAGCCTAAGAGTAACTTATGTGCCTAATTATATTCTTGATCATTCTCAGTCAGTGCAATTATAAATTATATACTTTTTGTATGTATACCGATTGCATGTGTAATAATGCGACATCCTATTTAGATGTATTTATATATATACAGCATATTATAACGCTGTATTCCATAGAATTCAAATCAGTCATGTCAATGATTTAGAAAAATATAATTCTTCTACGTCTCGTAGTGTAGTTACGTATCTACGATACCAGATGGCAGTTATTATTAATCTAAGAGGTAATAAGCGCTGTTGCTCAGGATTTACCTGAACAACACGTCGATTGTCTGTCTCGAGCACTCAGGGTAATTGTGTCTTCCACTTGTCGTACATTCTCTGGGTTTGTGATGAAGTCGTCGGCTATGATTTGAAACAACTCAGCTATACGAGGCAACAATGAGAACGAGAGATTAGTACAAAGTAGTTATTCATCTTCGTGAAATGAACACTTCATTTCAGCGAAACCACATTCCACGCTACTAGTTTACCCAAGTAAATTACTGCATTGCTATTTTATGTTATTATTATTATATGAGCATGAATAAATATTGTATATTTAAAAGAATTTGAATAGAAAATTGTATTTTCTACAGTTTGAATGACCCCATCAATTAATTTTGTAATCCTGTATCAATGTTTACTGCTGCTTTGTGTAAAATTGCAGTTCTGATTTCCATTGTGTTGAATGTATCAAATTTTTCATTTTGTGGCTATTCAAGCCATCGCATATTAACAGATATAAGAGATAATTATAATGAAATAAGTAGGTATAAAGGCAGAATATGAAGCACATTTGGATTGGGGCCAGTAGAATACGAACCAATATTATATTTCTACATAATATAAATAAACACAAATGAAACAGTAAGACAAGCCAAGAAGCTGATTGACTGAAATATTCTGATGACAAAATCATGTAAACAATACACATAATGAGAGGTTACAGGTTGTTATATATTTTTTTAAAAGTTTGCCTTGGAAGTTTAGTAAAAATGTAGTGGTCTGTAGTGTACGTGGTACGGTATGCCTGTAGTTGTTACGTTGACCTACTATTAACATCCACACTACATTGAAAGTGAAATATTAAAGCACTTTTTAAAACGTATCGAAACATTTCAACTTTCATTTTTTAACACCTTCATTTCAGTTCACATGTTTGGAAAGTTGGCATATTTTCTTGATGGGAAAACATTGAAATAAGATTGAATCAATGATGGGTTATAGCCTAGGCCTACCAGTTCTTTCAGCAGAATGACTTTCTTTTAATTCAATCGGAGTTCCGAGGGCCAGTAGTTACCGAATAGGAACCATCAATTGGAACTAGCATAATTAAATTAGGGGAGCTTGACTTACGACTTGGGTTAACGATTTAACCACAAAAACAGCTCTAAAAAGTATAATCCTGTTGGGAAAAACTTTCGAAGAAAACGTGAATTCGTTCTTACGTTCTGTGAAAATAGTAAGTTACTGATAACGATCCTAGTTAATAACTTGGTTCCCTTGAAAGTTCCTGAAAAAGCAATGCGTTCCTTTCGTTACATTTCTATCCAACTCTGAGTATCGCTGTATCATGCTGTGTATCAATGATGCATACCGGTACTAGGCCCAGAGTTGTATCCACAAAAGAAGAAGTAACTAGATTCGAAATGGACAGAATGTTGTATAGCCAACATTCAAAAATGAAAATATAGTCAACCATAATACGCCCTTACTTGCCTCGTCCTTCGTACAGACGAGAGATTATTAAATATTACAAATAAAAGTATGCACACACATTTTAGGTTTCCAAAAATGTTGTGTATACCTACCTAAATAGCTTGATATGTATTGTAATGTAACATATCGCCATGAAAGTATCATTTTGATTTGTTATAGTGTGTCAAAATTGAAACTGTTCTGGTGATAGCAAATAAATACTTCCAAATATGTAACGCTACCTCCCCCCCCCCTCTCCTAGATGATGAAAATTGTCTTCAGAAGTTGAATTCGAAGCACGAGAGTTTAAAAAAATACTTGCCGACATTTTCTCCAGTTTTACTTGAAGTTTCCATATAGACAGCTTGTATACCATCAGCATACCGACTGGCAGTATTGATTTCCACTTGCCTTCCACTTGACATGTCTCTTTTCGTACCACATAAATAAATCAGACAATTCTCTTCAAATCCTCGGAGTTCGTTAATCCAGAACTTCGCTCGATCCCACGATAATTGATTACCAATATCATAACAAACTATGGCAGCTTTTGCTCCACGATAATATATTCTGCTCATAGCTTCATATCTGAAAACAAAACCAAAGACTAATTAGAATAAGAATATAACTCATTCACAGATTATTCGGCAGTAAGAGTGGCAGTCATCTCTGGCGGAGAGTGTATTAAATGGAAATTTGATGATTATTACAGCGGTATTCTTCTGTAGTTTTATGAACCTTATTCAGACTCGACTCGGACTCAAAACTAAAAACATGGACTTGCACACCCCTACCAGATTCTGTTTATATTTCGACACAGACTCGGGTAACGCCCAACATTATGTGGTGAAGCAGCTAATGTAAACTAGCAGTTGCCAGTACATGCTGAATATTGTCACCTTGTATTGTTTAATCACTGTAAAACCTCTTATGAATGAAGTTATTATATTATTATTATTAGGATACGTGATTACTCAGAAAAGGAAGCAGGTCTCTGGAGGACAAATAAAATAATTATACGGTAATTTCTGAAATTGAGATGAAATAAAAATAAACCAAGATCATAACCCTTGGCCATCAAAAAGCCTCTACACAGATTGTGAAAACAAAAAACTAAAAGTAGGGACCGGGCGAGAATCGAACCCGGGCCCACTCGCTCCAAAGTTGGGATTACACTATGCAATACACTGCGAGGTAAGCTGCTGAGATGACTGGTTACATTTATATATTGAGCTACAAATTGACGTGAAAAATGACGTCAATATGCTTTGTGCCAATGTTCTCATTCAACAGGACATTACCAGATCTACCTCGACTTGGTCTTCTTTGAATTTAGTATAGGCTAGCCCTTCATTGTGAAAAGAAAGTGATCATGTCAACTTTTTGATGTTGATGAAAGAAGAAAGCTGTGCTATGATTCTGAATAGTCCTTATTTCTAGTTATTTGATCTGGAAAAGATACATTTCAAATAATGTTTTTTGGATGGCCAATCAGAGTGAAAATATGTAATAATTTGTATATTTCTCGTGCCGTCATTGTGGATGCGCCGATACACAAAAAAAAAACGTACACCGAAAATAACGAACACCGAAGAAGTTATTTTATAGGATGACTGTACTGGGAGGCAACTCGAGTAGAAGGACGCAGCAGGGTGAAGCTACGATGAAGGATTTAAATAGTGGGGGAATACCCCCCTCCAATAAAAATAAAATACAATCATGTATGAAAATATCGTTCTTTTCGGTGTACAATATTTTCGGCGCATCAGAGGCAACCAAACTTTATGGGACTGCAAGTTTTTATTTTCAGTAACCGATATAGGAATTATTTAGATTCATGTTTTGCCACTCTCACTTGTTCTTAGCCATCCAAAACCTGCTGCCTCATGATTGGCTAATTAGTATACAAGATGGCGAGGAGACGACGCTGTCTAGAAACACTTGTGTTATTGTGACTCCAGAATCGAAAATAGGTTACCATCTACCTTTCACTGCCTGCTGTGTCCCATATACCGATAACAAACTTTTTGTTTCCAGCCTCGACGTGTTTTGCTGCAAATGCTGCTCCAATAGTCTTGAAGAAAAGAAACAAGTGTCAAGACCTGAGAAAGTTTCATGGTTCAAATACTTTATGTTAAATTATATATATACACAGTGAAACCTCTATGCATCGTTCCCAGATCCATCGTTTTCCTGCTTGTATCATTCATTTTTTCAACCCCACTACCCTATATTCAATGCTAAATTTTCCTGTATGGATGGTTTTATTTTCATGGTCTCTTGAAAAACGACGGATAGAGGTTTCACTGTAATATTGTTAGTAGGTAGCATTAAATTTTGATGGTAGGAACTAGGAACATTTCAACATTATTATGTAACATTGAAGTTTATAGTTTTTATTATTCTGATGCAAGAATTTTGTGAATTTTGTTTTACAAAAAAATATCATATGTTTTCTCGAGCGCAGCCTTGTTATGGAGAATGTTTTTTTGGTACAAAATATGTTTTGGATTCAATTTGTTGTTAATAAGGGAATCACATCATAGCATTCCAGGCTAATATTTCAAGTGAGAGATCACATGAAATGAAGGAAAGTGATATGTTTGCAAGTAATCTGTCGTAGATAGACCTCTTGGACGTCTTGGTTGTGCCTGTTGAGCATATTAATTGTACCTGTTGATCATTCTTCCAGAATTTGATCTAAAAAAAAGCATTTATCCTCATAGGTCCAAGTGCTGGTCTGATTGAGAAGAAATACATAAGGCCTAATCTGCCTGATGTGTTTCACTGTGGTTTTCAAATTCTGTGACAATCTAAATTTATACAACGATATTTTTTACTGCTCGGCTATCTTTAAAAGCTCTATCAAAATGCGGATATCACATTTATTTTCACCCAACCCTATTCCCATGAACCGTTCATGCCGAAAAGACTAACATACTATTCACATAAACATTTTGCAACAACAATACAAACATAAATAATTCACATCAAATTCTTCGGGTCATGGCAATAGCAGTGCCACGGGGCTGCTACTATAATGGCGAACGGGCCCACGAACCAGACACCCCTTTCGTTTCAGCGTAGTCCATTTGATCGCATTTCGAGATTGCGAGATGAGAAAGATTCAGAGTCTGTGAGAGATTGTGGAGGAAGCAAATTAATGACATTTTGCGTCTTGAAGATTCGAATGATGAAAAAGTTTGACTTTTTACAGCTCCAATACAATTGGATGAGCAAAGTGAAAACTCAATTTGACTGTGCTTGAAAAAAAAATGTTTGTGCTCCACAGTCAAGCGGAACCACATATTTTGTTGAAACTTGGTGTGTCACACTTATTACAAACTGTAGGTAGACTACCTGAAGTATCTGATGAAGTTTCAAGGCTCAATTTCATTGAACAACTTTTGAGAAAAAAAATCATCTCAAAATTTTGAAAAACCTCATAAGAATACCTACCTAATCTAGAGGAGAAATTTTGAAAAAAATATTTTCACCCAATGAATACAAATTTTCAAAATATAAGAAAAGAATGATATTATACTTTATTAACAAGTGATCAGCCGTATTGAACAATATAATAATTATTATATAGTTTTTTTTAGCTCAATTAAAAGGCCATTAGGATAATCAAAAAGTAAACCAATTAGCTAGGTACCGTACTTGAATGGTTAAAAAATGAGTAAAAATTGCAGTTCAGGAAGCTCGTGACTTAATCCACGTGTTTTTTAAATCAGCTGTGTCTAGCTTTCCATAATATTTCACATAGGCCTATATAAGCCTAGGCCTACACCGTTCACATTACAACACATATGCTTCGTTTTACTAGTATGTACCCATTATCAAGCTGCTTTTCCATGACGTAAGCAGTATCCATCTTTCTCAAAAAGCTCTCAAAGTTATGTTTTCGTAAAAGTGAGCTACTGATCACACTTCCTAGGCATGCGTTTGCCAGGATTGAGATGCTACTGCTATTGTTTCAACAACTGCTGTTTTTTAATTAAATGATGAACAATTTCAATATTGGTCATTATAAAACAGAACATTCTCTTGCCGCGTAACTTTTGACAAAAAAATAAAAACAGGTAGCGGGACGCACACGCAGTGGTGTTACCTAATACTGGCAAACGTACTCATCCACATTCCCGATTCCAGAGCCTTCTCTGTACAATCAAATGCGAAAGGTGTGCGTGTATGTATGGTTCGTGAGCCAGTTCGTGGTAATAGAAGTAGGCACTTGGTACTGCTATTGCCATGACCTAATTAAATGACTAGGGTTACCATCATCACCAATACAAAAACAAAGACAGTACATGTATTCATTTATTCAACTTCGATACAGCATAAGCCCCCAATCCTCCCATAATTCAAAACGTAATTGGAAAACAATGCACGAGCTTTTTATTTTGGTGCTAGGGTGCCACAATGCGATTCAATCCCGGGTACTTTTTCAACATTATATAAATGCTTTTGACGAAAGTTGAGACTTATGGGACAGGATGTTTCTTAACCACTTATATTGGTATTGTTTTATATTTATTCTTTATTCCTATTCCTATTTATTCCTATGATGCCTGTTTGCAAGGGTTAGCACAGTGTTGTCAGAACACAATTACCCCAGCAGAACACACGACTCATTGCTAGTTTAGTAAGAGATGGAGGAGACGGTCATTTGTGGCCTATCAACATTCTCGAATTTAGGTGTAGGCCTAGGCCCCCTATAGGCCTACATATTTTCAGATAGGCCTGACTTTAAAACTAATTCATTTTAGCGTGCGATATCTCATTGAGTAGTTATAAAGTTATAGACGAAATGTGAGGAACCCGGACATTTGCTTTTTATTAAAAAGCCGGCCCAACACAAAAGTAAGGAGTGAAAAAGAGTGCATGTCCGGGTAAAACCGGATGGCTGGTAACCCTACAAATGACGGTTCGTGGACTGTGTCGGCAGAATAGACACATTGTTTACTTTTTTTTTTTTTGCCAAACGAGGAGCCTCTGTGGCCACTTGTGAGCTTGCTTCTGATATAACTTCAAAGACTGTTATGTGGTTAACCAGCAGTGGTTGCTTCTCTGGCACGTAGACTTATGAGTACACCTGTTGGCCCATACATTTCATCTTTTCTTACATTTCTTCTTTTCATCTTTTCTTTCCTTGATGGACTAGATCCGCCACCTAATGCCGCCACTGAGGGTTATTATTACCAGATTACCGTACAGTTACGTTCTAGATCTTGCCATACAATCGTAGGCCTATGAAAATAATAGGTGATTAAGTATGCCAAGGCACTGAACTCGTAAGTTACAAAATCAATGGCCAAGGCTAGGCCTAGCCTAGTTATCTTCCACCTAGGCTTAGTCATCGAGTTTGTAAGCATATTTTAGGTTATGTTATGAGTAGTTACATACATTTTGATACGGACAGCTACCGGAAAATCGGTCATACACATAACGTTCTAATAAACTAGTTTTTCCTACGAATTCGCTCCCCAGGAGAACTATTTTCAAGTCCACCCTACTCATTATAAAATAATTAATTATTACAACTCTAGTAGGCCTAGTCCTACGTCCAATTTATGTGTTGAACTTCTTTCTCGACTCCTTATGCACTGATTGAGTGATTGGTCTCCTGAACATATGAGTAGATGAGAAAAATCTATCAGGCAGTGAGATCATTGAACGGTGCTGCTACCTACAAAGAGTTGCATTCAACATTGTCGTGCGGGATAGAGCAGCAATCAGGGGAAAAGTTTTATTAAATATCTTACGAAAAGCATTACTTTAATTGCTCCATGATGATACGAATAATTTGTTAATAGCTGTTACAGTGTGTTGTTACTTCAAGATTCATTTCATCAAGCAACCTGTCATCTCATCACAGCTCTGAAGCGGTAAGTTTTTATTTTCGTTGTTTTAGTTTTGACAGGACAGCCCCTGTGTGGGTTTCGCCCCTTTCCGTGCACTCGAACTATTTACAAAACACTCCGGCTGTATCTTGTCATGATCGAGGTAAACATACGTAATTATGGACTGATAGTAATGATTACGAGTACATTATTTTATCTTTCGTTCCTGATTACAATCTTCCAAATTACAATTCTATCAATATCTAACTATGGTTGACGATCATGGGTCCCGAAGATGGCGCTCCAAAGTCGACAGTCTGCACTGTTTTCCAATAATCAGTTTTAAGGGATGGTTCATTAGCTACCTAAAATACCTATAATGTTATCTGGATCTTATGACAAATAAACAGTGTCATTGGGAAAAATATTGATTTAATTTGATTTTTTCCAAACAGATTAAGTGAAAAATTTAAGAAGAATTATTACGGCAGGCCTACATAGGAAAAAAATTAAAAAATTATAATTTTAATATTACATGCAATGTTTGTAATTTTACTATTAATATGTATTGTTGGTGTACAATTTAATTGTTACTGTTTAACTGTTTGTTCTTCACGTGTACGGTTTGTAGCTAGTTTGAGTGTAGATGTCTATGGTATCAAACAGTAAGCATGACATGCTAAATCTCAGCAGACAACCTGTCCTATGTTTGTTTGTAAGCGACAAGATAAAAACATTTATTCTTATGTATTTCATAGTTATTCTTCATTTGCTTGCGCCTCACATAATGACGTAAAAAATATCTCCAACTTTAGTATACTTTCGTTCTGCTGTCGTGTAATTCTTAGGGCCTAATTGATTATAATTTTCTATTTTTATATATGTAGGCCTTTTTTTTATTGTTATTTTTTTGTTTTTCCATGTACAAAATATATACATTAACAGTAAAAAAATCCACAAAGTCTCTAAGGAAGACTTAACTGTGGGGGAAAAAGATGTGAAATGTGAAACCCAAGTCTTGAGATGACAATCAGACAATGTGTATACTGTATAGGATTGTTCCGACGATCTAAATTATTATATAACTAATTTAACATTTTTTGTTTTATTCAACTTGTATTTAATTTTCGGTTTTGAAAATTAATTATTATTGTTGGTTTATATCAATGAATATGTAGTGGAAAATACCTTTTTATTTCTGAAAAATATAATAATTATTGCCTTATTGGGTAGCCTATCCAGTAAAATTACAGGCCTAACTGAATCTCAATCAATAAAAAGAACTTTGCACTGCGTCATATTTTTATTATAAAAGAGTAGTAGGCCTACAGCTATTTGTAGTTTTTGATTCACGTTTTCTTTTACTAAAATTGAAAAACGATAGTTTTGAAAATTCGTCTGAAATATCATTTGACTAAAGAGATAATTTTGGTCTTTGGAAACATGTTCATTTGTGAGAATTCCATAACGACCACCTCAAGAATAAAATGATATTTATATTGAAAATCATCATCACTACGAACGTACGGTGTCTTTCTTGTCTACATTCTACAATGCTGTGACCAACCAATCAAGTTAACAAATCGCCAACCTGCATTTTATTAGCCACACTTAGACCTAACCAGTGGCTCAGTTGTCCGGACACCAGGGCTCGGGAACGCTCGAACGAATAAATATTGGGGTTTAACGGCGCGTCAACGACGTGGTTACATTGCGCGAAACGCTCGAACTTACGGAATTTTCTGAACAGAAAAATGTCTGATCGAGACGATCTACTCACCATAATATTTTATACTTACTTTAGTAACTTTTGAATGGTATGATACACCAACATTTAATTTATTTAGAAATTAGGTAGAAATGCAGAAGTTTTTTAATACCTCTTTAAAATGGTTGGCGGTAGTCTATTACAATTGGTATATATCAATTTATTTCTATAAGATCTAGACATAAACTTGAGTGAAGTATCTTGGTTCGTCTCATATTGCCATTTTCTTGTAAATAATGCGCGCGCCCCACCAATCGTCATTTGCACCCCACCAATAATTCATCCTTCTACAAAAAAATATATATAGGCCTATGTATGTTGACTCGTGTTGACCTACGAATAACACAGAATGAAATATTTTGCTGGGAGATATCACGAAAATAACTTCGAAAATGTCCAGAATGCTAACATATTGATTGAAAATATAACTTCGGAAATGTCCATAATGGTTCAACTATTACCCTCCAAAACTGCTTGTAGATCGCCACAATCACTTAAAAATACCATATTTCAAAAAATACACTGCGGGGCTCTGGTGGGGAGTGGTAAATCGCAAAAATGGCTAAAAAATCTGCATGATTCAATTATTGAAAATAACTTCGAAAATATCCATATTGATTCAACTATATTTGCCTCCAAAATTGCTTGTAAATCGATAAAATCACTTCAAAAATGGTACAAAAAATTCACTGTAGGGCTCCAGACCCCGTTTTAGTGCGCGTCTAGTGCCCAACCTGCGCCCCCCAAATACACAAATCCTAACGACGTCCCTGATCCGGACGCAACTGGCACCACGCGTGTAGTCTGTGATCATCTATCCACCACTGCTTACCCAGTGTCGATGTAAAATTTCGTTTCTCGACAATCACGATTTGGAGTTCGCTTATGGGGAATACAAATTGAAAAAATAACAAATGACAATGTTTTTTTTGCTCTAGCACAGAATCTAACCATACGATCCGAACGAAACTTGGACGGGAAGGTGTATTTAGTGTAGGGTCTATGTATTCAGCCACCGTTGACCCGGTGTCGATCCAACGATTCGTTCTCCAGCAATCGCGTATCAAATGTCGCTATTGGGAAACAATGTTAAATTTTTGGTCCTGCCTCTGTGCAGAAACGGAGATTCACAACGAGATGAGTGTAACTACGAAATGTTCGTCTCGTCAATACCTATTTGCTGGTACCAATCCGGTCGCGATCCAACGCGCCGTTCTCCCGTTATCGCTCTTAACCTACGTTAGGCCATTGATTTTTACAACTTCGGTCCATCGCGATTTGGCTCTCACGAGAGAACCTGACATCAGATCCGGACCAGGGACGTCGTTAGGGGTCCAAGAGGTGGGGCGCGCGCCCCACCAATCGTCATTTGCGCCCCACCAATAATTCATTCTTCTACGAAAAAATATATATAGTATGTATGTAATATATGTATGTTGACTCGTGTTGACCTACGAAAAGCACACAATGAAATATTTTGGTGGGAGATATCACGAAAATAACTTCGAAAATGTCCAGAATGCTAACATATTGATTGAAAATAACTTCGGAAATGTCCAGAATGGTTCAACTATTACCCTCCAAAACTGCTTGTAGATCGCCACAGTCACTTACAAAAAAACATATTTCAAAAAATTCCCTGCGGGGCTTTGCTGGGGAGTGGTAAATCGCAAAATGGCTAAAAAATCTGCATGATTCAACTATTGAAAATAACTTCGAAAATATCCATAATGATTCAATTATTTACCTCCAAAATTGCTTGTAAATCGAAAAAATCACTTTAAAAATGGTACAAAAAATTCACTGTGGGGCTCCAGACCCCATTTTAGCGCGCGTCTACTGCCCAACCTGCGCCCCCCCCCCCCCCAATACACAAATCCTAACGACGTCCCTGCGGAAAAGCGAAACTTGGTCGCCAGTGTTGTGGGTTTGTCCGGTTCGAGGGATACGGAGGACGGACATCGCTTGGAACCTTTCTCTTTTGTGGATACACTACAAGCATATCTGTTATTCGTGTTGCCAGATACTACATTCTTAGACCCAAGAAGCGATTCTCTCTTTACTTGAATCTAGTAGAACACTTCTACTTATTTCGTATAGTCACGCGTAACAGCCAAATATAACAAACGGAACCAAGTTTTTCTCTTTGAAAGGCTTAATGTGACAGCAGCACGCGACTAAAAAGTATAGCAAAGTAAATCTTGCAAATAATTCTTCGAGTGATCATTTTGTCAAGATGTATACGTACTAGTGACGTGTCGTGCTCGGCATGAGTTCTCTGGAGGTCATGTTATTCAAGGAAAACGCTAACGTTGTGTTGAGCAATGAGCAAGCTAATATGGAAATAATATTGAAACACAAAATCAAACGGTTCAAGTGATTGAACCGGACACATTAAATAACCTTTTCAATCCAGTAAAAATTGAAATAAAATAAAGGAATCAAGTCAAATTCAATTACTATTAAAATTGATATTCTATTAAAAATTCCTACCAATTGTCAAGAAACGAAACTTCAGATTATATATTTGTTAGTATCATGTATTATTTAATATTCAGTACTCAGTTAGTGTTTTCGAATGGAATGGAGTTCTTCCATAGTTTCTTAAAAAATCCAATGTCCCTGGGAATAATTTCTTGACCCAACAATCTCTCATTTCGGACTAATTGTGAACATGAAATATTAACAAATATTGCATATTCACTTGGTGCTTTCAGTGTAAATAGACTTGCTACTTAGTGCTATTGTCACCACCGTACTGCTGCTGTTGTTTCCTTCTGGCAGATATATCTGGGTCATCTAGCCCTTGACCTTCTCGGAGATTCATCTAAAGTCACGTATCTAAAAATATATAATCGCTCGCAAGTATAAAGTGGACATCTAATACATAGTGGGCTATAGGTTGTTGCCGATGTGACAATTCTGCTCACGTAGCATCTAGCTGCATCGACGTGTCTCGAGAGCCGTGTATTGGCCCAGTAGTGACATCTTCAGCTCAGTTCACTCTTAGCAAGTTATTGGACAAGTCGGACTTGAGCCTCCAGGCATGCTTGTTTCCAAGAGCATTGCTGTACGACTATATAGATAAAATTATCTACCGATAGATAGAATATTTACATTTTAAAAATATTACATCTCGTATGGATGAACGATTCCGTCCTACTCTTACCGAGCTTTGTCTGTGTTTTTTGTTCATTTGCTTATTTGTTTCCAAGCACTGCACAGGTCGCACGGTTTGACTGATCAATATGAAACTTTTTCTGGACACGCGGACTTATCCAACTTAGAGCTTTGTAGGTTTTGGGTAAAATCGGTTGGACCATTTTCGAGAAACAATATCACAAAGTCTCTAAAACCCCCGTGAGATTCGGCTTTCGGCTAACCTTACTTGAGCCCTCTATCAGTAGAATGATGAAAACTTACCCGATGGAAAGTTTGACCTATACTATTTTTGTTTGTGTAATAATGATATTGTCGGTGTCACAACGACGTCTTTGCCCATGAAAGATAAGAACCGAGAACATCACGTATTAGAACTTAATTATGTAACTCTTACTCTGCAGTCGGTATGTGTCTGTGCTTATGGTGATGTAACAAATGATAGTACTAGTGTCTATTATAGCTAATTGACTACGAATTATCATCTTATATACGTTCGATTAACAATCCCACCTACAGCTAAGGTTATTCGGGATTAACACCTATATCGTTATTATCGTTCTTGTGCAATTCGCTTTATTTTACGTACTCTTAGATATTGAATTTATAACTATCTATACAATCAACATAATACTATTGATAATACAACGTAATAATAAACGAATTCATTCTGGACCCTTCTTGCATACTAAAGGGCCACGATACCCACCCGCCCTTTTTGCATCCGGTGCCAATGCCCTTCCTAATTTACGCCGCTGAACAACTTTCCGTAATTTGAATCGAATTTGCCGCATACTATTCAGAATCCAGAGCATGAGTTTCAGAGACGTAGACGTATCTTCCAATATTCTTTATTAGGCCTATATATAATCTAGGATCATAACTATCTATGATCGTAGACAACTATAATCCTAGATATGATAAATATTTGTCTTATTGGATTTTCTGATATCTGGAAGAGCTCAGTGGTGAGGTTAACATGATTTGACAGAATATCTGGTTTTCTTGTAATCAATTTATTTAATCTTTTCAGTTTTCACATTACGTTGTATAAAATTGACTTATTACAGTATTTTGGAAAATGGTGGTATTCATGCTTTTTATAACATTAATTTAGTTTCTTGCACTGCTGATCTGTTTCTAAAAATACTCAATACGGGAACTTTTCTCTCTCGGAGACTTCATGCAAGTAAAACAAGACACGTCTGAACTGAATCAGGACGAAGAAAGAAATGTGGAATTGTATAAAAAGACTTCCTCCTCGTTATTCAATCATTTGGCCAATATTTCACGGCTGGGTGGATTCTAGCAATCGGTTAGGCCATGTCGTTTGCCTTTTCCACCCTATAACAAGTCGAAACTCGTTAGCTCTTGACTGAACGAGATTGAATAATCGATTCTCGTATCGAACGAGATCAGCAGAATTAGTGCTGCAGTAACTCCTAACTGCTGACTGTGCTGTCACGTGGGACGTTTGATGAGAGCCTGAGGGACATGCTATAATACTGCTGTATATTGGACTGTTGGCATTTAAAAACTCGCTCAACAATGTCTTGATGTACAAAAAGCGTATTGCCTTGGTACATTTCAAAATCTAATTGTATCCACTAAAGATGAAGATTGTCCAACCTAAAAACAAACACAAATCACCGGTATAATTATAAATGGTTGTATCCATGTATTGCGCTCGTGATGTTTTTGCGCCCTGGGCGACATATGAGTGGATTTTATAAAATCTAGGAAGAAGCTTGAGACGATACGCGATCCTAGTTTGCCGATCGCGATGGTGATGGAAGGGGACAGGGGATATTAGTGGAGAAGAAAATGTCATATACGAACAGTGGTGCAAAGGCCCGTTGATGCGAAGCCGGTGACCCGCGGGGGGCAAGGGGGGAAGGCCCCCTTCTAGCCCCGCAGGGATTTTTTTAAAAATTGCACCTCTTTTAATATGGTTTGACGTGTTTCAGATGAGATGTAGATGTCCAAATTAATTTTTTAATAGAACTAGAGATGTCTAACTGATATTTGCCAATCACAGGTACTGTTACTACAGAGTCCCATTCCCCGTGCAAGGACTCAATTTTGAGCCCCTCAAACTAGGTGTGCATAGTGAAAGTGAATGCAAGTGAAGTAGGTATGAAGCCCCGCAGGTAATTTTTTAAATGTTCTCTTTTTATGTACGACTATACAAGTCCAATCACCCGAAGCTAGTGGCGTGATGGGATGGTGCATGGGTATACGGTCGATCGGAACTGTTTTCTTTAGTGGACGTGAGTGTACAGCTGTGGTATTCAGGACTAATTTTATGATTAGAAACAATGATGAACGATGAGATGATTTCATGATTGAAATTTAAAAAAAAATGTCTAAGCTACTGTGAGTTTTTCCAAGTTTCTACGATTGTCCAGGTATAGTAGACGTATTTTCGTGGATACTGCATATCTAGTATATTTATGGGCTACTGAACACTCTTTCATAGTCATCAGTCTCATCACATTACTTTGTTATAATTCAAGTAATCCGACGAAGTAATCTATAAACGAAGAAGCTGAGGAATAATTAAGCGAGTCATTACGCTACTTATTTTGAATTAAACCTTGCAGGCCTATGTAGAGCTCGACTGACGCGCAGTAGGCCTACATAAAATATTTGTATAACATTCATTGTGTTTTGGTCTTGATGCCCCCCCCCCCCCCCCCCTCCGCCACCCCACACCCACTCTGTGTCATAAACCTATCGGTAAATCATGGTATAGCAAGTAATTATAATAAGTCTATTTTTTAAATGAAAGTTTGTTAAATGAGTTTCATTTATGATTGATCATTTCTTTGGGGTTGTATAAGATCGATCTGCCTATCTGTGGTCCCCTTATCTGAATGGTCCCACATTGTCGTCCTATTAGTAGTTAGCCATTAATGACTGCATTTGTCAAGATTTCGATGTCCATGAAAAAAGTTATGATTCGTCCAAATCAATCTTCAGTTTCTCTTCATACTACCGTAGCTAATACTATTATGACTGTATTCTTTCATTTTAAATACTTTCATTTCGACCTAATCGTTAAATTATATTCTTCCCGAGTAATTCTTTATCAAGTCTTCGTCAATATCTCCCATTAATTCAATGAATACATCATCATCTTCTTTGAATCGTCTTTTTCCTACCCGCTTCCAGTGTCTTAGAGTCCTAGAGAAGGAATGTATCAAAGATTCAAATGTTCGTTTCGCGTGACGTTTCTTTTAAATCTCTCCTCTGAGCAATCAGCGGCAGCAGGAGAAGGAGGGTACTGAAATGAAAAAGAGGAAGGAAGTAAGGAAGGAGGGACTTGAGTGATCTACGAAAATGATGAAATAATCTCGTCACAGAAACTTGGAACGATCGTTTTGTTTAAGAGACGAACTTATAAACCAATCAAGCATGGAATCCGTATACTATTGATTTTCAAAAAAGATTTCTTCTTCATTTTCTCTCTTTCACTACTTGAACAAAACTGCTGGTACTTTTGTAGACTAGTTCCAAGTTTCATGTGCAAATTGAAAAGTAAAATGAATGTTATAGTTTAAAAGATTTATCCTGAGATGGGAAGCACGCTGAACTTTCATTCTGACGTCATGGGGTTCGAATCTGGCAGGATATTTCTCAGTATCTTTTTCTTCACCCAATTTAAAACGTCTATAACCTTTTTTACATGTTGTGAATATAATACAGATATATAAGCTTTTAAAGCTGGACGGGTGCGGGTTCGAGTCTCGTGTTGGCATGGGGTTTTGTAAAAGTATTTCATCTTAACATCATTTCAGTATTATTACTCTCTCATTCGTATCCCCGTACAAACTAACTGTTGGTGTGCTGTTGGTGGTTGGTCAAGAAAATTTCACAGCAGAAAGCTCATTCATGTATACATCTACTCACTCTAGTTTACCCCGGAGTACAATATGTACAAGGATTGCGCCCCCAGATAAACATTGATTAAAACCAAAAACTGAATAAACTGTTTATCGCAAAACAATTAAAAACAAAATAAATGAAAGCTTGATGAGATTTCTCGCAATCCGAATCGTGTATAATACGCATGGATTGCTACCAGTAATTATCTATAGTAAAATAAACGACAGCTTTGATTATCTCGAAAACACTGCCATTCGGCACTTTGATGCCACGTGACCAGTGATTGGTATCACGTGATTACTGACGTCACAATTAGGCTGTAAAACGAAGCGGATATTTTCAGTCATGCCTGTGTACTTGGACGACGTAACTTTTTTGGGTTTGGGTTAGATTTTTCAGGTTAGCTTTAGGTTAGAATACACTTTTAGGCTCCACGCATTTACAACAGCAAGTAAACAACAACGCTGGTATGGGTTACAACTTTCAACATAACCCACTCTTGCTGCAAACAGTCCTTGCGCACGTTCTTGTCAATGTGTGCATTATTATTATCATCATCATTGAATAACTACTTAAATACACTATTACGTTGTATAGAAAGTACCGATGCAGTTTGTGCATTACATAATTTATAGTAAAAGTTCAAACTAATTTTAAAACGATTTAATAGTTTCAAAATGGTTTCAATCTTATATATATATATAGGCTCATTATTTCAATCGATGTCTTCAGTCAATTATTTTGTGTGCATTAAATTCAGGGTGCTATAGTTCATCTTCAGGATTATTGGTTACGAGATATCTGTTCTTGGTAACAACTTATAAAATTTTAAATGTAAAAACACAGATCTTTGGGTATTAGGCTACCATTCTGTTGGGTATCTGTTGGTTATCCTGGCCTAGGTATCCGCTTGGAAACCGGAAATCTTGTATATGAGTATATGACACTAAAATGGTGCTGCTTTGTGATCTATAGAATTACAAGCTGTATAGGCCTACTTGACTTGGAACTTGGGAAGTTGATTGAAGACAATAATGTAATACTAAACAATAGTCGAGAAGTTGGATAACTCGTTCAAGTTGTCTAACTTCATGGAGTATACTTCATCAATCTAATTAGTCTAAGAAAACGCTATAATAGCGGTCTGCGTGTACCACCTTGGAAAGCTTATATTTAAGATATACAAATTACAGCTCAGGTGGCGTTTATATATAAATGAATATACACAAAGATTAAAGAATGGATGATAAGAGCTAGGAAATTGTGAAATAAGCGAGATATGTGTAAAACATTTACTCGAAAATCAAAATCTACACATTTCTGTGACCGATCACTCCATTTTCATCACTTTTTTTGATCAGTTCATTTGTTAATTTCGTACCTTGACTAATAATTATAGCGGATTACAACTAAGAGTTCGTCAAAAGCTTGGAGCCAGTTTTACGAATCGTAGTTAAGTACTAGTCCGTGACCTATTTGTTGAAGGTACGAAAATATCATATGTAACCAAGGCTGATTACAAGTTATTCCGCCAACTATTGCTCAATCCACTAACTATGTATTAGTAAAACTGGGCCTTAGAGCCAGTTTTACGAATCTTAGTTAAGTACTAATAGAACTAATACTAATTATAGAACCATTATTTAAAGATGCGAAAATATCATAGGTAACCAAGGGTGGTAACAAGTGAATCCACTACGCCTGCGCATGTAGAGATTGTGTTATCAGTGGTCGTATGTGGACTCCATTAGACTGTGTACATGTCTGCGCCTGATGAGGCTTGGATTGATTGATCAACTCGTCTCCTGCCATTACACCAGACATGACCCATTATGACATACACACACGACCGCAGGCTAAAATCACGGCCATTAGGATCACCGAACTGCTTGTTCAACTATGTGTTCAGGAGATGACGATATCTACGTCATTAGGTCTATTCACGTGATATTGTTATTTCATTCAATTGGATTTAGAAGAAAGTGTTCAAAAAGTAGAAAATAACTGCATGGGGAAAAAACGGACGAAGTGGGAAATTTTTTAATTTTATTTCAAAAAATAATAAATATGTACTGAATTCAATGGTGGGTAGGTGTATGAATGATGTGAATTGGTTCATTATTCTATGTATAAATCAAGTTTCATCTGATCTTCAAGAACAATTGCATGTTGTAGGTCCTACCTTTACTGCCATAAACACATCAATTTATACACACACATACACTTTTTCTGAGCTCAAAAGTACTAGTGAACACAAAAGAGAGAGAGAGAAAGAGAGAGAGAGAGAGAGAGAGAGAGAGAGAGAGAGAATGCCGCTAATAAAGTGTAACGGTGGAGGTGCCGGGTTTATGGCCTCCTCGTTGCTTTCGATTGTAATTATGGATGAGCGTAAGCGATGACCGAATTTCACATTCTGGGATATACAGGCCTATATATATATATATATATATATATATATATATATATATATATATTTATTTATACTATACATAGACCTATATATCTATAATATTTAATATATATATATATATATATATATATATATATATATATATATATATATATATATATATATATATAGGCCTATATGACGTAGGCTATGTGCATGTGGATGTTATGGTATAAGTTGAATATCAGTGATGAATAATGGAAACCGATTTGTGGGTTTTCATTTTAAAAAAGCTGTTTTCTGTTACTAAAAAGTTCGAAGTTTGATAAATGTCTTATTTTTCTCTGGATTTGTCCACATCTCCCTTCTCTCATGCACTCATTTCTCTCGCGAGATGTATTTTCAGAGTGAAAATATTTCAAATTCGTTCGTGTTGAAGGACAGGGAAAATTCGATGCTGAATATTTATTGGACCTGAAACAAAACCTAGCCCTAAGTAACCGACTCTACCTAACCCCCCTCCCCCCCTTTCAGTAATTCAAAAATGTTTTCATAATAATTTTATAATTATACATCATTTTATTTAAAATCTCATATTCAGGAGACCGGGGTTCACTTCCCGCCATGGTGGACCATTCTGATTACAGTCTTCTTATTGGATAAGAACTGAATAAAGAAGGCAGTGATCCTTACAGAGGCTTTTCGTAGTTTTCCTTTGTTATTAAGGTGAAAACAGAGTTAGCTCTTCATTAATTAATATACATCGGGCCACGGCCGTTTCCTATAGGCCTACATACAATCCAGAACACCTGATAAAATTACCTTTCATCTCATCAATTCATTCATCATTCACAGATTTCATCTCAAGTATGATTCTCACTTGGATTTTTCCCTCGTCTTACATCTCGATTTCAAACGACCGAAATTAGGACACTGGTTTCCATTAAAAATGTAATCTGGACACGTTTTTTTTATTCACGAGCTTTTCTATACCTATTGACCGTTTGAATCCAGAAAGTCAAATTGTCAAAACTATGGCGTTTCGGATGCAGTGACGATACAGTGATTAGGTTCCACCGGTTTTCATTGAAGTTTGATTGAACACGTGTTTTGAACACGAACACGTGTTTTTTCATTGAACCAACTTTGACGAAACGATTTGGACCACAAGCCGCCATCTTATTTCGGTCGCGTTCTGGATTATGATCAGACAAACGGGAATGTAGGTCCGAAATCGTTACGAACGATAAGAAAATATCGTAGTGAGAACCATGTCTCAACCACGCCGTACACGATCAACATTACCCGTCAACATTGAAAGCCGTCAATATTGATGAGATAATAGAGCATGTTCAATTCTCGGCAACATGTTGACGGCAGCCATCAACATGTTGCCGTCGTGTATAGGCAAGATCAGAAATACGGTTCATCTACTAGCTATCAACATGTTGACGCCGGGTTAGTCATGCTTTAGTCATCGTTAAATTGCGTAAATAAAAAATAATATGTTACAATAAAATGATTTAAATAATAAATGAAATAAACGACTAAAATGATACTCGCCCTCACTCATCTCGCCGAGTTCTCACATCGTTTTCGTCGTGTATGAATGTAAACTTTGATTGTTGTACAACAGATAGATATAAGCTGTGTGTTTGGAAGACGTCCAGACATGTTGGCGACGATGCCAAGTGTTTCAGAATGCATTCCTTGTCGGCTGCACTTTGAAACACCGCCTACCGGATATCAACAGAGATGATCACTGCCCCGAATAACGCATGCAGACATTACGTGTTCCCATCGGTAACCAGATATCTCTTGCAATACATGATTGTATCATTATGCAGCTAACGAGCGAAGACTTTTATGTAATATAGTGATAGATTTCGAACAATTTGAACTTTTTAAAATAGATATATCATTGTATTTTTGACAACTTTCCAAAAATAATGATGATTATGGTTATTTGGGGGTACAAATTAGCGGAAGATGAACGAGTGACCTTTACAATAATTCATATGCAAGGTTCGAACTCGAACCTACGCACGAATTGATTTCGGGCTGCATGGCAATGGTTTAACTGACTGAGCTAAACCGGCCCAAAGACAAAGATCATAAATCCGTGTTTATATAATTGTTGGATCAAAATTGTAATTCAATAGAAATTCTGATTTCTTTAATGTTATTAAAATTGTATTAAATTATTATTGTTGTTAGTTCATTATAAAAATAATAATAATAATAATTATTATTATTTACAACAAAATGTGAAACTTGAAACGTATACGCGCTGCAATTTCCACAGTTTTATATATATATAGGCCTATATATATATATATATATATATATATATATATATATATATATATATATATATATATATATATATATATACTGTATATATATATACACAAATAAAAGAAGTACATTTGAGTGCTTTTTATAACTGTACCGTAGTGGAATATTTTGTTGTTGGATTTTCATTCACACCATTCCGTATATATAGTTATAAATTAAACCAGTGCATCTCGTTTATTATTTCTCTTATTTATTTCACGAAACACATGAGAACGAAATGCGTTTCTAAATGCAATATGGCTGACGAATGGTTACAAAAGAAAACTTTCAACACTGTCACATATTTAATAAATGTCATTGTTGAAACCAAGGAGGATTTCATATAGTATACATCTAGATTAAATCCTACTAAAAGCGCTGCTAAATGCGTGTGGGAGCAACTTTTTCTGCCGATTTCCAATTTGGATGCCTCTAATCGATGGAAAAGTATATTAAAACATGGTTTCAGAATAGTGTAGTATATATAGTTCAGGCAGTTTCATTGCACACGTGATTCACACGTGACTGACACGTGACTGACACGTGACTGATGAACGAGCGAATGAGTTATTAGTGTTGTTGTTTCTGGTGCTCCTTTTCTCTTATTGGGTCAATACATCTATACTTGTATCCACAAGGGAAGAAGGTCGTCTACCAACAAAATAATTGTACAAACTTCGCTTATATATAATAAATACGTAATGTATAATTATTAAAATCATAATAGATATACATAATACATGATTCATAATTACAGTATAGTGTACATTGCTGCACTTAAAAGGATTCAACGCCATTGAAAGACGTATTGTTTCCTTTCTCATCTTAAATTTCATCCTGATAAATATAATACAATAAAAATACCATTGCTTTACAAATGTAACCATCATATTAGTGTTTGTTATATTGGCAGACGACTTTCTTCTTTTGTGGATACTAGTATAGGCCTAATACGTATACAGGAACGTAACCGTGCGGGCGAATCGAGACATCCGACCGCTAATCGGAACTCCATGATAGGGGAGATGCTATATATGATAAGACCTAGTCATTCAAAAATATAAAATGTATAGTACGGCCTGTGTACGACTATAGGGACATATAACCTAAACTATCATATCTAGAGTGCCTTTGAACATTGCAGTGAAATTACTCCATACCGTTCAGACTTTTCAGGTTTTTTATATTTATTTTCATTTATATATTTACTTATTTTAATTGGTAATTTGTGAAAAATAAATAATTTTCATGTATATTCTATGCTTCAACATAACTATAAACAAATACACACCTATAGGCTATTATGCTTGTGTATATAGGAAAATAGTTTATTCTGAAAATCGTTCAAGACAGTTCGATCAAATATGGTATATCTCCAATAATGGACGATATATTTATGAGCGTAGTCATAATTCTAAGACATCATCTATGCAGACAGAAATTAGTAGCAAAGTATTTTTTCATTATTGTTCAAGTTTCTTCATCTTTCTTCATTGTCCATGTATTACTTCTTTCATCTTTAAGAAGCTAATTCGTAATTGCTTCCCATTATTTATGTTCCATTTACATATATATGTTTATATGTTCCATATACATATATTAATATATATTTATAATATAAATAAATAAATGTGTATATATATATATAGGCCTATATATATATATATATATATATATATATATATATATATATATATATATATATATATATATATATATATATATATATATATATATATATATATACATATTGTTTCCAAGATGTGCCATTCAGTTCTAGAATTGAATAACATGACGATAGTTATACGCACCCCAATGTAAGTATGTCACGAGACCAGCATGCTAAAACATCCCCCTCCCTCCTCCTCTCCCCCTTTCCCCAATATACTGACCCGTGAACATAATTGTAATAATACACTTCAGTTATAGTAGGCCTACGTACATCCCGTCGTAAATCTTTGCTTTATTAAATCAACCCGCGGAGATCAAGTGAGCTGTATAACTGCATGTGATCTTGAGTCCAATTGCCAGAATAACTTTATACGCATTGTTCTTTCTAGCATCGTGCGAATAGGACATAACTTATAATATCTAAATACACTTATAGGGGAAATATTATTGGAGATTTTTTATTCTTCAATAATATTTCCCTTATAAGTGTATGCTACTTATGGTTATAAGTGTATGCTAGGTCGCTCTACAAGGCCTTCTAGATGAGGGCGCCTGAAGAGCATAATTATAGCGAAATAAAGTATACTCTGTTTTGTGAAATGCGCATGGGTGTCAAACTTTACCTGATCCTCGGACCACATTTACAACCATCCTTTCGGTATACGCTCTTCATCGTCCCGAAAAATGTACAAATAGAGAAATTGTGTAATTATAAGGGAATAGAATAAATGCGCGTGGCTTAATAATTCAATTAGCTGTGATATTAATAACTTGTCTCTTTCCATTTGATCATCTGGATTGCGTGTTCGAGCAGATGGAAGTTCATTACGAAGCAATAACAACTTCTCTTCGATTTACTCTCTTTCTTTTTACGTCGTAGATTTGAAGTTATTCTGAGGGGGAGAGAAGAGAGAGAGAGAGAGAGAGAGAGAGAGAGAGAGAGAGAGAGAGAGAGAGAGAGAGAGAGAGAGAGAGAGAAGACAAATGAAATCATTGATCACAGTTTCCACGATGATCACCTGACACGGTTTCACCGTACAAAAGCCTCAAGGCGTAGTTAATAATAATGATGTCATTATGACTGTGCCTGTATAAGCGTCGCGACGCTACCCCCTTTGTTCTCCTGTTGTTGCAGCCCGTTATACTTTATACGTTATAATTATTAATGATTGTACCTGAAATCAAATTATACTCTCGTAGTATCTCGTTTCTTATTAAACTCTACGGCCGGGCAGAGAGAGAGCGAGACAGTGTCATTAAGGAATAGGGTTAGGGCAACGTTCCACTAGGGATTTATCAAAGTTATTAATGATAACTTATTATGTCCAAACTCCGAAGTAGAAAGCATGCAGGCTAGCTCCCTAAAGACACCCTATAGGGGACTAAAAAGTTTCCTGCTGGAAGAACGGGCGATACGCGGGGCGATACTCATCTGTTTTTGTTTCGTATGTTTTTTTCTTGGTTTCTCGGTTTTGCATTTTGTTAGCGAAAGACGGCGGAAAGCATTACTGATGAGTTTATAATGTATACGGTCTGCTTTGTGAGATTAAGTGAATGAGTCAATGCGCATGCGTCAGCTTATATAACGTATTTTATCATTTACTTGTGAGATGACGAAAACATCATTACTATCATATCTTTAACACATATATATATATATATATATATATATATATATATATATATATATATATATATATATATATATATATATATATATATATATATATATATATATATACAGGGGCGTCGGAACACTTTGAAAGTTGGGGGGGGGGGGGGGGGGGGGAAGCTGGCAGAAGTTAAGAAAAATGACAGATAATTTTAACCAAGTGGGTTTTAACAGGAAACAACGAAACAAATTGAGTCTTGCAATACCTTTTTTTGCCCCCCTTGCACCCCCTTGGCCAAAAGTGGGGGGGGGGGGCAACTGCCACACACCCCCGGTTCCGGCGCCAGTGTATATATATATATATATATATATATATATATATATATATATATATATATATATATATATATATATATATGAATGATATTTTTCATCAAAATATAGACCGCAATTACAACTAGCCAAATGTTCGTTGTCATGTGAGATTGTATGACATTTAATCGAAATCTTCACACCTTGCCCTTGATTGGTTAGATTGGGTTGATTACGGTTAATTTAGGGTGCGCATAACAACAACAACGTTCGCATGCTGTGACATATACATCCGATGGTCCGGTGAGTATGGCTGCCCCGAGGGGTCTACAACTCACTAATTTGGTGTACACCTGATTTCAGATTCCAAGATTTTAGGTGATTTCAGAGATTTCAAAAGATTTCGGGGATTTCAATAGATTTCAATAGATTTCAGGGATTTCAAGAGATTTCAAGAGATTTCAGGGATTTCAAGTGTTTTTAGGGATTTCAAGAGATTTCAGGGATTTCAGAGATGTCAGGGATTTCAATAGATCTCAGGGATTTCAGGGATTTCAATGGATTTCAAGGAGATTTCATGGCAAGTGTACACCGGATTTCAGGAGTTGTTAACCCCTCGGGCTGCCCTCACAATACCACAGCTATATATGACGCTATATGATATATGACGGCGATGGGCTATTTGTGTCTGTAAGACAACCTCCAACTCTCGTGGATACAACTATATGAGCGTCTATCTGTATAGTAATTGGTCCGAACAAAGTGCTGGTCAGTTCTCATTCATCTACATATGCTGTCATTGACCGACAGTTATGCAAAGATAACATGGCAAAGGCGTTTTGTGTAGGTGAGACCGAAATCCTTTGTCAAACACACTACAACCTGTATACATAAAACATGCGCTTTATCTCTTCACATAGTTTTACCGTATCTCGCGTCATTGTCCAACTAGGGTCAATACTCAAAGTTCGTGAGAAGAAGTTCGACTATTTTCGTCTGAAAACAGTTTCCATTATCATGTGTTTTTAGGCACTTGAGTTGATATTCTTTTCTTTTGTTCTCAACTTTGTGATTTGGTTCACTTGGCTGTTGTTGGAATGGATGTGCATTTTCTGTCCTTCACTTGTAATATTGAAAGAGCTATTGAACCTTGGCTTTATGTAGTTGACTATTTGGTTGTTGACCGGATTTGTTTCTAAAAACGGAAAACCGCGCGCGGAAGAGGTGAATATATACGGAGATGACGGAACTCTACACTTCCTTTTGTATACCCGACCATGGTAAACGGCCGCGGTTATACGGCATATCAGAAGATAGCTGGAAAGTCACGTAGCATGGTCGATGGTTTTAGGGCTTCTTCGTTTTGGAGCAAGAGCGGGTACCGTAGTTATACTACATTTTGTAGTACCGGTAATTTTAATTCATTTGTAATTAATTAATTAATTATCATTATTTTCGATAATTTAAATTAAGCATCGCATAATAGTTGTAGTCATAAACATAAATATCAATAATTCACATTAAGTTTTATCAATAGTTCGTGAAATGAAGGCAATTAATATGACTATAGTATAAGTATAATTGAAAGTATAATTTAGTGCGGTATAATTATCGGAGTTGAAAACCAAATAATATCGAAAATAATGAAAACTTTCCACTCCAAGTTACTTTCAAGTCAAGTTAACTGTCAGTATTGCATATAGTCAAGAATTTATCAATAAAGGAGATATTTTAAACTTTGATTCATCCTGAAGTTCAATTTATGCGGGGACGTCGTTAGGATTTGTGTATTGGGGGGGGGGGGGGGGCGCAGGTTGGGCACTAGGCGCGCGCTAAAATGGGGTCTGGAGCCCCACAGTGAATTTTTTTTACCATTTTCAAAGTGATTTTGTCGATTTACAAGCAATATTGGAGGCAAATAATTGAATCATTATGGATATTTTCGAAGTTATTTTCAATAATTGAATCATGCAGATTTTTTAGCCATTTTGCGATTTACCCCTCCCCACCAAAGCCCCGCAGGAAATTTTTGGAAATATGGTATTTTTTAAGTGATTGTGGCGATCTACAAGCAGTTTTGGAGGGTGATAGTTGAACCATTATGGACATTTTCAAAGTTATTTTCGTGATATCCCCCAGCAAAATATTTCATCGTGTGTTATTCGTAGGTCAACACGAGTCAATATAAATAGGCCTATATATATTTTTCTGTAGAGGGATGAAATATTGGTGGGGCGCAAATGAAGATTGGTGGGGCGCGCGTCCCACCTTGGACCCCCTAACGACGTCCCTGAATTTATAGTTCTTAATTAGTAAAAAAAAATTAGGATAACCATATCGGACGAAGTTGAAAACTATGCCATATCGGACGAAGTTGAAAACTATGCCATGCATCTACTTGTACTATACTTGTATCCACGAAAGAAGAACGTCGCCTACCAATATAACAAACACAAACATCACTGTCAAAGTTGTAGTGGTGGTATTTCTATGGTGGTATAATTTTTCATGACGAGTTTCACGGTCGAAGTAGCAACTGCAAGCGCTAAACCCTTCAACTTTCAGGAGTTTACGATAAGATTTTACAATTATTCAGTTGGTAAACGACCACCTTCTTCTTTCTTTCGAACTACACTTTCGTACACTACACAGATTCACCAAAGCAATTCAAGTTCATCGTTTTCATAACTTCACAATACGTAAGCTTGATGAAAAGTTCTAAAAGTTTGTGAAAGTTTTGAACGAATGTGACTAGTCCAGCCTCGGGTGAAAAATAAAACCGAACAGAATAGCACTGCTCATACTGCTGTTTTAACTACAGTCGTAATTTAAAAGAAACAATTGGTTTTGCAGAGTTTTATTACAAAACTTATTATATAGTTGTATACTTGTATTCAGGAGAGAAAGTCGAAGGTTCAGCCTAAAATATAGGTCTACATCAAACGGACACTTTAGCATTGTGTTGCAGGATTTTAAATACTTCAATATTGGTATACGCCTTTTTCATTTAAATAATACCAAACCAAAACGGTGTATATATATATATATATATATATATATATATATATATATATATATATATATATATATATATATATATATATATATATATATATATATATATATATATATATATATATATATATATATATATATATATATATATATATACTATATTTTAGCCATTGTGGATATTTACTGATGTAAAATGTAGCCTAAAAGTGAGAAGAAGAGACATGATGTGAACCTGAATAAAATATGGATAATGTTAATGAATTATTCACATGATGAAAATATATTTTATATAGCGGCAGTTGTACTGAAATGAACACAGCTGATGATAACCATCGCCAAATTATAAATGTATACCCATTCACGTTGTCTACTTCCGATTCTCTGTCTTTTTCTAATCTAATGACTTCTCCTCCCGTGGATATAAGTATATATCATTACAGCATAGCAGTCACGTAAAGCAGTGTTCCAAGTTTATGTCCATAGACTTTCCACAACATCTTTCCTAGATGAGAGAAATACGAAGACTTACTTTTCAGTTTCGAGAAGTTGAATGCAGAGTAAACTGTGGAACTGTGGCAGGAAATGTGAGTCTGTCAATGCGATAGAATCAACGATAGACTCGGATGGAAGGTATATAACGTAGTGAATGCATGGAATTGATGCAATCAGTACCCAATCATTTTATCCATTTTCGAGAAATCCTCCATTCTGGCACAATCAGTTAAAGCACTTCCTTGGAAATTGAAGTCAAGTCGGGCGTGGGTTGAAGTCCCGCATTTGACGTGGGTTTCTTTGAACGTCACTCATCTATCATCCGCTCATTTCGAGCAGATTTCAAATTTTCCTATGCAGGGCTATGTGTCTATCCACCCCATTGTTGTTTCATTGTAGGTATATTCATATTTCAGTGCCTCGAGATACCAAATAAAAAATAAAGAACAAAAAACAACATGACAAAATTTCCTATTCGAGCACTGCTTGTACATAAATACCTGTGTAGGTAATGAATTTATTCATTTATAATGGATTCTAACGACGCCCTGTGCTGATGACTATATACGATCTATTGACGTCGGTGAATGAAATATGAGATGATGGGATGATGAGATGAAAGGTTATTTTATTAGGTGTTTTTGGATTGTGGGAAGGAGTCGGTCATGGCCTGTTGTTAAGGAACCATTCTATTAGTGACCTGAACTACTGAGGGAAACCACGAAAAACCCCTGTCAGGATGGTCATCCGTGGCGGGAATAAAACCCCGGTCTCCTAATTGATAGTTCAGTGTGACCATGTACTTGTCTCAGTGTAGGTAATGATAATGAGAGTAAAAAGTAAATATTATTCGAAGTTATTTAAATTAAATCAATATCTGTTCCAACTTCTAACGTACAATGTTATGTATCTCTCGAAGGCGTAGGCCTTTAGTATGCCTTTATTGGGTGTGGTTCTGCATGGATAATGTGAATATCGTCAAGTTTCCCTTGACACTTTCAACTTGGAACAGTTGGTACACGCACTCCGTTCGACTGCCATTACAGTATTTATTATTTATGAAATGTGTCCCCCCTGAGCTTTTATCCTCTCCTGTATACAGTTGCTAAGGAAACAGCAAGTCCACCCCAGACAGTTGTCAGGCTTTCACAGCTCGTTGTCTTGACGTTTAGCCCACGCTAAAGACATATACGTCTCACTTACGTTTTACAGATCTAGTGTTCGAAACATTAAAAAACAAACTTATTTTCTAGGTATTTTTTTCATTCATTTCAACTTTGTTAATTTGAATATTCCAAATCTAATTGTAATACGGAATGTAAATGTTCAAATAGTAATTATTTTAATATGAGTCTAAAAATATGAAGACTTATGTGAACTTATGTAGACTAACTTGAGTAGGGCCTATATAATTTATCAACACGGAAATATTGACACAAAGTCGTTGTTCCATAATTAAGGCTGAGAAATCTTTCAACTTTTATTTCGTGGTTATTCTTTCAATTAGATTATAATTTCATCGATTCTACATTTCTAAAAATTAATCAGAGAATATATTTTCTCCCAAAACCAGATAGCTTGTTCGTTTATCGACCTTTACAAGTTATTCAATTTCACTTACAATTAAATAAAAACACTCGCTTTTCACGCTGTTCCATGATGCGTGCAACAGACAAATAATAATTACAGGTCTGCTAAATAACTCGACGCAGAGTGAATGGAGTTGCTGATGCGTATACAAAGTTAAGCACAGTTAAAATTAGCGACAATTGATGCTTGATTTACTAACGTGTTCGGCTATATGTTAAATACAGTATGAATTCTTTTTGATGTAAAAAGTTGGTACAAAAGTCACTGTCTCTATACTGGAGAGCGCATTGGATTCGATTTAGTGAAATATCGGTTTTTTGGTGATGATATTTTAACGGTGTAAGATATCAAAATTCTAATGCGGGGGAAACACAGATAATTTCAATAAATTTTAAAATGATTTAAAATAAAATTATCATAACCTTGGATTTCAACATTTTTTCAGGTATACAGCTGAATAAACATTCTTTAGCTGTGTACGTAATCCTACATGTGAAAATGATGTGATATAATAGTTGAATATTGGTCTTAGTTCTTACTAGAAATATAATTTTTTCCCACTTCAGAATTTATGTATCTCACACGTTTCAAAAGTTGTCACCAAAAACTGATGTGGCGCTAATCGACCAATCGTCATCAATCAGTAAACAAGAAATTTTTCGAGATCTTTTTTGGTGTGGGGGGGGGGGGGGGGGGTGGCGGAGTATTATAGAATAATGTAGTTCTACGTGAGATATTATTAATTCGAGGCCAGCATAAATCAATCTTTTTAAATTAATCTAAATTTTTAATACCGACTAGATTATTCGAGTGAAATTTCCAATTGTTTGATTGGAGTGCAATTTAAGCGAAATTTTATTGAATTTGGTCTATAATAATAGGGGACAAAAGAGAAGCTTGCATGGTTTACTTTGGTCGGTAATTAGCTAGTTGACATCAATTTTGAATACCCGCATGATTCGAAGAGCTATAGCGAGGACCACCTAGCGACAATTCCCTAGTTCGTGAATGAGTGAATGAATGTTGGGTTTTAGGTGCATCGACAGCCCTAGTTCGTTTTGGACGCGCTGTGCAGTCCACGGTCCGATTGATCATCACGATAGTTCTCGTGTGCTCGAGGACATTTCAAACTTCGAACTTAATCACTTTTCGGCGGCTACATTTTTTGAGAAAAATTTCTTTCTTATTTTGAAAACCCCCATAAGATCATCCCAACGGGAGAAAGTAGGAAAGAAGCATTCATAAATTATAAATTATTTACTATTGAAAACTAGAAACCGGCACATGCAGCGCAGTGGTAAACGCGCTCGCTTCATGTGATCCGGGAGGCGAGGGGAATTCCGAACCCAGTTCGATCCCCGCTGCCGACCATCTTTACAGAGGCTTTTCATGGTTTCCCTCTGTAGTCTAGGATAATGCCGGAATGGTTCCTACAATAAGTCGGCCATGACCGCTTCCTTCCCACTATCTTTCCCATTACCCAAGAACCTTCATCTCATAATCCCATCATCGCATTAATCATCCATCCGACGCCATTAGATCTGCGCTATCATAACAGTGCGTCGTTAAACCCAATATATATAAAAAAAAAGAAAACTAGAATTATACTCATTATTTCAAATTTCACCATTCAAACCATGCTATTGTAAAGATACGAAATTATTAATTATTATCATTAATATTTTAGTTGGTTTCGGGTCACACATTATTATTTATTATATTTTATTATAGTTTATATACAGGCCAATGTATGACTAATTTGTTAGTAAATAGCTCCCATAATAGCTGTCGGAATGTTTGGAAGGAGACAGTAATATACTCTCGCTCATACCACAATGCATATACTGCGATTTCCTATCATTAGGTATATATTTGAAGACGTAAATTGTATTGTAGTTACAGACTATAGTGAAGGGCTAGTAGAATGATGGAAAGTAGATGGTCGTTGCCTATAGCACCATCCCAGTACTCACAAAGCGACAGAAGGGAAACCACGAAAAACCTTGTCAACCATGGTCGACCATGAACGGAATCGAACCCCCGGCTCCTGAATGACGGTTCAGTGTACGAGAACCGTGGAGGACCGGATTTAGGTCTGTGTTTGACCAGCTCTTGGGGGTCTAAAGGCACGACGACAGCGAGGTCATTTTACACCTATTCATGTCCGTGTACTTTAATTGCCATGGCTGTCAACGTTTGTGGATGTTTCTAGTATAATTATATTGAGGGAGCAGGGAAGAAAGAGAAAAGTAATAGAATATGATACAAAAGAAAAGAAAAGAAGAAGGCGATATAGATGAGGAGAAAAGTGACAAGAAAATGAAATAAAATAAAATACCAACGCAAGGTTCAGTACTCCATCATATTCCGGTCACTAAAAGGCTTCCACTTGACCGGACTAGCTCTTAATTACAAGCTGTCGTTACTGGTTTATCAACGGCAACCCGTGCGACCCTCCGAGTCTGTGAACCAAAACAAAACAAGTTATTGACATTATGTGATTCATCTTATTCGCCGATTACATTACATCACGTGTACCTTGAACAGCCCAGTCTCTAAATGCTTTGGAATCAGAACCCTGCCTCGGACTTTATTGTGTTCGAAACCCGCATTTTTATTGCATTTTTATTCCATATTATTCAATTTAACAGCAACTGAAGACTTTTATCTGCGGCGAAGAAGTGTGGTCACAGACAGCGTAGACCTGGTGTCAAAGTTCATTGCTTTTAATTTAAAATAAAAATAAAATGGGGTGGTAAGATCGCCCTTGTGGTGCCCCGTCCAACCGATTCTACTTTCATCCTTAGTCTTAATAGGGGAACAATGATTTTGTATCAAGTTTCGATGTTATTAAAGAAAAAAAAACGTTTCAAACAAAATTAGACTCAAGTTTACATTTTAATATATAAGTATACGAGTATTGAAATATGTCAAGTTATGGGTGTAAATAGTAATTAATGTTAAAATAAACTATATTGAAATACGATCGTGACAAAGTCATATGCTTTTATATACCACATGGCACTTCAATCCACCCAAAGATGTAATAATTAATTATAATGTGACTAATTATTTAATTAAACAAACTCCAAATAGTTGACAAACGAAATTAATGATTAAATTAAATTAAGGTAGTATATAAGTGAATTGGTAACAAAATAAACTCTCTTCTCTTGTGTGTTTTTGCATTGTGTTCTGTAGTAATCCTGCTATGTGCTAACTATAACCGAACACAATAATTATGTTCAGCTGCGATGTCATTCATGTATTGGACATGCATTGTAACCCTGCTAGAATGGTCTTGAGTTTTGACAATAGCAGAATAAATGTTAAATAATTCATGACAACATGATTGTATACCTAAACTAAGTTTAATTGAGAGGCAGTCGTCGTGAGCATTGTGTCAGTATATATAGAATGTACTGTTCTAAAGGGTCCTCTAGGAAGCTGTCAGGTCTTATCGGATTGATGGTCATTTAATTGAATCAACGGTTTTGTAAAATCTGTTTTATTAGCATTTTTTAATCGGTAGGTAGTCAGTTGTGAATTGAATCAGTTGATGTTTTAATTCGATGAGGCAGGTGGATCAGAACTGTCGCATTCAGGAGACCTGGGTTCTATTCCCGTCATGGTCGACTATCTTGACGAAAGACAAAATAATGACTATCTTTCGGCTATCGGTTTTATTGACTATCGGTTCGTTTAGAATAAGCCAAGGCCATTTCATTCTCACTGTTCAAAGACACTTGATATTTTAAATGAAATAAAATTTTATCTCATCTCATCTTCTCTTCATCTCATCCATCATTAACCGTCCACCGACGCCAGTATATCCTAGTCGTCAATATAGTGCTCCTTTAAACCCAATTTTTGAGCTTCCTCCTTCGACATCTCTCGTTCATTGCATTTCTGCTGATTACCATATAAATAAAGGTATAGCAGTGGAGTTCAGGAAAAGATTCCCTCTTGATGGATTTTTTACTACCTCTAATCTGACCGTAGGTTCATGCGCCAACCTAGAAGTAGGTGAGCGGTATGTGTACAATCTCATAACAAAAGCAAATAAAAGTAAAAAATCTACCCTGGAAAATCTTCAGAAATGTGTTGATGAAATGATCATCCACTGTGTAAAGAATGAGGTGACACAATTAGGAATGAGTAAGATGGGTTCTGTCCGTGATGGCCTTGCATGGGAGGCAATGCATCAAATACTTGGGGATGCTACGCGGAACACTAATATAAGTGTCATCATACGATATCTCCCGAAAAAGGGTGCGTCCCGTTTTACAGTTCAACAAGTGAACCTTCATGAAACTGAAACAGATTTATCCTCGTTACAAAATAATCTAGTTATTGATTTGGAGGATGGGTCTGAGACAGTCACTAGAAAACGACCTTGGAAGCGCAGAGTCCTGAAATCCGGTGATGAGAGCCGTCTTAGAGGTCAAGCATCTAACTGTCCACTGAAGGCAGTTGCTCCAAGTAAGTGTCACTTGCATGTGTGGAGGTTGGACAAAAACACCACAGCCGAGCAGGTAGGATCTTACCTAAATGGCAAGTTTGGAGCAGAAGTAAGAGTATTTGCTCTCAAATCGAAAGGAGAATATGCATCATTTAGAATATCAGCACCAGCAGATATGAAAGATTCACTATGGCGAGCTGATCTATGGCCCAAAGATACTTTCATGAAAGACTTTGAGTTCCGCGAGGATTTTCGGGGCAGCGAAAAACTTCGGGACTATCGTTAAATAAGACAACGACAGCAAAAAGTTACCCTACGCTCACACTTCTCCATGCTAACTGCCGAAGCATTAGGAATAAAGTCAATGAGTTCTGTACAGTTGTAGAACAGCACAATCCTGACGTATTTCTGGGAACTGAATCCTGGCTGACGGAAGAAGTGTCCACTAATGAAATTTTCTCGAAGAATTACCAAGTCCATAGGCTTGACAGAGAAGGACTCCGAGGAGGTGGAATCTTTGTTGGAATACGTAATGAGCTGCCAAGTGTTTTAAAATGGACTGACCCTGCATATGAAACAATGTGTGTCACTGTCCATGTGAGTGCTCAGAAGATCGATGTGATTGCCACCTATCGACCACCAAGCTCTTGTCCTCTCAGTTATATCAATTCGCTACAGGAGCACTTAGCTGAACTAAACAATAGTGGTACTGATCGGAATAACATCATTATTGGTGGAGACTTGAACTTACCAAGCATTTCTTGGCAAGGTAAGCGCAACTTCACACGGTGTTCCACTCAATTGGCTGTCTATACCCTTCTTGATGATCACAATTTGGTGCAAGTGATCGAAGAGGCTACTCATGGCCCAACCAATATCCTTGATATCTTCATGGTGAGTCCACCAGAAATACTTTCATCATGTAGTGTTGAGGCTGGAATTAGTGATCACAAGATAATCTTATTGTCAGTCCAACTTGCTTGTAAGCGACCCAAGACCTTGTTCCGACAAAAGACAATATGGAACTATAAAAAAGCCGACATTCCCGGAATAACTATTCACCTATTTGAAGCTTTTCAAGGCTGGAATTCTAAAGTTGGTGATGTTGACTCCTACTGGTCTAGCTTTAAGAACCTTCTAGAAGAAGCCCGGCTGAAGTTTGTCCCTCACCGCCAAGTGAAACCAGGACATGAACCTGCTTTCTATAACGCTGAAGTTCGAAAACTGAAGAAGCACTGTCGTGTGGCCTACAAAACAAGAAGGCAACCCAACTCCAAGTTTCACAAACTCTCTCAAGAGCTTAACTCGGCCAAAAGGAAAGCACTCGACACTTATATGATCAACCTGTTGAACCCTGACAAATCAGACAACTGGCGAGGTTTTTATAAGCATGTAAACTCTGTTAAGGGTAACTTCAACATGTTACCTGCTCTGGAAAAAGGTAATGGATCTCTTGCCACATCCGACTATGAGAAAGCAACCGAACTCAATTCTTGCTACCAAAAGGTTTTCAATTCAAATCCATCCTGGTCTTCACAAAATGCTCAACTCCCTCAAGCTAACTCCCAGGAAAATTCTGTGAATTTTGCTTTCGACTACAAGAAAATTAGGTCCATCATCTCGAAATTGAAATTCAACACATCTCCAGGACCAGACGGCATCCCTTCGCAGCTACTGAAACTAGCCAGATTAGCAGTCACGCCTTTTCTGCACAGACTCTTCTCAAAATCAATCAACGATAGTAAAATACCTGCAGATTGGAAAAATGCTATCATTTGTCCCATTTACAAAAAAAGGGTCTCGCAGTCAGCCGTCGAACTATAGGCCAATCAGCAATACCTCGATAGTCTGTAAAGTTCTTGAAAGGCTTATCATAGATTACATTCACTCCAAATGGGAAATAAACAACTGGCTCACTAACACACAACATGGATTTAGAAGAGGATTCTCTTGTGAATCATCACTCATTGGTTTCACACAAGAACTTGCTAACTCTATTGAAAAAAGAACTCAAGTTGATGGAATCTTCCTCGACTTCTCAAAAGCCTTTGATGTAGTCCCCCATCGGCTGCTGATAGAGAAGTTCTCTCAGATGGATTTGGATTATAGAGTAGTCAACTGGATAAAAGAGTTCTTGCATCTGAGAACTCAGTCAGTGAGGGTTGGGCAGGCTTTGTCTGACCCCATCACCATCACATCGTTTGTTCCCCAGGGAACTGTCCTTGGACCGGTTTTATTTATTGGATACATCAATGATATTGCCACCAAAGTATCAAATAAGATCAAACTGTTCGCTGACGATTGTATAATTTATTCTGAAATCGTTGAAAAATCTGATGAACAATCCTTGCAAACTGACCTAGATAATATTCATCGGTGGGCGCTAGAAAATGGGATGAATCTGAATGAACAGAAAACATGCATTGTCAGCTTTACACGGAGTAGAGTACCAATTAACACTGAATACTCGCTGAATGGTCTCCAGCTCGGCAAGTCTCTGTCATCCAAATATCTTGGGGTCCATCTACAGCATGACCTTTCATGGAATACCCATATCGCTGCAACTCAGGGAAACGCAAAACGAAAGCTTCACTTCGTCATGCGAAACTTGAAAAGAAGCCTGCCTGCAACCAAGAATCACGCTTATAAATGTTTGATACGCCCTCTGCTTGAATATTGTAGCGCTGTGTGGAACCCTTTTACTTCTGAGCACATATCTGGTCTGGAATCGATTCAGAGTAAGGCTGCCAGATACGTTAAGAATGAACATCGTTGCTGGAACAGGGAGAAGAAACAGCCCTGGTTCAGTGTCAGTGCATTGAAGAAAAAACTGAATTGGGAGCCTCTTCAACTTCGCAGAAACCGGGCTGCCCTTCGATGTCTATTCAAGACTGCTTCGGGTGATCCGGCTTGGAGTGACGTAGCGAGTCTCGTCACTCCCGCCAAATTTTTCAGTCGACGAGATCATCCTTTCAAGTTCCTTGTGCCCCAGAACACATCAAATGTTGGACGTTATTCGTTCTTGGGACAGTCAATCAGACTCTGGAATGACTTGTCCCAAGAACAGATGGAAGAATTTCCTGAAGATATGATCTCCTTCAACCAAATTATTAACAGTGTTTGTTTTTAATTCTGTTATTGTTTTTAGCTTCTTTGGGTTGACATTTACTCATTGTTTTTCTATTCTTTGTCATATTAGATCTTTCATAATAGATACGTATGACTGCAAGTCTTCAACCACGGAATTTTTTTAATTCAAAGTTGCAAGTAATCAATAAAATAAATAAAATAAATAAACCCAATATGGATAAATCTATATACATAGATGAATAAATAAATACATTTATAAATTGGTTGAATCATTTAAAAATGAGCATAGTGAATGGATAAATAAATAAATAAATAAATTATTAGATACAAAAATACATACAAAAATACAGAAATAAAGAAAAAGCCGTAAGTCTAGATGTCGTTGTGGTACATATGAGGAAGCATGAAAACTTGAATTTAAATTTTCAACTTTTACGAAATTCAAGGATTTCTCTCTCATAGGCGTATTTATTGGGTTTTTATTTTGGTTAATATATGTTGATATCTTTGTTAATAGTATAGAATACCTACATAGACATTTTGAACGTTTTCTCAAATTCAAATTATAAAAATGTGCCCTCTCTGGGACTTGAACCTAGGACATCTTGATTCATTTGTATGATTTGACAGAATCGTTCATACATATCGGTAATGGATCGCATCTATTAATAAATGTTATTCAAAATATATTTATGGCTATACATTACAATTATTAGAAACTTTCATGTATTCGACGTTTTTTTTATTTTCATATTATTTAATCTCTCAAATTTATAATTATAATTACAGTTTTTATACAATTCTCACTTAGCCAATCTACATATTTATGTAATTTATGCATATTTTATAACCACTTTCTATCTATTTATCTGGCTATAGACTGGCTTCTGTCAAGTGACGTCACTCATTGTTACGAGAGACAGGCAACAATGTCCACCAACACAACCTGTGCTAGTACACCAGTTCGCTGTGTTGCTATGGTAACGATTGTTAGTCACCTGTTACTTGAAATAAGCCCATTATCTATAGACACAGACTTCTCTCAAGAAACAAATGACCAACAATCTTTGGGGACGCTGAAGAGCGTATACCAGAATAAAGTCGACTCGGTCGCGTGACATGTGCTTCGGGGTACTTTTCAATATAATGTGGTTAGGGTTCAGGTTTTTCAGGTAATAAGGTTGGATACCTAAGCCCGTCACACAACCCAGTCGACTTTATTCCGTTATATGCTCTTCAGGCGCCCCTAATCGTCACCATAGCCATGTACAGAACTGGTGCGAGCACACATTGTTATTGATTATAACCAGTTGGTGGACATTGTTGCCTGTCAGGCTGTCTCACAACAATGAGTGACATCACTATACAGAGAGGCCCATACGATACTTTACAAGTGAAATACAAACGGTGTAACCAATTAATTAGCCTTCATTTGAGGCGCGGGTCTCGTTTAAATAATACCTGCTTCACAACTTCATAAGTAGGATGGCTTCACTACGATAATATACGCTTATATACGCTAATAGTTAAGTCAATCTCACGAAAACCTTGACTAGTTATTAACAAGGGCTCTCTTCTATTGATAAGTAACACATAGGCCTATATAAACCTTTATTGGGGCCTGACTTCAAAGTGCACAGGATAAGAATCAATATAAAATACGTGGAAAAATATAATAAAAATGATATTGAAATGATATAAAATTGAAATAATATTTAAATAATCAACGACAACGTACCAAAATTAGTTCAAGAATGATAATTGAAAAAATACAAAGAATCTAAACGTTGATGGTTGGTGTGGTTAGTTGTATAGATAGTTTCTGAATATCCGAATGGAATCCTTCGGGACTTTCACTTTTATTTCAATATCTCTAATTCTCTATCATATGAATCTGAAACCAATAATACTTGTGACTTTTCGATGAGATTTCAAGTGTATGGCGTCGATTTAGGGGAATGTTTCAAGTTTTTGCTGATCCATTTTTACTTCATTAGATTATGAATTATAGTTTCGTACAGCATCAGTTCCACAGATGTTATCAGTTTACCAACAAAACGGGAACATTTGCAGAAGTATATTCAACTTATTAAAAATTATAAATGTAAAAAATCATATGCAAATAAACTAGGAAAACGTCTTGTATGCGTTGTGAGATGAGCTTAGAAGTAAGGAAATGTAGAAATGTAGGAAATCGAAACTTGATACAAAATCTCTGTTCCCCAATTAAGGCTAAGCATGGAAGGTAGGATCGTTCGGATGAGGCATCGCAAAAATATATGGGATAATTGAAATGATAGGACGAGTTTTAAAATGGTGCAGTAATGTATATAGTATCTATATAGTTTAGTGTATAGTAGGAAATGTATATAACAAGTAGCTATTGTATCTAATGATATTGTATCTAATGTTGTTATGGTATATACTATTGATTTTGTATATAATATTAATATTGTATATATTGGACTTGATCCCCGATTATTGTCCATAAGCTGTAAACCAGCACAATATTTCGGCAAAATGCTTCCTTCTTTTTCATCAGCCTATATAACTGGATTTCTGTGATTTCTGTCACACTAATGGAGTGCACAGTTGTGTCTTTGAAGTCCAATAGTACGCTTTACTCCAATGTACATTATTTATTTCTTAGATAAAGTACATCGAGTTGTAACTATCAAAAAGATCCGGGTTTCTACCAAACTAGAATTAAATGTAATATCTCAATCTCATACCGTTCAAGAGTAATCTTGAAAAACCTGATTTGTCGCTAAACTTTTCGAGGCTGAGAATCAGCAGCTTTGGTAATGTTTTTTTTAATGATAAAAAGTGATAGTTCGTGTTTTTTGTTGGACCGTGCGTAACAAACAGTAAGCTTGGTTGTCTGTTGAAGAGATTCCGTTGCTCTGACGACAGGCGCAGGTCTATGGGAGCAAATGGGAGTTTCAAACTTCGAACGCGATTCAGTCTCCTCGAGTTCGTACGATCGAGAAGGTCGTCGTGCGCAGGCAGTGCTCTCTAGACTGATTAATCTGTCAATTTGTGTGTGTGATCGAAATCAACAACAATTAACTGTTCAAGACGGCGGTGTGTTTTTGTTCTTCTTTACATTATAGGAAAACCAATCACACGTAAGTGTAATAATAATAGCTTCTCTCAATTAGTAATTTCACTCGATGTTGACTTGGAAGACATACAATAATTAATGACCCCCCCCCCATTCAATTGATATGAACCATTCAGAGTCGGCGTTAGTTTTGGCAGCACGCTATATTATTATAGTAACGTGTGTTAATTATTGAACATACACTTGAAAAATTACTCAAAACATACTTGCAAAATGATGAATTATCACACAATTGAATATAATATATATTTTATACAAATTGCACTCCCTCTTTAGACGCTGACACCTTGCATGTGTTTCGTGGGTAAATAGTATGAGATGTGAACTGAGTACGCTTGCTTGTGGTGCCAGTTATTTATTCTTCGAATGTCTATTTCAGAAACGAATGTATTGTTAGTTGCCAAATAGAATATGCCCAATCCGAAAGAATGCTGTCGAGACTGGGGTTGATTTAATTTATTTACTGGCTAATTGCCCAGAATTGTATGTATTGAATTTTTTTAATATACCCATGTCTTATAAATGAAAATAAGAAATAGGTTTGAAGCGGTAAGTTAGTGGAACTGCAAAGCAACGAATGTCATGACTATTTTTAAATAACACTCGCGGAGCATCCAGCTACATAATATTGGATAACACAGTTTACAGGTGAAAAGTTCCGAGTTCTGTTTGAACTAATCAACATAAAACGTCACTTACTTGTTTACAACGACGTAATTTACGACTACCTTTGAATCAATGCCATTTTCCATTTTCGTTCGAGACAGTTAAAAAATAATTAATTCTTGGAAAAATAATTAGAAAAGAAAAAAAAAGTCGATGTGCTTTTTGTGGAGGGAAAAATAAATTATTTGCATACATTGTTATACCTGTATTTAAAACTATATCTTATTTATATTCTTTGTCTCATTTGGGAACATTGACTTTGTGTAAAGTTTTCGGGGATATTTAGGCCCTTTATGCACATCCTATTATATATGATGTGAGATATCTTGAGAGTTGAGGTATATATATGAGTATATATGACATTCTGTTGAAACGTACAGCACATGATGTCGATAGGATAATTATAATATATTATTATCAATTGAAAATACCACCTCATTGGGGAATCGAACCCCGGACTTTTTGATTGATGTACGTGACTGCTCTTTCGATATATATATATATATAAATGGCTGTGTCTTCATCTCTACGACAGCGACATGTGCTACAGAGTTGATGGAATGGAAGAAACTTTGTACACAGCCTCAAACCCCTCGGGTGTATTGCCAATCGTGAGTTAAAAGCTGGATGTTAACATTGAACACATTGAGAGAGGAAAAGCTGATCGATTGCTCGAATACCACAACTTTCACCCGACAGCAATTATTATAGCCAATATGCAAATATCAAGTGTGAATTTCACATGAGTTATTATATGAGCACCTATAGGAATATATCGTATTGTAATAATGGAACCAAGTAAAGAGAATGAAACCGCTAGCTCTTGGACAGGTGGTCAAATGTAGACAGTTCTTATGGGGGGATATAGTAAATCGAGTCTTACCACTAATCATACATAGAATCAGTGTGTGAGGATGGAGGGGGGGGGGGGGGGGGATAATCTGAAATCATGCTTTTTTGAATCTGAGTTTTGGGCGTCTGTATATAGTCATTCAGTTCATTTGCTTATTGATTCCGAAAATTATGTTAATCTGGACTATTATTTTGTTTAATTGCACGATTGCACGGGTAACAAGACAGAATTCTAGGAATGTGTTCGTAAATACACAATAAAATTCATAATCATAAATGGAGGTAGTATGTAGCCTAAGAGGATCGATACACAGATTCATTACCAACTTGTTTTTTTTTTTTTAGAAATTTCTAATTATTTTCATGAGAATTTTCAACGACTTTTCCATGACCACTTACAAATTGAATTTGGGGAATGATGTAAGTGATATTTTTATTTGTGGATGTATGACATCATCCCCCCTCCCACCCCTCCTTCAATTTGACCACTTCTGGCACTTCAACTCGACTTCAATTCAAACAGAAGTCAGAAGTCGGCCTACATGCTGTACTTCACTTTTCACGGCAATCGACGCACACAGTTGGGAAGAGGAGCTTAAAAGCTTGATACACTTCGGTTTTGAGATTTATAATAACCTCCCTTCAGTCTGTTGACTTTCAAAAATATATTTCATTCATACCTCAATAAAATCTCCAAGATTATAAAAAATATAAAATAATATTGCTACGGTATTATAGAAAGAGAAAGAGTGGATATATTCGATGAAGTGAGTAATCGGATTACGGGATTATCAGCTACATTATATAATTGTTTCATCCCAGTAACAAGTGATAAGAGTGTGGCGACCTTTGAAGGTGCCGTAAGTCAAATAAAAGCATGTCATTCGTAAGTAAGTGGTTCCTAAACAGCTGATCAGTAGGAAGGCCAACAGTCGCTAAGGTTCAATACGTGCTTCAGAGTTCCATTGTTATCAAGAAGTTGAAGCAATTATCCCACAAGTACTTGACCTTATTTGATAAATAGTTATAATGAACAAAATACAACATTATAAGAGAACATTATCCGCATCGATGTATTCGTAAATAAAAATCAACTATGTACTATCTGCGTTCGAAATGATAGAAAGATATAAGAAATGGAGGGGAGGCTTAAGGGATGAGCGCCAAAAATGGCCCTGTAGGGCGCGTATCTTTCTTCTTTAATCGTATAAAACAATAGAATTAATTCTTCATTTTCAAATCTTTTGATTGTATCAAGTGTTACAACTCCGCCTAGCCGCGTATATAGTCTTGATTACACGAGTGAGTAGGGCCTATACTTGTCAAAAATTGAAACAAATAAATAAATTGATATATTTTGGGAGCAGTTGAATACGGATTCTGCTATTGACAAATTCTATTGTGATGTATTGTTATTTGTGATTTCATATGTTCATCTCGTGAAGTAACTTTGACTAACAGCCGATATTTTAAAGTTCATAGATAAGAAAGTTATGTGTGTACATAGTTTAGAAAAAAGCACATAAAACAGCATGGTCATGGCCAGTAGGATCTTCTATACGATGAGCTTGGCGAAGACTTCTATTTTACTCACCGAAAGGAATCGGGCGCCGTTCTTGGGTTTATTCGACAAAGTAACTTAAATCGACTTGAAACCGTTTCTGAACATTGGTGTCGTTTAAGAATAGGTTGGGATTGTTTTTGAGCAAAATCGGTTCGACGGGTTTTTAGAAACTAATTCGGTACATTTGGAAAACCCTCATATTATAGTATTGGATGGAATTTTCATTTGTTCAATTTCATCCGATTGAAATGAAATTTTCACAGAATGTTGATATTATTTTGAAGCATTTTTATTGAAAAAAAATATCATCAGTTTTTGATCATCAGTCCATCAGTTTCAAGATCAAGATCATCATTTTTTGATGAAATGATAAATATTGGAAAATGTTCCAATATTGAGTTTACAGTTTGTCGTAAATCGTAACGAAAATCGATTACGATGACATTTTCACAGAATATTAATATTGTTTGAATAAAATTGTTTCTATGAAATTGAAAATTTTGGATAGGTCGGCATTTGTTCGTTTCCAAGAAAATAGATCATCATATATATATTTTTAAATATTGAGTTCAAAATGTGTGAATGGAAATCACACAGGTGTAATGGAATAACGATGTTATAACAATGAAGTGTCATGAATGAATGGATGAATAAATAAGAAATTGCGCTATAACTTTCAAAATCAAGGTATGTGTTTAACTTGCTAGTAGCCTACATTCCGTATAATAATTCCAAATAAATGTATCGCTCATCTTACAACGCACTTGATGCGTTTTTGTAGTTATAAAACGAGTTATTTGATGAACAACTATTTAGTTTTAGGTTTCGTAATACCAGGCCTAAATAGTAATATCCCTACTGTCCCATTGTGATTGAAGTATAATTCAGTAATGCCAGCAAGCATTTGTTCGAAATTCTGGCGAAATTTGTTCCAATCTCACACTTGATCATATCATATCCAAATGTCGACACACTTCTATCACTAGACGCTGGCATCAATTCGTCAAAGTTATTTTAGGCTAATACGATTATCGTTATCTCCTTAGGCCTACTTGTATGCACGGAAGAAGAATGTCTACTTAAGATAAACGCAAATCACCGTTATATTTGTAGAGCTATGGTGTTTCAAGGGTAAATAATTTTTAAGACGAGATATATGATTAGAAACATAGCTACATATTTCTTTATCTTAAAAATATTTGGGGCCGAATCGAGTTTCTATAATTAATGTCTGAACATTTTATAAATATTTTGTGGGTAGTCAACCTTACATACTTTCTGGTTTCAAGCATAAGTTGCCAGTGTTGTATAACTCATTACGAGTCGATAAAGCAGTTCTACCTACTCTATAGCTTTGCTACTTTATAGACTCTGCTTAAAACTGACGTAACATTTGAATCAAGTTTTGATAGAAAGAATCTCCTTTAGACGATCACCCGTCTACCATATCATTTAATAGCAACGGTCAGTTTTCACCTGTAGACCATACTCGATATACGTATATTCGTGGACTCGTGCTCTACCAAGAATATAGGTCTATAGGCCTACGTAGACTATATGGTTCTGTCAATCAAAAACAAAAACATCTAGCTAGAGCTCATGTAGGAGACATTTTAACTACTTGAACCTATCCTTTTTTCTTCAATCACATCGAAACTTGATACATAATCATTGTACACCAATTGAGGCTATGATTGAAAGTGGGATCGTTTGGACGTTTGGACAAGGGCGATCTTACCACTACAAAACATATACCGGTCAAAACCATAACCTACACCATAACCGCATTACTCTCTTCAAGTCCTTTCATGTAGGAGTAAGAGAATTATATAACGATTAACAATTAGATTAGAAAAATAGAGTAAACAATTAAGTACCATAGTGTTTTCTAGCGGATTCGACTATAATTGGTACAGAGGGAAATTAATTGTCCGCTTCAGAATTATAGTCAGTATAAATTAACAAGTCATACCACAATAAAATCTTCTCACCATATCCCAAAGTCATTCTCAGCATTTTATTATGTTTTGTTTTGTTCTATGTTACATTATTATACATTATTATACATTAATACATCATATATACTCCAATTACATCAGTACCAAAAAAGTACAATAGCAACAAATACTCAAGTCCAACAAATTCTTATTTTTTGTGTGAATGGATGCCGTTTTTTTTTTCAAATCAGCACACAGGTGGATATACCATAACAAGAAATCGCATTTAATTCATAAACAAGTTACTGTTATTTATTAATTTTAATTATAACCCCAGCCTTGGAATTGATTGAATTGTGTTCGTGGCTGTATCTGTCATTTAATTATACATAGCCTTCGAATGGACTTTTCTTATGTCCATAAGTGTGGTATTGTGACATTGTGACTTCAGTATTAAATTTGAAGAAAAGGTCAACATATGCAAAGACTGTGATCCACATTTAGGTACATGCATGAGTTTTTTTATTTAATGTACATAAGACGAATGGTAATTTACAGTCGCAGCCAAAATATTATCAGTGGTTGAAATATGACATTGAAAAAATTTGTTCATTTTAATGCTGCTTAACGAACCCACCAACAGCTAGCTTATACGGGGGTACGAATGAGCGGGTGATGATAAAACGATGAAGTGATGATAGGTGAAAGGATTTTTACGGAAACCGATGCCTTATGCGGGACTCGAACCCACGACTGACCTGACTTCAGTTTTACCGCTAGCGATAATTGACTGAGCCCCGGAGGCGGCTGTGAAAATTCGTGAAACATTCCAAATCTGTGGATTCGAATAAACGGTCCTAGCTTATAAGATGAAACGGAACAAACGCTCAGCTTATTCATATCCATATCGTAATCATGCGAACTTTTGGCAAAACCGTGCCACTATGTTGAAATGACGTATTTCTTTAATAATTTTCTGATGAATCAGTTAACACAAAAATCGAAAATTAAACCGGACTCTTCGCCTTTCATTTGTTATCAGTATATATAAAATAATAAAAATATGGCATGCACATTGCCAATCACCACTAAAAGAAAGTATAGTAATGTTCCCTCACCTGAGGCATATTACGCGTGCTACGTCACGACGTCTAAATGTCTCTTGGACTGGTTTATGACGTCATCGAAAGTGTTGCACTTATGGAGATTCCCATCACGTGACCTATAGGCTGGCTCTTCTCTGCATGAGGAGGAAAACGCCTCTAACTACATCGTGTGATTTGTCTCTCTCTCTCTCAAAGTCTCGCAAGTGAAAGTCGAAACAAGTGTTGTGAGCTTCAGTTCGATCACAATAACAGCTGAGGCAACGCCTAGCTAGATATCTTGTGTATGAAGAATATGCAGAGTATGATCCAACATATCGCAACCCTGAATGGAGGGGGGGGGGGGGGGATATAGTTGGGCCTGAATCGAAGATTTCCGTGAGTGATTGATTGTTCCTTTTTTCAATTGCATGATGTACACTTCGCTAAATAAGTAAAGCGAATACTCAATTTCACCGTACTCGAAAAGAAGTTTCTTTTTCGCGCTCCACTGGTCAAACGAGAGTACAAATCCAGTTGAAACTTGGAATACACAAGTGTCGATCATCTAATTCGATACTGTTTAGCTTTGAAAGGCGCAATCGGTTGCAGCACTTCTGAGAAAACCTACATCGAAGTTTTTAAAAACACATAAGAATAATTAAGAAAAGAAGATTTGGAAAAAATATTTCCTTCGAATAAATTGAAATTTTCACGGAATTTTAAGATGATAAGTTGATGATACAAATTATTCTGATGTTGCACATAAATCGGATCAGCCGTTTTGATAAAAAAAGTATAATGTAATTTCTTTACATCAATCAAAGCTAACAAGAAACCCATTAGGATATAAGGAACAGGTTTAACCAATTGAATTTTAGAACAATTAAAATAAGATGAATAAAACAGAAAGGCAGTGACATAATTGTTTTGAACTCAAGGTGCATGTGTAGCTTTCCATTACATTTCATGTAAATATGACTGTTACATATCGCTCATCCAACACGGCATGTTACGTTTTCCTAGTTATAGTAAATGGACAACAGTGTCCCCCAAGTCAATATAAAATACAGTGAAGTACACAAATAAACGCAAAATATAATCGTACTAACACATAATACAACACATTTAAAAATATGTTATACTAATTTGAGTTTTAACTATAAGCAAGATTAGTCAAGCTATCCACGCTAGTCAAGATTAGTTATCAACAACGGTTTGGCACAGTCTCGTAATAATAATAGGTTATTTATGACAAATATGTACACGTACAGAATACATAAGAAAACTGTAACTCCAAATTCTTAATTTTAATTACACAAATACTCTTTTCTAGATGGAGAGCAAATTTAGATATTGTTTGAACTCCAGTAACAATACACTATTTAGTAGATAAAAGTCGACTCGAAGATAATAGTAAAGATGTTTTAAACCGTCAATTGAGTTCATGTACACGCTTCAACTACCAATGTACAAGTTGGCCGCTCTATTCCTAATTAGTGATTACCATGTAATTGCTTTTGTTGACACATCCAAGGATACTACAACACGGGAAGGGAGGGAGAGGAGGGGAGGGGGGAAGCCTTCATTATTAATGTGTGTAATTGTCAATTGTTAGTGCCAACCAATTAGATCAGGTTACCCAACAAGTCAACAACTGCACACAAATGGTTTAGTCAATTCATTGACCGGACATGTTAATTCTAAACTTTTGTCTCTCAGAAGTACTTGCTGTTGTTCCGAGCAGCTTATCAACTATGCTATTACTAGTTGAATCAGACATCATTGGTCGAACGGATGTTTTGTGGTCGCATGGTTGTCCCTGCATGTAAAGGTCTTACGTATCACGTACGGCTTGCATATCAACGAAACAAGAAGGTCTCTACCAACTGAATAATTGTGAAACGTTCTATTTTCATAAAAACTCGTTGTAGTTTTGAACATTTTACGCTTCTGAAAGATGTCGTTTTGATTCCAATTGTAAATCTCGTACTGAAAGTGTGTTGACCATCAAAATATCATTTACAGCTATATACAAACATAATGGAAATATACGTGTTTGTTAATTGTTGTGTTGGTAGACGACCTTCGTCCTTTTAGAAAACAATTATATACTTCTAAAAATACCATCCGTACATAGTAAAATTTTCGTGTAGGGCGTAGGGTGCTATGAGGGGTGCATATAAAAAACTAAGCTATGGAAAATAAAGCGCGCGCGTATTTCAACCACTGCCCGCTAAGATGGTAAAGAGCAGTCATGAGGGATGTGGCGGCCATGGTTTTGCATATTGAGTCTTCCTATTCTCAAAGTTATTATTTTTAAATGGCTTGTTCTCAGTTCAAGATTGAATTAATTGATAATACATCAACATTTGCGTGAATATAAAACAATGCCTATACAAAACTAGAGAATACATTGAAAAGGAGGCGAATATGGTTTTGCCAAAAAAGTCACTTTCTTTCATAATATGTAGGCTCTCTCATCTAGTGGACTACAGCTCATTCATGACCTTAAGTCATATCATCTCCGGGGACTGTGTTTCCACAATGACAATTATTTATAATTTTCCAATATTATAGTTGACAGCAAGATTGACATTTGGTTTGTAACCATTCGTCAGTATATTTATAGATATATCGTGTGGACATATCTATGCGATAAATATATATCGCAGTGTGGTATTACTTTACATATAGATTAGTTTTGTCGTTCTTGCGGCTTACATGATAAGGTCTTGGAGGAAACTCATGGACCACTTCCGAAGATGAGACCGATCTCAAGTTTCCTGTTGTCGACGATTAGATTTGCGTCATGAATCAGACCAGCATGAGGGGAGTCGATAAAACAGTTCTACCATCCTTGGTAGACCTACCTATAAGCTACTTTATCGACTCATAGGTTCATCGGAATCAGTGAAATATATTTAAACCGTGGAATCAGCGTTTTACATTTACAATATCTAGGCCTATTCATGCAACATGTCTAATATTTGGGAATAATATGTATTACTAATTTTCGGATAGCTTATTTCAAGTATAACAAATAACTAAGAATCGTAATCGCAGCAATGCAGCGCATTGAGGAACTAGAACATAGATTGTAATTGGTTAATACCAATGGACATTGTTGTCTATCTCTTTCAACAATGAATCACATCTTGAGTGAGAGAAGCGTATTGCATTGTTATTTGTTATTAACAATGATTGTAATTGAAGACTATTATAATAAGAGGGGCTTCATGATAGTGGCATCTACATGCAGGACCGAATTGATCGCTGTCACAATTTCTTTCTCAATTCTCTCAGAAGTGATTTATCCGAGTTTGCCCAAAATCTGTACGGTTCTATTTTGGTATACGAGGCTTATATTGCGGGATATTGCTGCATGTGGAGCAAGCACATAGAAATGTCACTATACGTCAGGTTCAGTATACTTACATCATAAAATAAATAACGCGGTTTATGTACATACTAATTCAATTGAAAGAATGTATTCAATTTTCGCGCCTTGCTCGTCTATATAACAGTTATAGATACTAGGCAAAGAAAAGAGCATCAACTTCCCTCTTCCCTGATTAACTTCCCTTGTTTCCTTTCCTTGTTCAACTTCCCTTCTTCTACACAACTTATACCTTGTGTAGTCTGTAGAATGAGAAAGAGACGGTCGAAGCCTGTTGTTAAGGATTCATCCCAGTATTCATGGATGTAGAAGGAAAACACGAGAAACTCAGTCGTCATGATGGTCGACCAAGACGGGAATCAAACCCCGTTCTCGCGTGACCGACGGTTCAGTTGCTAATTATACGAATGATCCAAACTTTCCTCCTAATCTCTCTTCAGGTCCGGGTTATTTCATCTCAACATCTCATCATTTCATATATCATTCACCGACGCCAATAGATCGTACTCATCAGTAGGGCCTACCGTGCGTCGTTAAACCCACTATGAAAAATAATCAAGTCCTATAGCCTTTTCATGTTGAATCCTTATCACTATCTATAACTTTTTTACATCAGTATCATTCAACTTTATTGTGCGTACCGCCATTGAAAACTACATAAAACATTTCGAATTGAACTTGATGAAATTGAACATGTTTTAAATGGCAGCACTTAGGATTTTCTCAACGTTTCGCTGAAACGAAAGTTTCGTCGGAAGCTAAAAGTCGATAACGATAAGAATAAAAGCTATAAGCTTTATGTATATTTTATAGGTCTTTACGTCGTATAAAAAAATCATATTATACAAAAAGAGCTACTGTAGTCTATAAGTTTAGAGTGTGGGAAACATTTTTACTGAATACACTGAATAAGAGAGATAGTGTGTGCGCGATCAAATCTTGTATGCGATAAGGAAAGGGAATGCGTAAAGCAAGTAGCAACCCTACTATCATATTGATAAGAGTATAACTGCTGAGTAGATTGACTTGCACTCAAAAATAGAGTAATATAGAGTGCCCGTCCTGTCCGTAAATATATGTTTCGCTATTCGAGGGTGATATTGAGTCGTTAAGGGTGCATCTCAAATGTGGGGTTATCAGTTGTTATTGAAGTACCGAGACGGGTAGAATAGACGCTAGGGTGCTGACCGAGGTTCGATTCCCGCCATGGTCAACAATAAATAAGTTATTTCGTGGTTTCCCTCATAAGTTAAAAGTGAATGCTAGGGTGGTTTCTATTTCCTAAGAACAGGCCACGACCGTTACCTTCCCACTGTCCTAAGACACAATAAATAACCTCTTTCATCGATGTCATCTATCTCATCTCATTCACCGACGAGCCGTATATCATTATAGATTGCGTCGTTTACCGCAATATAAATATAAATAAAATTACAATTGTCGAGTTATAAATCGTTTCTTGACTACTTGTGTGCAATACTACACTGTTATTTATGACGAGGTGTCTCTGGTCCGAAGGTTAATGTACTGATGTAGTCTCTGCACATTCAACTAATTCATTTAAATACAAAAACACAGGTATTTTAAGTGTGTTCAATATTCTGTGTGAAGTGTTTGATCTGCAATAACCAATTATTGATTAAACATTGCCAAAAAGTGTTGGCAAAAAACGTACGGTAAAGAATGGAATGAGTGAATAATACAACACACACACACACACATATATATATATATATATATATATATATATATATATATATATATATATATATATATATATATATATATATATATATATATATATATATATATATAAATGATATGATATACTTGTATCCAAAAGAGATGAAGGTTCCGATCGACAGTCGCGCTTTCCATCACTGGACCACAGGTGGTTCATGCTTTCATCTCTCGCGGGTACAAGTTGTTGAGTGTACTGTACATATGGATGAGTATAGATATCAATTTCACATCAAATTTAGAAGTTAAAAGTTAAAATTTAGAAGACACGTTCGAGTTTTTTGTTGATAACTTTTGAACTGCATAAGATATCAGCTTTCTAGCTCGGTAGGAACACAGATGTTTATGTATACGATCTGCATGTGGTATAAGTTGGAAACGCTATCCATTAGAAGTTGTTTTTTCAAAATAGATAGTATTAACATTTTATCCCTAGCTAATAGTAGTGTGACATAAATGTTACTTTCTGTTTTTTAAACTTCTCTTTAGACCTTGGGTCAAATATGAAATGTTTGTGACATAATCAAGTAACTAATATAACTTCTTGTTTCATCATTACATAATAAATACAAAATATAACCTCATTGTTCTCACGTTATGTTCAACTCGCAAGTTCAAATTTTACAGTGTTTGAAAAAACGATTTTTTATTATATTCTGTTCGCGCTTCACAGGTCAAACGAAAATTCAAATTCTGATGAAATTTGGCGTGCACATATAAGTTGTTAAAAAAAACATTTACCTCAAGCTCTGTAGGCCTAGGCCTGTAGTTTTTGAGCAAAGTTGGTTGGATCGCTTCTTAGGGAAAATCATTACGAATTTTTGAAAATCATGTAAGAAGAACCCAGAAATGAAAACTTGTTCAACAAATATTCTTTCAAAAAATGCACAGAAGCTTGAGTCGTCAAGGTAGACAATACTAATTTGGTCTCAATATGAATGAGAGAAATTTAATGAAAATTAATACTCATGGAGAGAATGAGAGATTATGTGTTTAATAGTAAAAAACTCGATAGTAAAAGCTAATAGTAAAACCAGGTATAGCTTTTTACAATCGTATTTCTGAGTTTTGGGAGTATGTAACCATTCAGTGTATTCGCTTTTTACTACTGAATTTACTGATTATTAATGCTGATCTGGACTGGATGTTTATGTATACACAAGTAACAAGCGTCATGACATCATGTTATCAATGGTTTTGTTTTTGTTAATGTATTGTACTTGTAAACAAAAATCAAGATACATTATCGAGGAAAAATTAATCACAGGTAGGCCTCTAGTGTTTCGTGAAAAGTATAGTATATATCTACGAAAAATGGTGAAAATTTCGTATGGTGGTTCAAATATTTTTTTTGGGACGACATCCTACGCATGCTCCTCCCCCTCCCCCCAGTGCAAATACAGAATTAGTGCTTGATGATTGATTGATTGGTATAGTGTTCGCGGCGCCTGCGTTATCAGTTCCCTTGAAGTAATGAATGTGGTGGTTTGAGGCGAGTCTACAACGAGGTCATTTTACGCCTGTAAAACGTAACTTTGTAAAATATCCTTAAAAATTGATTAACTACATTATAAACGAGTGATATAAATAAAATATACTCAAACCATAGAATAAAAAGTTGGTGAAGAATATTGTAGCCCAGCATGTTAAATTCTTTTCGCTTGTTTTTTTGAGGTTAGCCGTTAGTGCAACATCTAAACACCTGGACATCTCTGTATCGCTATACAGAGTCCCTACACATAACAATCTTTTCGCCAAGCTCCTTTTCGCAGACAATTCAAATCAGTAAATTGCTCATAGAGACGTATATATAGTCAACAAACGAGGGTAAGAGAGAGCGTAATGGATATAGGATTCTTGTACAGTAGCGCTGCGTACATATTAGATGTTGCACTACAGCTTATCCGGAGATGCCGGTCGTCTAATTCTCGCAGTAGTTAGCCCATAAGCCCTAAAGTTCTTTCCTAACTATGTATATTCCATGCTAAAATCAAAATAACAACCTAGAGGATATGTATGCAATGCATGATCACACATAATTAACTGTTGAAATGACCTGACGGTGTATTGTGTTTCAGGTGTGTTCTCACGCTGTCTTCAGCGCTGATGTGGTGGATCATGGAACTTTAACTTCGTAGTCATGGACCATTTGCCACCCTAGGTGAGTCGTTTTTAAACAATACAGAGAAGTAGATGGCATATTATGGTATATGGTATATGGTATAGATGGTATATTCGATGTATGTCGACTGCGTATCGAGTGTTCACGACGATTTGGTGTTGTTGTTGTTGTTGTTGCCGCCGTAGGTCATAGATATTCGTGAACTATCAAATAAGCTTGACAGTCAGCTTGATTGCGGCCCATAAGCGCAATACGTTTTTGAGCCTTCGTTTAGAGCATCTCTTTCGTCTGCTGGAAAATTTAGGAAAACCAAACAAATTGTTTTCCCAGTTAAGACCAAGGATGAATTGCTTAGGATCGTTTGGTCGGAGTACTATAATGGTGAACCACCCAAAAGGATATACTTCATATTTCGACAATCCCGCCTTTCAACTTATAGTGTTACATATTTCAACATTTTTACGTGCACCAATAAGCCAACGTAATATATAAGATTTATATTACATGAGTCCGTTACAAAGAAACCACATATATTTATTTGTCAGGTGAAATTTGAGACGTTTTTTATACCCACATTTTTATCATCGTTATATTGTGGGTTGGAAATGAAGTTCATGTTCGTAGTGTCTAAACTTGATCAACTATCAATAGCTGGATGGAAGCCAATCTTCGGTCAAACAGTGGGTTTCTTGTTATTTGTATAGTCACTTATACATGTTATATCGTCACTTATATGTACTTGAATCCACCAACGAATACGTATACGTATAGTTCTAGCCAACGTAGGTTATTGCAAACACTAATTTGTAATTTTCCAATATAGTTTTTGTTGTCGTCTAGATATACTCTGGTCATTTCAGCTAAAATTTGTCATTTGGAAAATAGTTGTATATGCGAGCAATTGATTATTAATAATAATATTATTTCGATGTTCATATCCATGTCTTTTTCTGTCACATTCAAGTTTTCTCAGAAATAACTCGTCAGTCCGGTCTCCATGCACCATTACATTTATTGTCATCACTATAAGTTTAAATGGAAAAAGTGTAGCATTGCTGAAGTACTTGAGATCCTACAACACAATGTTGAAGCGGTCATATAAGTGTTGATTAGATTGGCTACTCGACTTTTTTTGTTCCTCAATACAGGCATAGAATTCTTTATTCCATGGTAGAAGTATATATATATATATATATATATATATATATATATATATTTCTTCTCACATTCACGATCTTTTTTGGTGTCTATTATTATTCCATTCATTGGATAAAAGTAATATAAATCGATTGAATGCAAACAATTGATGTATAACAGTGGAAAGGTGTTGTTATTTTATGAGAAGGCGATTGAACAGTTATAATTATAGGTATGGTTTCGAGGTGGAGGCTATTTGACGTAATATCAGCTATCGAATAACTGAATGTCTTGTTGAAAGAAAACCACAAATGTTTTTCTTAGCGTATTTGTGTTTGTCACAATTCTTGTTTGTGAGTTCTTGTGGTATATCAACTGCAAGTTGCCACAATTACTTGGGTCTCTAACAGTATCTACATAAGATTTCGTTGAAAAAACACGAGAAACACTAGATACAGTAATGTACTCAGGAGATGGGGTCGATGGGCCAACCTAATCAACACCACATATATATATATGTATGTATATAATAGTGATGCCTTCGGGTACCCGGGTACCCGGGTCGGGTACGGGTAATGCATTACCCGGGTAATATTCTGTTACCCGGGTACCCGGGTACCCGTCTAGGTTCCGGGTAATTGTGCTAACCAGTACACTCGCCAGTACCTATAATATAGAAAATAACTTTTATAAATCACTCAAGCTACCGAGAGAAATTCAACTTCGAATTCTACATAAGTTTTTTCACCTACCTTCCCAGACCTCCCTCAACTTGTCATAATGCGCTCGTCAAATCTAGTCGCACCACCTACCGTTATCTGTGGTCACACGTGCAGTGTACTGAATCCCTCTCCTGTCAACCGCTCTCTAGTTGCCATGCCAAATACTATTCTTTACCGAGAACTGAGAAGCATATATAGTCATATAGTTTTTAGTTTTCAGTTTTATTTAGTTTTTTGAATTACCCGGGTAATACCCGGGTAATTTCGGCGGGTACCCGGTTCCTAATTTGTTACCCGAAGGCATCACTAGTATATAATATATATATATATATATATATATAGAGAGAGAGAGATAGATAGATAGATAGATAGATAGATAGATAGAGAGAGAGAGAGAAGAAAAAACCTTTATTGGTCCCTGACTATACATTAGCAAACAGGATAGCAATCAATATAAAAAATACATAGAATAATAGAGAGAAATAGATTGAAAATATTAAATATTAGTACATAAAAGAGAACTGATTGAATAGAAAAATGTGGAATTTGAAATGGGATTGAATAGAATAATAAGGAGATTAAGTGAATACAAAATTAAAAAGTGATACAGTGAGACGTTAATTATACAAATGATTTCTTAAAATTCTAACGGAGTCTTTAAGAGCTGACATTCCGATTTGATATGATTCGATTTGATTATACTATATTGACCTTATTAGTGATGTACCTTGAAGTTAAAAGAGACAGGGAGAGACATATATCGTGAACCCAGAAATGAAATTATTAATAAAAAAAGTTGAGTACATTGAAATATTTGTCAAATTGATTTTTTGCTTAAATTACCACATGACAGCCATGCATCGCCATGTTGGAAATGTACGTATATATCACATTTTAGTTTTACTTCAAAGTACATATACCATGGTCTACATTCTCTGCCTCTCTGATATCTTTAGTGACTTCTTCTTTGATGGATAAAAGAGAACATACGGTATTATTTTGAGTTTCATTTGAAACCCGTCACAGCCAATGTCAGCCTAGATGTCAACCAATAGACATGTTGGATCAAATATGTCAATATTTCATGTATATACATATACAATGCTCGGGGCAATATGACAGAAAACCAAGTGACAGCTTGTTCATTACATTTCAATGAAACTGCATGGAAATCATGCTAGTCCTCATTTCTATACAAATAAAAATGTATGAATAAAATCTCATCAAAAACTCTTCAAAGCTTATGTAGACAACAAACACACAATTTAGGGAGCTGATATGAGCTTGGTTCATGACAGCAAACTTCATTCCCACTATTATTGCCATTGCCTAAACCTACATTTCATCATTCCGTCAAATCATTCATCCGACGCCAATTGAACTTATAGTTATCATTACAGTGCGTCATTAAACCCATATAAATAAATATAAATAAATGAAATATTCTGATATTTCACCCTTTAACTGTGTATTTCACATTTTAATTGTGTATTTCTGTGTAATTTCACGTTAACTGTGTATATCCAGAAAATTACAAGTTTTTAGTTTCGTGTTCGTTTTTTGAAGCATTTTGAATATTTATCCAATTACGAGTCAAGGTGAGTGATGTGTATAAAAAGGTGTGAGGTTAACTCGCGCCGAACTTGTTCTGATCGATTGTGCAACGAAGTGTGAATAACGACTCATGCGAGGTTCGTTAAACAGCTCGCAATTGTCTCAGATGAAAAACTAGCACGTTTCAATTAGGCTTAACGTGTGATGAGATAATCAGACCAATCTACTAGCCGAAGAGAGAATCACGTGGGTGGAAAGTGAAGCTAGGCATCGCAAAAAGCTGAAGATAGGCGTGCGCACAGAGAGTATACGTAGCTCAGCGAGACTGCCCAGGCCGTACCTAATGGACCGCATGGAAGGGGACATTGAACATTTTATATTATACATTCTATCATATAATATATTATATATAATATTAAATTATTATATCATAGAGCTGTTGAAGAGAGAGGATAGGTATGGATTGAAGTTGAGAGCGGTAAATGTTGGAAGAATAGAAAGAAATGGAGGGAGTTGGTAAGAAGAGTTGAGATGGAAGAGGATGAGGAGGAAGAGCAGAATCAGGCAGACGAGGCGTAGAAAGAAGAGGGCTTGGCATTGGCAAAATCAAGTCGACATGTTTTGCCCTTGTGATGTGATGTGTACTTACCTAACTTTGTTAGTAAAAATTAAAAGTAAAAGTAAAAGTAGTTTGAAGAAAATATATATATTGAATATATATATATATATATATATATATATATATATATATATATATATATATATATATATATATATATATGTGATATAATTATGTGTCAGCTCACATTTTTATTTACATTTTCACTTATAAAGTGAGTATATTGGAATAACAATTAAATAACAATGGGACAGCACCTAACTGTTTATTTTACATGAATATGCCTTTGCTAGAATATTATGTTTTTCCATTTTTTTCGCAATGGACCGTACCTATTGAAAATCTTGCGCATGCGTATGCGAGAAGATGATTACTTACCGTATGTTGCATTCTCGCAGATGTGTGGAGCGAGCGGAATGTGGAATCTGATGTGATTTTCCTAGGATTGCTTTTCATACCATCAGTGATGTGGTATAAACATGTTGATGTAAACTACAGGTCTATATTATCTCTCTCGCTCTCTCTCTCTTCATATACACACACACACACACACACTGGCGTCGGAACCGGGGGGGGGGGCAGGGGGGGCAATGCCCCCCCCCAACTTTCGGCCAGGGGGGGGCAAGGGGGGGCAAGAAAAAGGTCTTGCAAAAAAAAATGAAGAGACGAGAAATAGAAAAGACGAAAAAAAGAAGGAAGAGAGAAGGAAAGAAAGAAAAAAAAAGAAAGAAAGAGTAAGAAGGAAAGATGTAGACCTATTTAAATAGATCAAATCGTACATAGATTCATATTTCACATTGCATAGAAAATCAAATATCAGATGGGCACCTTCAGTTTTAGGAGAAAATTGATTTTTGCATCTAAATCTCATCTGGAACACGTTGAACCATATTAAAAAAGGTGTGATTTAAAGGAATTTGGTGTACTGTTTTGGAATGATAGCTCTGGTAAGTAGTTATTAGTTATCAGAAATCAACAAACAATCCTACCGGCAGTGCTTCTTTCAGATATAAATTATTCATTACAATTTTTGTAAATTTTGTAAATTTCCAAAATTCGAACAGTCGTAACAATGACAATACAATGGAATGGAGAAAGGGAACTTCCAATAAGGGTCGTTCGGTGACTGCCAGGGGCGTCAAATTTAAGGGGCGCTATCGGCGCACATTTGTAACATTCTATTAATAATAATATGTCATAAATCGTATTCTATTTTACTTGTGCATTATTGGGTGGAGAAAATGTTATCATTCGAACAGCATTGTTATCGAAAGACATAGATTTTTCTTGGATCAGCCATTCAGCAAAACTAGCTCTTACCACACTAAAGAATTCATGAATTCCAGAAATTTCGTCCAATTCCCAAACCCGTAGAATCGCATTTAAAAAGATAAATTCACCAAAATTTCCCTGCGGGGCTTGATTCCTCCCTTACTCGCATTCACTTCACTATGCGCATATAGTTTTTGGGGCTCATAATTTAGTCCTTGCTCGTGGCGCTAAAATGAGCCAGACTGACCCTGCAGTTACAATAACTATGTTTGGCAAATATCAGTTGGGCACATCTAGTTCTTCAGAACAATTAATTTTGTCATCTAAATCTTATCTGAAACACGTTAAATCGTGTTAAAAAAGGGTAATTTAAAAAAATTCCCTGCGAGGCCAGAGGGGGTCCTTCCCCATTGCCCCCCGCGGGTCGCATGCTTCGCGTTAACTGGCCTTCGTACAACTGTTCATATATGGCATTTTCTTTTCCAAACTGAGATCCCCCCCTCCCCATCTTGGTATTCTCAGTATTTTGTCCTTCTATCCTGAAAAATACCCAAATGTTATTGAATGTGTGGCACCCCATACTTCCTTCCTCCGCGGGTCGCAATTTTTGAGCTTGCCCCCCCCCTACTTTGAAAACGTTCCGACGCCCCTGCACACACACATATATATATATATATATATATATATATATATATATATATATATATATATATATATATATATATATATCTTTGTGTGTGTATATATATAATGGAACATATTTTTGTCGCGTTGGTGGATGAATGAAGTGATACTTTTGTATAGATTTATATAAATATATCTTGTTCAGATAATGTATCATTCCTTGAAATGATGTAATCGATAATCTTTTCTGTTTAAAACCATAGGCATAATCGTTAGTTCAATGATTCTACCTGTATGAAAATAACATTCAATTGACGGTGAAAAGATTGTATTTTAATGTCCCTCTCCCCCGTCATCAATATATCCCCCCGATCTGGGATCATTCGAAGATCTGCAATTTGTTGAACTCTTGAAAGTACATGTGCTATGACAACACCGTTGTTTCAGGTTAGTTTGGGTTAGAGTATATATATGTTAGTTGAGGATGGTTGCACTAGGTATTGGTTAGTTAGATTTCTCCAAAGTTGAATAATTGAAACCAATATAACAACTATTATCTGATACGTGTTCAGTTCTCCTAATATGTAGAAAGTCACTCGTGATTGGCTACTTTGTTCGGGAGACAATGACGCAGTCGATCGCGATTCTCAATTGATCAATCATCCTGTCGTTAAATCTTGTCGATTGAAATTAGCAAGTTTAATCGGCTCAAGTTTGCGGCGAAAAGATTTCACCGTCTATATGAGGAACGTATCATCTCTATAATCATTTCGGTTGGAAACTAGTTTCTACTTCTTTATGGGCCGCCATGGTGTATACGTACTTTCCATCGGCTTGTCTCTGGTCAGTGTTTATTCCTAGCACGTTCGGAGTGTTAGGTCTCGGGTAGGTTTTCATGTGTAGGCTGTAGGCGTCCATCTCTTATGATTCATACATACCACGAACACTGCGTCTTCTTTATGCCAAGAAATACTTGCTACTAAAATAACAAACACAAATATCACCGTTATGTTTGTGTATAAGCCTATGATGAGGGTATTCTGACTTTCAATGATTTTTCAGGTCGAGACTTGAGAATATAAACACAACTGCATCTTTCTAAAAGCGCACGAATATTTGAATCAGCTGCTAGTTTTTCTACATTCAATCAATTTATATATTTTTTGATGATGACTCCGGGTACCCGGGACGGGTACGAGTAATGCATTACCCGGGTCTCATTCTGTTGCACGGTTATCCCCAATGTGGAAAAAAGAGGTAGGTATAAATCTCGCGAACTGGAGCCGTTTTGGCAAGTATTATTGCTGTTCTTACGGTTCCTATTGAACCGTACATAGAATAATATAGTAATTTATATTAAACCCAATATAGGCTACATGATTAGATGAATGAATGAATTGATGAATGGATGAATACATGAATGACTGGATGGAAGAAGGAACGAACGAATGAATGTGAATAAATTAATAAATTAATTGATTCATTAATACATTGATAAATAAATAATTAATGTAACTATATTCAGTTCTGGATGTACGATACGCGTGATAATATTTACCATATTTTGCGGGTAACAAATTAAACGATTTCCGTTGTTATCTATCAATCATATTGTGATGGCCTGGAACCGTTTTAACCATCCTTGAAGATAACATCCAACTAATGTAGCGTATCTTGAATCAATATTTCTCGTCTTGCCATCGCCCGTCATTCCGGCGGACCGACTCCTCAACGTGGTCTAACTGTCTGTCTTGGGAAGCTGCAATAACCTCAACAAGGAAAATACCATACATTCCTCTTCTGCATTGTCCGTCTCTCACCCTCGTTCTCTCTCTCTCTCTCTCTCTCTCTCTCTCTCTCTCTCTCTCTCTCTCTCTCTCTCTCTCTTTTTATCTCTCTCTCTCTCTCTCTCTCTCTCTCTCTCTCTCTCTCTCTCTCTCTCTCTCTCTCTCTCTCTCTCTCTCTCTCTCTCTCTCTCTCTCGCGCGCGCTTACTCACCTTCTTACAGTTTTACAGCTGACAAGGTCTATTTTAAACTAAACATCTTTGAATAGGGCACTAATAGCCGGTCGTACCAAATGATGGTGGAATATTACTTATTAATTATTATAGTCAAGATACGAAAACATACGTAACCATGGGGTGCCTTGTCAATTCTCTCATTTTTACTCACAAGATCTCTGAATATCAGTTGATACGCTCTTAATGTAGAAATTAATGTATGGAATTATGTATTTCTACGAAATTAGTATTAGTATTCTAATGAACCCAAATCGTGTAGGAAAGTGATCGCTATAGCGCACTTAACGGGGTCATTCAGGAGAGACCGCGGTTCGATTCTTGCCATTGTCGATCGTTTCGTGGTTTTCCGTAGTCGTTGAAGTGAACACCATGGGATGGTTTCTCAAGAACAGATCATCAAGACTGCATCCTTCCAACTGTCCCAAACAAATCAATAATCCATCCAGCAATAATGAATACCATTTCATGTATCATCCGCTCATCCATACTCTCATATAAACTTCCTGTTAGTGGGGTCATTAAGCAAACAATAATCACTATCAAACAATTTTTTGTTGATACAGTCGCTACCCAATCGCTTCCCACTATCAAAAACACCTCGAAATAACTTTTCCTCTGATCTTCCTATCACCTCATTCATCACACAGCGACGTCAATAGACCTTAGTAATCAGCCCGGGCCCTACCAGTGCGTCCGCGCATCGTAAAACCCAATATAAATAAATAAAAACAGTTCAGATACGTGACATGTTCAAGACGTATTACACATTGGGTATTCGGCCACAGCGTGGTTGTAGAAGACGTGACGTAATCAACGCGTGTCGCCAGTCAATTTCCTGGATCGTCCTTCTTGGATTTATAGCATTACCTTTATCATCAAAGTGTATTAAAAACTATTGCCGTTACTGTTACAAGCTGTTTTTTTTACTTTCATATGCTTCCCGGTTGTTGGTGTCGTCTTTCCAATTATTTCACACAATCTAGAGATGGTGCTCCATACATTGTAAATATATATAGTGTGAAGCTGTTGCACGCTGCTGTACTTAAGTGGACTCGAGCGACACAAAGAGGATAGGCATTCGTAATATGGTGTTATTGGAGAATGCGACGGATTTCCTGGGTGGAGGAATTTTGTAATGAAGTTGACTTGGTACGCATGGGGAAAGAAAAAGAAGTACTCGTTGCTGTGAAGAAGAGGAAACTATACAATATACTTTGCACACGTTGTGAGAGGAACAACATACAACACCATACCATCCAGTTATATTGCAGCGGAATTGGTACATGCACATCGCAGTGCAGGAAGGAGAGGCAGAAGAAGAGGAGTGTCTACGGTTGAAAAATTTGAGAATGGTTTCACTGCAGCACCAATGTACGCTATGTAGCATGGAAGAACAAGAAGAGAATGAAGGAGAAGGAGGAAGAGGAGGAGGAGGAGAAGGAGGAGAGAACCATTCGATATTTAGGTGATTTATTGGAAAATGATTCACTTGCAAAATATAAATATAAAAGTGAAGTATAAAAGTATTACATTTACAAATCGACTCTCTGTTTTAGTCGACATAACTCGATAAGTATAGACTATAAGGTAATCAATCACTTCAAGAAAGCTTGCCTCTCACTAGATTTGATGATTTATTGAATTAAATGAAATATGACAAATTCCATATCTTCAAGCTTAACTAGGAAACCATTGAAAATATATTACACTCTTCCCCTTTTCCTCTAGTATTCATCCTTTAAAGTATCAAAATGGAATTAACAAAATTATAGTTTAGCGCTTTGTATGAATTTGAATTAAGCCAACTTTCAAAACCGTTACAACCGTATTTAATTTTCTCATTGATATTAACTTTTGAAATGATGTAAAACTTGAAGTTGTACGACCGCCGAGAGATGTCAGTTCTCGCCTCATTGTGCTGAGCTTCAGACATAATAAGTGAAGTTTACACATTCAAATGTCCAACATGGTGAGATGATTAAATTATACTTTCAAAATTAAATTTTATGCACGAAGAGTTTAACTCGAACAAATGTTGTTCACTTCATAATTACGTATTGTATAATGAAGCCAACTTGAGAACAGAAAAGTAATTAATATACATTCATTCATTAATCAATAGCAGCTCACTACATTACAACAATCTGGAAACAATGGTTGTCAAATTGATGGAGAAGACGACAAAATTGAAAGCATTAACTACAACTTATTCCAATTGCCAATTCCAATGGCTTTATTTTAATTGAATCGGGGAAGGGGGGGGGGACTTCATCTAAGCCAGGCATAAAGTTGATTGTTTTTATATATATTAATCTATGATAATCTATATATTTATTATGATCAATATTATAACATATATATAATATTTGATAATATATATAATATTCATAATATTATATTACGTAATAGTTATAATATTATATCAAGTAATATTTATAATATTATATCATGTAGTATTTTAGTTATTGAAGCGTACATTTTAAAGCATACTTGTGAAACCAACTGCACGTCTAAGTTATTAATTTTCTTTAGTACAGTGATCATTTTATGATGATCTGCATGATCACAAAGATGTATTCATTTCCTCAAATTTTGTACAACCCTTCCTCATTTTGATATTATTCTCAATGGACTCGAATGCGCCAGCTGTGCATGTAATGGATGGTACACGAGGTTGATCTCTTCGGTGACGTACCGACATTGATCGCGCATGACAGTTTTAAGTGTAATGAGATTGGCCATGCAGCTATATGTTGTTAAATACCTCACGCGAAAGATTCTCGCCGGCTTTTCATAGATTCTATCACCTAGGCAACTGCTTGCTGAATTCAATCGATTATGCTAATGACTTCATTGTGTCATCTTCTCTGCTTGTTTTGCTCTTCACGTTAGAGCATCTGCTGTTTCAAGTTATTTTATGTGCATCTTATACGTGAATTATGCACAAATATTAACAGAGGAGTAGAATTAATTTAAAAAGAACATACAAACAACAAGAGAAAGATATTTGAGATAATACTCAACAAAATTAAGTATCTCACAGTTCCCACAAAACAGAACCCTCCGAAAAAAGAGTTTCTCACTTTATATTCCATAATTAAAATTGATTCAACTTGAAGTTATACCGTGTAACAATTCAAAGAATAATACAAAGTGTTTCCATTGTATCTGTCAGAAGATTCTCGATTATCCCCTTGAAATTGTGAGGAAATGTGGTAGTTTTTCTCTCTATAGGAACCGACTTTCAAGACACTTCGTTTTCATGGCAGAACCAAACTGAGCTCTGATCATCATATATACACTCCAGTCGGTCAGTCGCCAATCTCCGAACACTTGTTCACAGTTCATAACATGTAATGAACAAAATCCTGATGTATAGGCATGCTAATAAAGCAGTCATGTTATTTATTGTATAGTCGAGTTTTTATACTTGATTATTTTTTAAAATGTTTTAATTGATTTTAATTAATTGTTCAAGAAAGCATGCAATTATTTACATACTTATTAATTAATTCATAATGAACAAAAAAAGTGATAATTGGCAATATAATACGTTCAACCTTCGAGAAGAAATATATTTAAACAAATTGTTTCCTCATGAGCAGAAATAATGACAAATGGCAGTGTCGTATATGGTTGGTATTGCATATAGCCTATGTGTGTACTTCACGCAATGGTTGATTATAGCTACGATTACGTTGCGTCTAATGAACCATGGTCATGGTTACCTTAAAGAAGTACGCCGTACTGTTTCTGTCAGTATTGAAGAGAATACATACTGCAAGATAATGCCATGTAATGTTGAAATAAAACTGATTCTCACTCTGGCCCTCACAGAAATCTCCAGATCAGATCTTGAGCTGAACTTGAACTTTTTCAGTTGTTCTGACTTGGTTTGTGAATTGGGTAGAGCCAGCTAGTTAGTCCAGATTTAGTAGATCCAGCCCAGATCTAGTAGATCCAACCCAAATCTAGTAGATCAGGCCCAAATATTAGAGATCCAGCCCAGAACTAGCAAGGTCGCGGTCCTTGACCCCCTCTAACAAGTAGTTGGATGCATTGACTGCCGGACACTCAAGTGTTTGTTAGACGGATGAGCTTTATCGAATACCTCCATGTGACTCCTCTGTCACTCTCTCATTGTTTATTTGTCGTACTGTTTAATTGGGAAGCACTGAACTTTTTGTGAGCACTATATTTATCGAATTTAGTATGTACTGTTTTGGGGCAAAATCGGTTGAACCAGTTCAGACAAAAGTCAGTTCGAAATATAATAACAACAACAACATAAGTTTAACCCTGAGGGGAGAAGGCAAGAAGAAAGTATTCCTAAAATATTTATTGCACATTTGTATACACATTTGTACAAGTGTTTACATAATTGTATCAGCAAATCCAGTCATGTTTACGAAAAACTTTAAAAATATATTTTTGTATTTCGGTAAAGACTCGCTCATCTTACGAGTCTTGTGCATGCTGCATTTGCCTAGTATTTGGTGTAAATGTTTCTTATCTTCTGTGTAGAATTAGCGTTGCAAGTACCGCATTATAGTGACGTCACGACGCCTGGTCGTGTGAACACGAACACAGGTCGGCAGGCGTGTGACCCCTTCACGCCATCAGCGTATAAGTTTACTTCTTATAAACATTTATTTTTTTAAATCTTTTCCTATATATTGTGTTGCGCCGATACGGATCAACCTTGTGACCATGAATTGTATCGTATTTATATTTATTAACATTGGGATTAACGACGCACTGTTCTGATAATCAAGATCTGTTGGCGTTATATGAGGTGATGGGATGATGAGATGTAAGATTATTTTATCAGGTGTTTTTGGATGGTTGAAAGTGGTAGATCGTGGCCTGTTGTTAAGAAACTACCTCAGTATCAACCTGAACGACAGAGGGAAACCATGAAAAATCCTTGTCAAGATGGTCGACCATGACGTGAATCGAACCCCGGTCTCCTGAATAACGGTTCAGTGTGTTAGCCACTTGACCACTCGTCTCAGTTTTTTCATGTTTTCCAAAGAAATGAGCTAGGTTTATAAATACAAATACAGTATTTCAATCAAAAACACATACTGTGCATGCATGGAGTACGATTAACCATGATAATTTATTTCGTTTCGTTTGTCTGCTATGTAAATTTTCATGTCGTGAACTCTCACGACCTCAGTTTCAAAATTCCATTCAGTTCATAAAGAAATCAGATAGGTTTGGCTCCGCTAGAACATAATTTTGACTGCGCGCGATTGATCATGAGAACGATTGAGATCGTCTCAAACGTCGCCCGCTCTCAAGGCACAGTGCTTGGATTGCTCTTGTTACGAGCAATGCGTGTTGCATATCAACGCGTATATAATTAGAACCTTTCATCGCACAGCAACAGTGTCCAATCAATAACATGACTGATCGGAGCGTCTAAACAGTGGTCGGATTTATTGTCATAAATGAGAACCCTCTTGGTATTTAACATTAAATAATTTAAAATTAAGCATTGATCGATACTAAAATTAATAATATTCAATCGATGTGAAATATCTATCTTGATCTATCTTGACAAAATATCTTGATGAAAATATTAATGACATTACTTTTCCTGGGAGACATCTCAGTCAGAAAGCTTCGAGGGTAAACTCTGTGAACCTTTATTCATTTCTCTCTAAAATCTTTATTAGGCCCCAAGTTGGGTTGATATTCTCGTGCTTCAGTACATTTCGTCTCATCAGTAGGTTAAACTTGACACACAATCATTGTTCCCATATTGAGAGTAAGGATGGCTATGGATGCCTACGGATGGCTAAGGATGTCACCGCAAGGGCGGCCTTACCACACCAAAATGTTCAGATAGTTACAATGTTTCTTATCGCTCTATCGATCTCAGATTCAATTTTCAATAATTTTCCATTTGGCTTACATTTTTATAGTGTTCGCCTGTTTTAACTGCGGTACGTTGGCTACCTTGGACATAATCTAAAAACAGAATAAGTACTAGTTTTCTTATTCTGACCAAATGCAGTAATAACCACATTTAACCAATAACCGCTTCCAACTCACACTGCTCTTGTCAATAACGTAGATTTATGCGACAAGCTCAAAGATAATAACACCATGTATGACTATTATTGTAAGTATTTCTCACACTCCGGTGTTGGTATTACATAATAGAGATACTCTAATCTTCAAAATAACAATGCAAATATCAGACCATTATGAAACAGCATAATTGCATAAGTTATAGTTGTTCAGTCGATAGTTATTCTAGCTAGTGTCGTTTTTGTTGTTTGCAGGTCGAGGTGGGTGGTTACCGTCATGGAGTTGAGTCGGTGTTTGGAGTGTGGCAAAAGGCGTCGGCAGTTGTCACAAGTGATGGTGATGGTCAGACCGGTGCTCTAGTCACCGTCGTCGTCAGCGTCGTTTAGCGTCGACTCGAGTCGTCGGGCGTTTACTGGTAAGAATACCCAAGCGACTCGTCCATACAATGTTCAGTCTTATATATGGCTCTGTTTGCAGTTAAATAAACTCCACGAAAGTTTAATTTTAAATCCGTGTAAGGTTCGAAGTGGGTTCGAATAGATATGGGCATGGCTACTGAATATAGGTAGATAATGTATATTTTTATTTAGTTAGATTGGGTTATAGATTAGACCAAGTTAGTTTATATGTTCGAGTGGGTTGGATTAGGTTGTCCCTCTCATCTTCTCTCATCTTCTCTCGTCTCTCATCTTCGGTGTTGTATATATGGCTCTATTTGGAGTTCGAAAATTCATAAAAGTTTCATTTTAAAAATCCATTCGAGGTTCGAATTGAGTTCGAATAGATATAGGCATCGCTAAAGAAATTGGTTAGATAGGGTTAGTGTATATATTTGTATTTAGATTAGGTTAGGTCAAGTTAGTTTATATGTTCGACTAGTTTGGATTAAGTTAGTTCAGGTTACGTGTAACATTCGGAAAAAAGTGTATACTACTCTCATTATTATAGCTTCCTCATGGGTGGAGAGCCTAACCACGGCTATCAGAATTAAATACTATTAGGCCTATTGTACAGAGATGTATTGAAATATTCTCAAACAGATAGCGATATGTACTAAAATATCCGGATATGCACAAATTTAAAAAAAGTGTACAAATATTCATAATTGTTTATGTTTCTACAGAAAAACTCCCATAGTAAATCATAAGTGTGTCTAGAAGTAATTATTATCATTATTGTCGTAGACCTACATGTTCTATAACTTGAAAATTGCATCAGATTGTAATTTGTACCGAATTTGTAACTATAGCTTGATTTTAATTGTGTGGAAACCCTTATATTAGTATATTGTAACAAACAAAAAGATAGAATGAAGTAAACTATAGACCTTGCCTCGAAGGTAAGGTGCAGTTCTGCATCGATGATGTTTCAAAGCAAATCTGATTTGGTACGATTTTGTAGTTGAGTGGAAGTATGCTCTATAAACTGTATTGACCAAGAGTACGTGACTGGACGCTCAACTTCAAGAGCACCCGCACCGTTTTGAATCGCCAAATCCGAAATGACTATTCGCCGAACCGGAAGTAGGTATTAGTTCTAGCAAAGATTTTATTTTGCATTGGATTAGTTCAGGATGTTTGTTTGGCCAGGTTAGTTGGTTTGGGTTAGTGTGGATGGGTTGGGTTCAATAAATGGGTTAGATTGTGGTGATTACGGTTAATTTAGTATGCGCGTGACACATTGTACTCACATATATTGAAATAGTCTCAAAATTATGTTGTACAATGCGAATAATGGTAATCAAATTTATAACCAGAGACCTTATTATTTCATGTCGGCACTTGTACACGTCTACTGCGTTTCCACAAACATATCTGTTTGCACATTGATAATTAAGACAGACACACATACTTTTATTGAGTGATTTCATAACTAGACCCTATAACAAGTACTCATGAGAAATGACGATGCATTTTTATGTGCACAAATTTTCAAAACAAATGGAAAAATAATCATAATTGTATATGTTTTTAAAGAAAATTGCTCCAAATATGCAATTAATATATAAAATGAAGTTCATATACTCAGAATAGTTGAGTCATGAATGGTACAGAAACTAAACTCTGGTTGGCTATCAGTCATAACCAGAAACATTTGCATGGTTGAATCATTTTGAATTGAATTGAATATCGGGGTTTAACGGGGCGTCAACGACATGGTTATATTAGCCATTTCCTATCCCTAAAAATAACTGATCTTTTCACAATTATATCTGTGGTAGACGACCTTCTTTCGTGGATACAAGTATGTCCTATATAGATGTTACATTGTCATTGAGAAGTGAGCTCTTATAGAACAGTGGTGAGGTGTTGTTTTTTGCGTAACCTTATCAACCGTGTCTACTCACAACACCGTGGGTGACCGCGGTTTGTAATCTTGTTAAATATCCTTGAGAGAAAAACAATTCCATTTCTTATCACGTACAAGGAAAGCATTTCGTTTCAAGAATGACCACATGACCTGCCCGTTGTGAGATGAGAGAGGTCAATAAGTTACATCAAAGGCATCTATCGTGTGGCTGCTAACCGTAATGAATTTTACATTTTGAAGCCTTGTATATTTTCCTAATAAGGTTGGAAAGAGACATTAGAAGTTAGAAATGTTGGACGTTAGTGATGCTAGAAGATGAGGTGGATGCGTTAGATGAGCGTTAGAGATGTGACGCCGTTGAACCGCCGTAAAACACCGATATTCATGCAGCCGCCTTCCGTAGCTCAGTGAACTAATTAAGACACGTATCTTCAGAAACTGTGAAGTCACCGTTGGGGGTGGGTCCCGCATGAGTCATGGGTTCCAGTTAATGTCCTTTAGATCATCAATTTCTCAAAGTCCATACCTTACCTCCAGTTACCCAAACTAACAGTAATAAAAGACGAGTAGAACATTTTTGGATGGATCGGTTTTGCTTACAAAATAGAAACAAACAAACACACATAGAAATGCCCGATTTGGACTTGATGTATGTGTTCGCAATTGCTTATCCAAAAATTCCCGCTTCAAAGGTATCTTACTTATTGGAATGCTGCTTAACCTCCCCACCATCAGATCGGCTAGGTTACACGGGGGTACGAATGAGCGGGTGATATTGAAACGATGAAGTGATTTAGTTCCCAACGCAGTGCGTTAGTTGACTGACGAACGGGGGTGGCCTAAAGGTATCCTTTTCCATGGTCACTGGATATTATATTGTATATCTCATATTACCTAACAGTTTCGTTACCGACTTCATATTATGTCGCGAGGAAATGAGCTAGTTTGTGATTTCCTCGTTAGTCGTTATCTTTTGTGTCCAAGCAACCGCAGAAAGCATCACATTGTCGCAGGTATTGTGTTTTCATCTCATATGAGTTAATCACGGCGTGCTGGAGTGCTAGTGCCCCCGGTCGGACGGTTTCACTCATTGTTGTCATCACTGAGGAAACGTCACGTGCTTCCACTTGTCATGACAGCAAAAGTTTTAGTAGTTATTTGGAAGAGTCATGGATTCTTGTGCAACAATAAAAACTAATTTCATGAATAGCGGTATACCATGAATGAATACCGTATAACTAAGCCAATGTAGAATATAGGCCTACGTTGTAAGATGAGAGAGAGGATGAGAGAGAGAGAGAGAGAGAGAGAGAGAGAGAGAGAGAGAGAGAGAGAGAAGTTTATTATAGCAAATGCAAAAACACGAAATACATGTTTGAACTGACTCGTCTTGATTTGTGCAAACATTTGATCTGTATTTATATAATAACGTGTATAATTACGTCTCGTTATTCTTTGTATGATATGATCAAATTTGAAAATTTTGAAAATAAACCACTGTTCTTAGAAGAGAGTATTACCGGCATAGACGAAAGTTATATAGGACTACACTCTCATATATCTTTCCTTTATGGTCCTATTCTTGGTGGGTTCGAGTGTATACAAACTTTCATATAATACCACACACACAAACAAACAAACAACAATCACAATCACGCGAACAAACACCAAGTGGCAAATTGATAAGATTCGCACATAGTTAAGAGATAGAAAGTAGCATGTTATTGCTTCTTCTATTGACAATAATTATTATAGGCCCAAGTTACGATGCCTGTTGTTTTATTTGCATTGCCGAGGTTTTGCCTTGTACTACATTTAGTCGTTCTTATTATAAACATGTCGGCGATGAAGGTGACGAATAGCATTGTGACAACAGATAACAGGCATTTAACAGTGATGTGACAACGGTAAGTACTGTTTATGAAGTTTCCGTATATACGTCACACAAATCACTTCGTTCGGAAACCTCTTTGTTCTCATTCTCTTTGTCTTATTTCGATTCTACCTCGCTTGCTTACTACCCCTTGTATCAACACACGGTACCCCCGCTCCATATATATATATATATCTCGCTCACAATAGGACGGCGTTTTATCTTCTACTCAAGGAGCAATTCTTCCGCTCCCGTGGAAGTCGTTCAGCATCACAATCGAGCAGCAATCACTTTAAGATGTCGTCTAACATTCAGTTTATGACATCCACACTTTAAAACACTTTTCCACACTCCACACTTTCACACTTTTCTCTGTGACGAAGTAGTTTTATCAGAGACGAAGTAGTTGAGACGAACTCTCATGGAAATTGTTTGTTTGCGAGTGTTATATAAATAATTTATTTCTAATAGTTTTCCGTCAAATTATTCTTTTAAAAAATAATCAAGTCTTATTCATGTAGCAATTGGTTGAGAGTGATATTGAAGACATCCATTCGGTACAAATCGGGTAATTTTCTGTTTTTCAGCGTTCCACTGAGTCCTTATTCTATTACAAACGAAATTATAGCGAAAGTATCAAAGCCCATGTGATAACCCATAAAGTATACGGAATTGTCGGAATAAAACGAAGAGGGATAGCTTTCATTTCGTTTTGCAGTTATAGAATAACGACCCAGGTCGCAAAGCAAAACCGACGCACATGAAACCTATAGGTATACTCATCTTCTATAACTAAAAACTGTTGTTTCGGTTGTAACAATCGGTCAGGTCGATATTGAGAAACTGGTTATGGAAATTTTGAAAAATTTCGAAAAAAGGGAAAATATTTTCATCTCACCTAGCTGTCTCATGCACTCAAAACAAAGGAATGATAATACTTTTTAAAATTGTTTATGGATGGCCACTACACGAGTAAATTTAAAAAAATACTCGCGTCCCTATTTTAAAATATATAATCAAACGAAATAGAATAATTTCCCGTGCAGCTTCCTAGTTTTAAATATTTGAAACAGAATATATATATATATATATATATATATATATATATATATATATATATATATATATATATATATATATATATATATATATATATGTTCTCTTTGTTTTATGCTCATGGAAATTTCAAAACGATAAAATAAAATGATAGTTTTTCACACACATATAGAAATTGTTTATATATATATACGCATTTTTCGAGTTTCTAAATCTGAGCAACACAACTTAATTTCCTCAACTTTAAAACTGAAATATGTTGAATGTATCTTTCTATAAAATCGTAAGGTATATCATTACAAAAAGCAGTGAAATTTAAAATTCCTTCAAGTTCCAAATTTATGTTTAGTTTAGAAGTCGATCTCCAGAGATACTTTCAACATTTTCTGCTGATCGTAAAATCGACAATTTTGAGCGAATCTCGTCTCTTATTAAAACTTTCCATCCAGCTGAAGTGCATGTCCATTATTCCATATCTTGTCTCTCTGTCTAATCATCAATTACTTCTTCAGGGGTACGATTCTTCTCCCTTGCGTTGGTCTCATCTTTCTTTACATACATCTGTTTTTATCTTCTTTTTTTACGATGCTTGTACGTTTCTCGTTCTGTATAGGCCTATATAGGAAAGCGTAGTATTCCCGTCTTCTCTAGGATATCTTGGTATGCATAAAGGCTTCGGTATTATATATATATATATACGACGGTAACCTTTCGAACCAAGTCACTCTTCTTCTCTATAAGCCTCGTGGAAGAAATATCGCTGAAAGAGGTCATCATCACAACACGCACCGCCGCCTTGCGATTCTAAACGCAAGGCGGCAGACGCGATAGAAACTGTCAACAATAACATTTTTAATCAATTGTCATTGCCAAAATTTGCAAGTATCTGGCAACCTTTTAAAGCTTTTACTAAATATCAGTTTTTTGGTGATACTTTTGGAGAGATGAAAAATTGAAATTTTAATAAAGTAGAAACACAGATCTCTTTAATACGTTCAAAATAATGTGAAATAAAATTATTGTAATTGAATTATAGCTTTCTAACATCAGGTATAAAGCTGTATTTTAGCTGTATAAATTACCATATTATGTCATCTTGACATAGAGGATTTGAAAATCTGTGTTTCTCCCTATTAGAATTTTGAATTCTGATATGTTTTACCATCACCAGGAAGCTGGTATTCCGCTCAATCGACGTTCATGCGCTCTTGACTACTGTTCATTGATGTACAAACTTTATAATGCAATCATTTTATACCACATAGGTAATAAACGGCGTACCCTTTAGGGTACAAAGCTGAACGAAAAGGTACCAGCTATGGGATACACATATATCGGACACCGTCATCTTTATTTTTGTTATGTTGATATGACGACTTTCTTCTTTCGTGGATACATTTTGAGTCAGTCAAGTGATGAAAGGAGAAGTTAAATATGAGGGAACGCAACTTCATTTTTTCATAAGATTTAAATCCTTATAGGTGCATAAATTGTGTATAATTTGCGAAGATTTTATAGGTCGACGACCGTCGTCCATCATGGGTACAGCTACAGCTAGACAGTGTTTTCGTACTTCTCTTCTCTCTCTCTCGTCAGATTTATCAAGCACTTTTGGCACTGTTGGAAGAGACTGTTCTCTCTTCCAACCCCTTCTTTTGATCGTGTGGCTGTCTCTTCGGGTCACATGTCGTCCCTAGAGGCCAAAGTGTAGCAGTCACAGATAGCATCAAACAACACACTATGTGATCAGCTAACCAGATGTGGTGCAGCAACATATTGTAACATTTGATGAACGTTCCAATCCGTGTATATTCGTTCATTTGTAAATTATATCGGGTTAAACCATTGACTAAAGATAATCTTTAGTCAATGGTTTAACGACGCACTGTGAGGATGACGATCTATTGACGTAGCTGAGTGCTGAATGAGATTGGGGGATGGAGATTTATTGTATGAGGTTTATCAGACAGTGGGGAAATGTGGTCGTTACCTGCTGAAACCTCTGGCAGGGGTCTGCCATATGGTGGGAATCGAACCCCGATCTTATGGCGGTTCAGCGCGCTAGCGACTGACCCACCCTTCTCAGTTTCAATTGGTCATTCACACCACTCTGAAATTGTAGTTATGGTCTTCGTTCTCAGAGCATATTTCTAAAAGGCACAGAAGTTTATGCTATGATTAAAGAGAGACGTGTTTTTGCATAAAAACTAGGGACAATACATGCAGTATATCTTAACCACACCCTCGCTATTGCTATTTTATAGGCTTAGTCATTTTATTGTAGCACGAATGTAAATAGTCGAGAAAACAAAATCTATAAATCTGCATAAAATGTCGTCATTGTGAGTGTTCGAATGCATGTTTTCCCTTATGTACAGACGAGGTGTAAAGTTATAGGATAACATACAAAAAGTAAGATAAAAACGTGACAAGTTGTCTATGTCGCTTTAGGTCTATCTCTGGGGCCATAGCGTATAAACATGCCTGTCAAATAGGACGTCCGTTCTTATTTCGCGGTGAAATATTGGAAATACCTCCGGTTATTGCGAGTAAAATGTCGTGTCTTGCTCAGCGAGAGATGCTGAGAAAGAACCCGTGAGAGAGAAAGAGAGGGCGGGTTATAGTGTCGTTTTCTTCACTGATCCGTGTGTGATTCTGTGTTCAGAAATTGAACTTGTGGTTTGATCGTTTCACACAATAATAAATATGACGAGAAGACTGTTGTCGAGATGCATCTTGTGTATTTCACGCTCGAGTGAACTTTTTAATGAAATATTACGATTCAGTTTGAGGCCTATATTATTATTATATACCAGAATTACGCAATAACAGATAGATTTAATCGGATTAGCGTATAGCGATATAACAAGTGTATACACACTAGAAAATAATCGAGACACTTATGTTTCAATTTTTCAAATCTACGTATTTATATTTTTGTACGTGCGCATGCTTCACGCCCTGGACAGAGAAATAGCGAAATGTGAAGGTTTTGACAAATATCTCTCAAACGATATCGACTCTCCAAAGCGGAGAAATATAAATGTAACACGTTGAAAAGTATTGTTGGAAAAGACTTCATTCAAGTGGTGTTACAAAATGTTGTAATTAGTAAACAATTTCCACCATAAATTGTGGTCTCTAATCACATCTTCACGTCAGTCCAACCGGAACAAAATGCAAAACTTTAATTTTTACTGTCGAGTTTTTTTCTGTTGAAAACGTTTCGCCATTTTTTCAAATGTGATACTTTTGTATCTATGTACGCTTGCCTCAGTACGACACGTAAATGGCGAGTTGTATAAAATATGGAGTACATTTTTTAAAAACTTTTTACTGCTCATAGGAGTCAAACAATAAATAATAGATAATGGCATGCAGCGAAGATGTGGTTGTTATTCGTCTACGTTCGTGTGTGTTCGGCATCTGCTCGCAGTCTCAAACCGCATTTTCGAATTTCGAACGCTGTTTTTGACAATTGAGGCAGTCTGACGTCACAGTTTAGTATAACTTTAGTTTAGAGTTGTTATCGTGAGGCAAGACGGCGGTGAGTCTTGATCGACCCACAAGAGGACTGACTCCTCATGTCTGTCGGTACAGTATGCATGCAGAGGAAAACGCCACACATCTCGTTGTCAAATGACGGAGGATGCCGAGAAGGAATGAAACAAACCATTTTCTCCAAGTCCTCACTTTCAGTTGTGCGGCAATCTCAAATCAGGTTCGCCCACGCACACTTCTTGAGAATTGTGATACAATTGTAATTGAGCTAAATTATAAACCAATAATATCCTCCGATTCATTGAAAATTAAAATTGTAAATTAAACCGTCGCTGGTTTGTTTTTATAGACCTATGTATTTTTGAATTATTCCTCAATATGTCTAAAACGACTATATAGGCCGTGTAACCCCTAAACAATATACCGTTCTATGGTATGAAACTTTTACCGTCCGGTTTTACAAAAACACATTTGTTGGTGGAGCGATAATTATCGAATTGACTTGTTAGTTGTTACTGCTACCCTTGGGTACCGATGATATTTCTGTAGTCTGCTTTAATTAACTCATAGTCAGTTTCACCAAAACTGATGATTAGCTTAGTTACAACATATTTCCTTAGTAAAACCAGTATTTCTTTAGTCAATGGTAAAACGCAGCTCAAGACTGCGTTTTACGAATGATATAAAATGTGTTTCATTCAAGTAAATAATAATGAAAATATCATTGGTGACCAAGAGTGATAACAGGTTAATACGCTATTATCGCTTAATCAACAAGTTTGTCATTCTTTAAACCGGGCCTAAATAGAATTGTTTAGGGAAATTTTGAAGTGTACACGTCTCCGTTCAACCCTGTGAAGCATGGATTTGTATAGTCCAGCAATAACTTACATCTTCATGTGGAGAATGTACAAAAATGCACACTTCATTCTTTTTTTTTTTTTTGTATATACGAATAAAATAATTTTCGCTCAGGTAGGTCTAGGGATTGCGAGACTAGGGCTATCGCTTAGTGTAGGACTTGGGTATATCGAACAATTTTCCTGCGTGATAATCCCTCGCAACATAAACCTCAGAATACTTCTATTGGTAATTTTGGTATATGCTTAGTTCTCACTGCCACTGGTTCATATATTCATGTGATATAGTATAGTGTGTCTAGAAGACCGTGTCGCGTGAATAGATCGATACCATCCTTCGTTGTGACAATAGATAATACAAACCAAGGCCTTCTATATTCACCCACATCTTGGCGCGATTCCATCTTCAGGCTCATCGTACAGCACAGGTGTCATTTAAAATATTACCGCCTCTCGTGTTTTGTGTGTAACAGACTCTCTCGCTATCTCTCTTCTCTCCCTTTTCCCCCTCCCTCTCTTTCCCTCTCTCTCTCTCTCTCTCTCTCTCTCTCTCTCTCTCTCTCTCTCTCTCTCTCTCTCTCTCTCTCTCTCTCTCTCTCTCTCTCTCTCTCTCTCTCTCTCTCTCTCTCTCTCTCTCTCTCTCTCTCTCTCTCTCTCTCTCTCTCTCTCTCTCTCTCTCTCTCTCTCTCTCTCTCTCTCTCTGGATTTGACATTATAACTAGTGATCAACCAAGCACTGCTTTGTGTGTATGTATATTGTTTGGTTGTACTAGTTTTTAGTCTATTATGGGTGAAGGCGAACTACTCAATTAAGCAGCCAATCAGTTGAGTTGTATGTAGTATGAGCTCTAGCATGCGAACTGTCCCAACAGAATTACCATAATCCCGAGCTGGCGCGATGGATCACCAGTCGATCACGTGTGGTGTCTCCCTTCACGTCAGAGGAAAACGAGTCAAGTGACGTTTATTAATGTTGAGTAAACCAGACAAACGTAGCTAGCATACGCGTTGTACGATATCTAAAAAAGAAAAACCGAAACAAGGTTCTGCTATATTTCTATCTATTTGATGAGTATAAAACATGTATTAAATTATTATCTTCGAAACGGCTGGTGGGAATACATGGTAGCTTACAAATTCGTAGTAGTCATTCATGTATTCACATTCAGTTGAAATTTGAATGTTTTTGAAGAGATTTTATCTTTCAAAGTTACCCGGTATCCAATAGGTTTTCTAGAAATTTTGAGATAGTATTTCACAGAGCAGGTCCAACCGATTTGACCCAAAAACTATACAGTTCCAAGTTGGATAGTGAGCCTCCAGAAAAAGTTTCATGTCGATCAGTCGAACCGTGGACCTGTGGTGCACTTACAAAAATGCCCCCCAAAACAAAACAATCAGCTCCGTATGAGTGGGATGGAGGTCTTTGCTATCGCTCATCTAACAAGCAATGGACATGTTTTAAAAACGTTCAGAAGCGCAACAAATATCTAGGTGGCAGTGATTCATAAAGTCTGGGTGATCATAAGCTCGGTGACCATAGTGACCAGCAAAAAACAAACAATAGTCAACTTTCATCATCAACTAAACAAGACTTTTTAATTAGCTGTACCAGAGTGCGTATTTTTTAGGTGTGGCTCCTGATAGAGACCAAAACTCTGAGTTCAGTGAGAAACATTTATCACCAATTCTTCATTCAAGCATTGATTTCTTCAAACTGGTTCATTTGATTTGAATGTAATTTGATGAGTATTTTTTTTTATTTTACTATGGTCACTTGAAAAAAAGTTCAGTGTAAAAATCCTCATATTATATCGTTGAAAATTCAGAATTTCAGTACTGAGTAGGGCTACTATGATTTTATCTTTATAAAATGTAAATGTTTCAACTTTAAAATATTCAATATGGATCAGTCCTTGCAGTAATGTAACTGCGTACTTTCGTATACCTATATAATTATGTACTACATCGACATATACTTGTAATTGTTTCTTTTCCTTGTAAATATACATTCACTGGTTGACCACACTACAGCGTTTCTTTGCGGTTATTATTTCAGGCTTACAAAATGATTAGTTGATATGAAATCAATTGTTTTAGATTGTCCGAGTCTGAGTCAGATTTTTTCACTTGATTATTCTCATATTTTCCAGCAGAAATTATTTCCACCGACTATTATTTTAATTATATACTTCAGCATGGCATCTTCATGCGTAGAAACAGAAATGCAAAAAGACGTGATCACGTATATTTTTCGCGGAGAATTTCTTCTGTCTACAATGGAGTAGAACATATCTCGCAAAAATCGGAAACGGCACACTATACTCAACCAAGTAAAAGTCGAAGATCAAAATAATCCAATTCACAATATAATTTGAACATTTAACCCCCATATACTCCGTTAAGCATCATTAAAATAAATTTGAACTTCAAATACCATGCAAAACTGAAAGATCCAACAATTCACCCTCATGTTTCTTAGCTTTGGAGAGAATCTCCATTTAAATAAGCATTAGTTGCGTACCCATGTACTACTATCCAATGTTATATTGACTCATTTTAATTCAAGTATGCACTATAATTTGATATTTGTAGATCAACCCTTAGACTTACAGCATACCATCATTGTCGTGAGAGTATGGGTGCGAGTTCGAAGCTCGTTGAGAAGGTGAATGATTGCGATATGTGTTACCGGTGCAATATTATGCCGCGGTGTATTCAAATATTGAAATCTACTTTTAATATTGTTGTTCTATTTGTAATGTACACTTGCGGTCACTTAAAATGGTTCATTCCGAATTACGTTTGTTGCTTATCACTCGGCCAGTTAGGTCTATCCATTTTATTTGAGGCAATTTAGAGATACACTGTGATTGATCATGGATTGATTGGATATTATGTTTTGTGACGTCAAAGGGCCGGGAAACGAAAGTGGTTTATTCGTTTACCTCTGCAGAAAACTAATCAACAATTACTGTAATAACACTTATTATAGGAAAGCAAAGGATGATGTATGTGGCGAAAATATTTCTTGACTGACCTAGCGTTTTTTTTTTCTTCTTATATATTAAATTTTGTATTACGTTATTATTGTCTTTGAGTCTAAGAAAGTAGTAAAATTATTATTAGTGGTTTACAATCTTCATTGAAGTAGATTTTATAATTATACTAGAGCGGCTCTTCATAATCGATTCTTTCAAAGCGCCATGAGAGCGGTGAAAATTATATTGGTGGAGGAGCCATATCCTTTAGTCACTAGCTTTGTTACATGCGGCCATAACTAATTTTTTTCCATGTGAAATACTATTTTGTAACTCACTATTTGTTATACTCACAACTATATCACTATTTGTTACATGTGATATTTGACTATAGGGTCTATGTGTATTTATTACATGTAGGCCTATAACTATTACTATACCTATGAGTGCGACAATGTACAATATAGAGGGTAAATAAGGATTCAAAAATACTAACGTGACTTTCTGTTGTTCCTATCCTTTAACATTGACGATTGAGAGTTTCGGTCTGAAATTCTCTGTACTTCTTGCAAAGATTTCATATGACTAGACTAAAAACTATCCACGTCGCGCAATACGCCGACGACACCAGCTTACTTGTGGAAAGTAGTGATGCAATACTCAGGTTATGGCTAATTCTGCAGTGAGCAGCCTGTGTGAATGGTTCCACATGAACAAACTATCAGTAAATAGCAATAAAACAGTTGTGATCAATTTCTCGGGGATGGGCTGGGAACCTGTTATAGTAAACCAGGACAACACTCTATGTGTGAACGGCTCAACGAAATTTCTTGGATTCGATATCGACAGAGATATGACATGGACAATCCATATTAACAATATATACACGAAGCTCAAGAAAACCATTTTTAAAAATAAGATCCTTGAAAAATGTATTGAGATTTCCTGAGATAAGAATTTTTTATGTGTGTAACTTTAAATCTTGTATGCGCTATGGGATAGTGTTTTGGGGAGGTGCAGCTAGAAGAGAGATATGAATAGAATGTTTAAAATTCAAAAGTATGCAATCAGAGTAATTCTTGGTATGATAATAAGTGATAGCTGCAAGGTTAAATTCAAAGAACACAATATTTGAACTGTCTCATGTTTGTATATTTTAGAAGTTGTGTGTTTTTTTAAGAAGAATTTTAACTTATTCAAGAGAAATGCTGACCACAGTCATAACACTAGGCTGAAACATAATCCAGTGACCGCACAGTACTCTATGAGACTGGATTGTACAGCTTGAAGCAAAAGTAAAAGTCTGTTTTCTGACGACTGGTGGGTAGGCAACTTGTCAGCCAAACCGGCCAAACGCTAGAAACCGGTGTGGGGGGTAAGGCCAGGATCCAAAGTCCATATGCAGGTATACTGATGAAATAGGAATAGCATTGATAAATGTATCACAGTTCGAAATATGAAGTAAAATATTAGTATAGTTTCTGCTACTGAGATAATGCAATACTTGCAGAACATTGGACAAGACGCAATAGCAAATTCACACTCAATTCAATTACAATTTCGAATAACTTTATTCTGTACAAAAAATTGCAGTTACGTTGATACATCTGGGATAGGCTATCTGTTAAATATGGTGATTGATTAGAAATAGTATATACATATATATATATATATATATATATATATATATATATTTATATATATATATATATATATATATATATATATATATATATATATATATATATATATATATATATTTATTTATATATATATATTTATATATATATATATATATATATATATATATATATATATATATATATATATATATATATATATATATATATATATATAAATATATGTATATATGTATACATTATTTATAAATACAAACTCGATGAGAAACAATTTTTTTAAATTCAAACTCAATCGATCAAGCGTGCCATTTTAGAAATATGACAAAATGGTTCTCTTTCGCACTTTTAAATCGATTATTATCTATCTTAAATATATCACCCAATTGGATAATACATTTGAGGCTTTTTTTGTTAGTCAAGAGCAACGACTGTGTCTTTTCATCAGAGTAAAATGCATGCTACTCACCCACACACAAACACGCTATTCCTCCTCCAGCATTTCTTTCCCAATTTAGCGGAACATCTGATAGGCCTATCATAAGTTCTATTTTAACGAATAATTTGTATCAGGAATTTTCGATGAATTTTGCGCAAGTATATTTTTATCATATTTGTTAATTGTGCATTCAGTTTTTGAATTGTTTCGGGTGACCGGGTCCTTTGTAGCCTGATTGACAGGCTGAAATATACACTATCTGTGCAAGTATGAAAATCATCTACCAACCTGTAAGAATTTTAGTACCAAATACTTGGCTCTGATTATTCATCGAATCTATTACAAAAAAATGGTAATCGAAAAAGTAGGAAACTCACTATATATATGTAAAAGCTCGATATTAATATGCATATAGGCCTACTGTTTCAAATTTGAAGTCATCACTTTTGAAATTGAATGGGAATCTACACACCTACGTCAGATCTTCAATGAACATTTCTTATCGTCCTTCAACGACCCAAATTTCACTTTTTTCAATGAACTAGGCAAAGGCAGAATATGCGTTGTGTGATGAGCGAGATATCTAGAAAGTAAAATCTAAAACTCTTCATACCTTGATCATATAAAATATACTTCATTCGATACCAGCGAATCTAGAGAGCCGTGAATTAACAATGCAACATTTTCGTGCTATTATTATTATCTATATTCAATGAATAAAAAGCATGTATTACACTCTTTTCTTCGAAACGGCCGGTCCGAATTGCATACAAATTTTCAATTATTTGTATAATTTCCGTGTTCACATTTGAGGAAAATTTGAATTGAAATGGAGAGATTTTATTCATAAATTTTTTCTGCCCGGCCTGATCTAATGGGGTTTTTAGAAACTTTGAGATAAGTTTTCTTAAAAAATGGTCCAACTAATTGGACCCCAAAACTATAGCGTTCCAAGTTGGATAAGTTTGCGTATAAAAACAAGTTTCATGTCGATCGGTCAAACCCTGCGACCTGTGCAGTGCCCACAAACAAACAAACAAATAAAATAAAACAGACAGACAGAGCTCCGTGAGACTTGATTGGAAACCTTCGCTAACGCTCATCTAAAAATATATTCCAATTTTTTCCGTGTGTTATTCACATTGTAATTTTTGAATTTCGAAACGGTAGTTTCTCCATATCCACTTAACCACTTGTTACCAAAAGTAGACAATTCCGAGAACTCTTGAAATATAATTATCAATAAATGAAAAATCAATCAATTGATTAATTGTTCAATTTATCCAAGGGCCCATAATACCAATAATAAAAATGTGTTAATTAGGCTAATTAATCAATTGCAGTACAAAAATAACATTAGTAACCAAGGGTAATAACAAGCTAATCCACTAATTATCGCTTAATCAACAAATTTATCATTCGTAATACCGGGCCTAAATAAAATGGAAACAACAATGTCCAGTTTTATGTTAAATAGGAGAGAAAAGAAGATTTGAAAAAAAATGAAAAGAAGAATCGACGAGAGAAAATTAGTTTGGAGAGAACTTTTTATTCATGAAAAACAGAAATTATTTCAAGCTGTTTTATTTTTCACAAGTATACAATTTATACACATTTTTTAGACCCACAAAGTCATGACAGATGACTTGTCTGTGTGTTTGTTATGGTTTCAATACAGCTAGATCGCGGACACGGAATAAAAAATCAAATATAAATGAGTGACAAATCATGTGGAGTATATTGATAATTCAGAATTATAAGACATGGAAGACAACAATATTTAAAATCGTTGATAAATAACTAACAATAAGAAATATGATTATGACAATCAATTACAAGAATGTGTGGGTCAAATAAGTTTTTTCTCAATTTGGCCAACTCGATTTGGACTGATGGATGATGGTTTTGAAATCGCTCATCCAACTATTGTATTCTGAAAAACTAGACAAACGCAGCATTTGCGTGGTAGGATGAGCGAGATATTTGTATGAAATATAGTCGAAAACTCTAGACACCTTGACTGGTCTTCGGTATCGCTCATCCAATTATTTGAAATTTCATAGATCAAATTACACAATAATTCTATCCATGCTTTTAAAATATTATGATTAATGAATACAAATCATAGAGTCCAACTATGAAAATATTCCCTAGAAATTCCTTTTAATTTTCTTTTTTTTTGTATTTTTCTTCATATCAAACTAGTTTCACGTTCATAATCATATTGTTCTTCTCTCACCAAGTTATGAAAGATGTAGCTTTCCATACAAAATTGGGCTTAAATAAGGAAATAAATTGATATTCTTTCACATGCCATGTGATGAAAATATAACTATATTGTATTTGATTCCATACTAGATTTATTTTCGAAAACAATCTACTATTCCAAAGTGAGATTTTCAAAATCAACTAAACAGTTGAATCGAATCGTGAATAAAATTGTCAGAAACTATGCACTCATAAAACCTTAATTCGATTATTTGTTCAGAGTTTTTCATAAACAATTTCGCCTCAAACAAAAAAAAATAGTCATATGAGCATTTAAGAATTTGCGTTTCTGACCATTTGAGAGCAAAATGTTCTTTTCTTCTACTTCGTAATGAAATAATTTCAACTCACATTATGAATTGACAACAATGGCAACAACCCTTAAAACCTGTTTAACTAGTTATATGGCAACATTGCTTGATAATACGATGATTTACAAGTACGCAGATCAAACTACATGTTAGCTTCAAACAGAATCGTTCAAATCAGTCAGTATACCTGTGATGAGACTTTGCACCCTGACCCTCACCGGTTTCTAGAGTGTATAACAAGTTGCCTACCTCCCAGACCTCAGAAAAAAAGAGACTTTTACTTTTGCTTCAAGCTGTACCATGACGGTTCGCAATTTTATAACGCTCTACCGCATGATATTATCTCTAATAAAAAGTCTTTCTTTTGTTTTAAAAATAGTGTCAAACAATATCTATTAGAAAAAGATTTTGATAAGACATATGATTTCTACAAGAAAGTAGTGTGATACATTATTGCTGTAAGTACCCTATACCTATAAGTACTGTATAAATCTTATGTTTTTTTATGAAACATAGCATTGTATTTCATGTATATTGTGAATAAAAATCTATCTATCTATGACATACTCTTTGATTGCAGGTTGCTGGCTCCGCTGCTGTCTTTGTCGGTCGAGTGGTTGGACGACAGCCTCTGCAATGCGCGGTAAGTCAGTTATTACACTTACATTAGTAGACCCTACTACTAATAAGACGTTGTATATAATACGTGCATGTGGAAGATTATACTTGATATTTGAAATAGTAAAAGATGGATCATGAAATACCAATCGAAACCGTTCACTTCACTTTATAGTAAATACAAACTATTAAAAAAAAAACATTTAAATAGAAATTTAAATTAACATTTGAATACTGTCATTTGAATAGTTATACCATATTTATATCTATTTCCAAAATGGTACTTACATGTTCGCTAAAACAATGTTCACTTCCTGGTATTGTTGATGATGGTAAAGAGAACAGGCAAACAAAAAACCAGATCAATCGTTCGCGTGTAGGTAATCGCTCGCCTACGTGTCACTTAACAAAATCTGCATTGACGTAAACTAGTCGTTTTCTACAGGAAGAAAATAAAACAAGAAACCATAACTGAATTGATATATTGGAAACTACGGTCATTAGAGTTGATGACATGAAATGTTTCATTCTTGTGATGGGCTTTTGCTAAATAAAGCCTCCTCCATAGCTCATCAGCCAACTAATGCACCGCTTTGGAAACTGAAGTCACCGTTGGGCTTGGGTTCAAGTCCCACATAAGGCATGTTTTTTCTTTCCAAATGTCCGTCCATTTATCATCACGTCGTAGTTTTATTTTATCACCTGCTCATTCGTACCCCCAAGTAATCTAGTTGTTGGTGGGGTCGTTGAGCAAACATAATAACCATCGCGAGCAGACAAATATAGAACGAAATCCAATTTTTTGCGTGGTTAATCATGTGCCCTGTTTTTGAAAATATTTTAATCAAAATTCTGTATTGGCGTAAACTTATAGCTATACTTTCCTCAGCAACAAAAAGTAACAAAAATGAATTCTACATCTCGGAATCTTCAGTCGGGAGAATTGACGGCGTGAAAGCATACCGCTATAGCAGATGGTCTCGCCTCTTGCTTGAAGCGTGTATTTATCATATTTGCGAGTGCGTTGGAGTCGATCTAGCGAAATATCAATTGTTTTGCAATAACCTTTTGAACGGTATGAGATATCAGAATTGTAAAACGGATGGAACAAAGATATTTCTAATGTCTTCAAAATGGTCCAAGTTATATCCAAGCTATTTAACACATAGACTACATATCGCACAATTGTCAAGCGTGTACAGCTAAAAAAAATATAGCAGTATAGGCTTGACAAATTATTCGATAGAAGATAAATAGTTTTTACTTATAGCGTCTTGGAGGTACTAAAGAATCTGTGTTTCCTCCTAATTAGAATTACGATTTCTCGTACCATTCGGAAGTTATCATCAAAAAACTGATATTTTGTTAAATCGACTCTCATGCACTCTTATAACTTTAATAATTAAAATTGGAGCTCACACTTTGGGAACTTGCTGTGATGGAATATTGTGTTCCACCGTCACGCCCATTTATCACGCATATTCTGTTGCACTGTTCGTAAAGTGCGTCGATTTGCTGATAAAGCTGGATCCAGGCCTAATGCCAGATTTGTCGACAGCTGGATTTTATGTCGTATATTCTAGATTCATTACACTCTGGCTACAGTGCCACCCACATTTAGCCTATCAGTGGCGTAGTCTGGTCGCTATAGTGGAGGGAATCTGTAAGACTGTAAGAAGACTTTAGGGGATGAGTATTCACATCGAAATTACGTTTTATGATTTCTTTCATCAACTTGCCATTCTTTTTAAGAGTGCAGAGTCGATTTAGCGAAATATTAGTTATTTGCAGTAATTACTGAGGTTTTTGTTAGTATTTCGTTTTTTCAAATTATTTATTTAGATTATTTAGGTATAGATGCATTCTTCTTTCGTATGCCAATTTGTTCACGTATGTTACTGAAGAAAAGAATAGGTTCACGCCATTCAGAATCTTGATAAGATACAGGAATGAACAGCTATAGCATGAATTGGTAATATACGGGTAGGCGTACATATACGATCGATTTTTTTAGTTCGTCTCGAATGCCTGTCTGCGTATTTTAGTTTGTTTACTTTGTTTACTTTTAGCTTGTTTAGTTTGTTTAAATATAGGCATAAGCTTCCATGATTGCAAAATACGACAAGATGGACATAGTAGGCCTATATCCGATTTTTGTTAAGATTAAACAGTAATTAACTGCAATTGATGATAAATCTCCCTTAGTAGGCCTAGTAGTTTTTAATGCACGATGAAACCGCTTGTAAATTACAGCTGTAGTGCTGTTCTGCATCGACGAGAGATGAAGGTTCCGACCTACCGTCTCCCCTATCCCACATCACTCACATAGGGATAATCCATGCCTTCAGCTCTCGTGAAAAGAAGGATCCTGACATTGTTATACGTTATAAAACCGAGGTTTATACTATAAGCCAGCACGATGTGAAACTTTCAAGTAGCAATATGTGTGACGTATTGTGACAAGACGTGACATTGTGCTATAGGACGACGTCGCGACGCTATGGGCGTGGTTTGATTGATGTTAACGCCGTCTCTTCAGTCTTCGTCGTTGAAATCTGATGGGATGAGGCGCATTCAATTCGCGTGTTTACATATTTTAGGTAGTTGCATCTGGTATACCTGTATCCGCGGAAGAAGAGGATCGTTCATACCAATTGAATAATTGTGAAGACTCAACTAATTAATGTAATCTCGCCTTGTAAATTCAACGATTTAACACTTTTGAAAATTGAGTCTCGTTTCTAATCGTAAACTAAATCCGGGTTTGTAGTTCCGATTTTTTATCGTCGTCCGTCCGATACGATATCGGTACGATTTCTGGCAGGTCTGTTTCCACTTCATGTACCGTAACCGTTTCGTGACGTCATGGCCATCTTCGAGTTTGAGGAATTTAACTGGCAAATCGCAAATTTGCGCACTTTTACACAATACAAATAGAAGCTCGAGTGCAGTAAACCTAACTTCAGGATGGCAAATCACAACTTCCGGTAAAATCGTAATCTACCGTAATAAGCAGTTCTCCGGCATGGGTTTTCCTCATCATGGAGATTTGAATCCTCATTTTGTCTGGATCAGCGTTTGCCTTCAACATCGTGAGGACTGACGCGTACGAGTTTTCACCACAGATCTTCACTGCCTAATGCATCTGGTCATATTTTCTTCGTTTGCCTCTTTTTGTTGTACTCTTCGTCTTCCAACCTCTTCTTATCTTTCTTCTCTCTTCTTGTACCGACTGCTTTCCACTCCGTATCAGCTCTTGACTTTTCCCCTGACCCGTTGTTCTGGCCATCCCTGAGGTAAGCTTAATTGCTGTTTCCTCCGGATTCCGACTTTCTGTCCCGTTTGTAGTGGGCTATTAGAGTGGGCCCCCTTACGGGCAACTCTCCTCGTTTCGGCTGTGCTTCGTCCTATTCCGATACTACCTTCTGTACAGCCTGCCCTGTCTGGGGTTTTTGAGTCTGCATATCAGCTTGACTACGACTCAGCTCCATCCTACTAAGCTTTTATTCGAAAGTGTTATGCGGCAATCTTTTACGGTGTTATATTCATTAACTGCAGCACATATTTCATTTTTGATGCTCTTGTGGATGTTTCGCGCATCCTTAACAACAGAATCTATATCAAATATAAATTTACCTAGGTTTTCGTATAGACTCTAGTCATTGAGTAAAAAATAAGTAAATCCTTCCGGAATAGAGTGGCAGAGCCCTGGTTAAACAGTCTAACAGGCCTTGGTAGTGTTACGCCTGGAGCGTGGTGCGAGTGAATGCTGCTAGGAGCGCTGTGATCAGCCAACTTTTTGATTGTTGATGGTCATAGGCTCTGTCATACGGCATTACCTATCTAGAGACTACTTTATCTATGCCCTAGTCTCCTGTTTCTCCAGTTCGAGTATCTGTTTCTTTGTGAGGACTGGTGAGTCAATCATCATTGGCTCGTTGGTCCTCGCCTCTTGTCTTCACCTTCTTCCCGTGCTTTTCTCAAACGTCGTTTTCCCCCGAAAATATGATAGGATGATCAAGGAGACGATGACGGTTGGAAATCTTAATATTACATACACCTTGAAAACCCCGATCAAGGGGACCGTGACAGCTTGGAAATATTCAGGATGGCTGAGATTTAATTTTAATTTTCATCAAAATCTAGAAAATCTTCTAAAAGTAAAAACATTTACTTACGAAATCGCGATTAATATCCCACGGATTTGAAAGATGTATCACTCAAAATGATTGCTCATGTGCACAAATGCGAACCAAAATCGACTTATTTGAGGTAGGCCTATTTATGTAGATATTGAAGGAGCGATGAAATCAGTGAACTGACTCGTTTACTTCAACAATGTACTTGAGATACCGACAATTAGGCCCGCCTAATTAAATAGCCTATATGAATCACTGAAAAAGACTAAAAAGTCAACTCTGTATTGCAATCTTTTAAAGTTTTAATATTATTTGAATTAGCTTCGTAGTAATCTCCACATTATTGAATTCTGGTCCAATAATGATACGTGCAATAGAAGTGATTATCTTCCTGTTCGCTCGCAGTTGTGTGTGCGCGTGACCCGAGTGAAGTGAGCGTCCATGTTTGAACAGCGATATTAATTGTCGAGAGCGGTCGCAACCGAGTGGTGCTGTAGCTACGTATACTGTTCGGGCTGTAATCAGGCGTAAGAGAGGGTGGGAGGGAGAGGGAGATCGAGAGAGAGAGAGAGACATAGCGTGGTTCCTTTTAATTAAAACATCGCGACAAACTTTTACCAGCAATAATTAAGTTAGTTTACTTGCGTTTAAGGGATGGACCTGCGGGCTCGTAGATATTTTACAATACGTGCTTACAGAGTAGAGGAGGAGCGTGACCCTGATTGGTCCTTCATAAGATAGTAGTAGAATTTTATATTTTAAATTCATTCGTTAGCACTCATTCTCATCGTAAACAGCGCCCCAACTACCTGCACGTTCCACTTTCGTGTGTATAGATGGATTGCTTGCTATCGCTACAACGAAAAATCTGTTACTTCAACCAATATGTGATCTATATAGCTTGCTTCGTATACCCTCACAACTGAAATCAAGGCGCTTCCACCAATATGCGATCTATACCTTGTTATTTTTGCTATAAACCACCTATATCCCTACCAATAAAAACCAGGCACTTCCAACAAATAGGATCTGTAGCTCACTTGATATATCACTACGAATAAAAACTAGGCACTTCCACCAATATGTGATGTGTAGCTTGCTTGCTATATCCCCACAACTAGAATCCAGGCACTTCCACCAATATGTGATATATAGCCTACTTGCAACTAAAATCCAGGCACATCCACCTATATGTGCTACTACTTACTTGCTATATCCCCACAAAAAGGATCCAGGCACATCCACCAATACGTGATATGTAGCCTGCTTACAACTGAAATCCAGGCACTTCCACCTATCTGTGATCTGAGGCTTACTTGCTATATCCCTTCAACTAAAAACCAGGCACTTTCACCGTTATGTGACTTACGTAGTCTGCTTTTTTTATGGTGCTTAATGACCCCATCAACAGCTAGGTTATACGGGGGAACGAATGAGCGGTTGATAATGAAACGATGAAGAGATGATAGGTGAAAGGACGAGTATAAAAACCCATGCCTTATGCGGGACTCGAACCCACGCCCAACAGTGACTTCAGTTACTACCGCTAGCGATAATTGACTTGACCACCTGGACCCCTATTCCTGAGATGAATGAGATGTGAGAAAAATCAGTGAGAAAACTATCTCATATAATAATGACATATTTCATCTCATATTTTATGTGAGATACTCGTTTTCTCACTCATTTTTATTTTTCTCACATCTCATTTATCTCAGGAAACTATCTCATATAATAATGACATATTTCATCTCATATTTTATGTGGATTTATCTCATTTATCTCAGGAATATGGGTCCTCAACGTAAATACCTCGGTTGAAACTATGTGAAGAATGCCACTAATTCACATGGTTGTCCCTCCTCTCACCCCTATCTCCACCTGCCATATCCATTCGGCCCCGTTTCAAAAACGTTACATCCTTAATGATGGAGGGAACAGCGAGATTATGTAATTATTTTCAAGTTTTTACAATTATTTAGTCAATACATTATCTTCTTCACTCGTGAGTCGTGGATACAGTATAATTATTCATAAGGTTTGTTCGACGACCCCATTAACAGATACGTTATTTGGGGGTATGAGTGAGCAGGTAGAAACTATGAACTGATGATGAGTGAAAGGATTTTCTCGTTGAATGACTCGAACCCATGCACAACTGCAGTATAATAATTAGTAATTGACTTCTGCCCGCAAGGCTTTTCGTAGCTAGTGTCATTGGGTTACTGCCCTACCAAAGTCACCTAGATCGACTATTGGGCAGGCTCCAATGTCTCCTCGATCTACGCCTATCAGACACAGCCTTCTAGCTGGCTGTGGTATTATTTTCAAATACAACTTTTTGTCTGGCAGCTACCTTTGCAGTAGACGTGGGCATTCACTTGAGAGCAATTGACAGTGGAAGACACTATTGAATTGAATTCAACTAGGGCCTATAGTCATAAAATTAACCTGAAAATAAAAAAATAAAAAATTGAGTAAAAACCACTCGTCAGTATGGTTGATCATTGTGGGAATCGAATCCCGGTCTCCTGTTGGGTGTGCAAGTGACAGTCTCAGTTTGATGATTGTTTTCTAGCTGCCTGTAGACGGCTCCAGTAACGTTGAATTGTTTGTTCTCGTAGCAGCTGGCCGAGGTCTCCGAGTCGCGATCGCAGCTCCCGCTATCGGCCGTCGACGTTCCGCGTCATGCCTGCGTACCGCCGTGTTTCTCTTCCTCGTGACATTCGTCTGGCTACAGCTTCACGTTGCCAACCTGAGCAGTAACCGCGGCCAGTCGGGTAACGATCCAGAGGGTAACGACTCGTCGGCTGCCATTCTCAGCATGGTACCTCAGGTCAGATACCTCTAGTCTCATTTATTTGCACTTATTTTAGTTTCTGAACTTTCTACAAATAGTAATACTACATTATTGTATTACAAGGGTTTTCATTTGATTTCTTTAATCTAACCCATTGCTAATTTTTTTAATTATTTCAACCACTATATTAGACCTCCCATTGTTATTTCTATATTATTTTCACCAATATATCATTTGCATTTCTTCAAAATATCAGACGTTTAATTCAGATTGAAACCAAATCTAAAATCTAAAGCGTGCATTTTCCACAAGGACTTTTATTTTGTACCTGAATTTCCAACGTGGGATTAGCTCCAACCAGGTGTTGAAACGTGTTTTCACCATGGTCACCGTTGCTATCCGTTTTCACCAACTCTCAGAATAAGTCCAAATGGCCTTGGTACTGTAATAAGGGCCTAAGTTTTAAAAATGTGTCAGTTTACCTTATACCAGTTTGATGTCTCTTTAATATTTCTATACCTGAGATGAACAAAATTATTAGGCCATGGGGTGCTATCACACCAAATATAAAGCAATCCTCTCTCAACTCGGAACCTACTTGTTCTGAGTAATGTTGTTTCTTCGTCCTTTTCATCTTCAGAACTACTTTTCTCATTTGTATACTTATAAATATAATGTATTATCATTTTATTTCTTAAAGCGCGTAGGAAGGTTGGTCTTGGCTTAACCTACGAAAATCTTGGATAGCTCACTGCTAGCCTTGTCATACATTTAATGATTTTTGATCTTGATCGAAGAGGCGTACAATATTTCTGGTCCCTATTGTCAACGTATATCTTTGTTATTAATATCTTATCTCTAGAAGGTTTGGGTGGAAGACCACTCTCTGCAGTGAACCCTGCCTATATTGAGCAATTTTGTATATGCACTATTATATTCTACCATTCCGTATTTTATTATATTTACAAATATCGTTCAAATAAAGACATACAATACAATACAACGTTATTTATTTGATCTCCTCAGATGTTGCATAAGTTCTTAACGCCAAAGGGTCGCAACATCACTCAGACTAACAACTCGAGCAGTGACATCATTGCCCGCACTGTCGCCAATCAAGCTGCTTTAAATATCACTGATATACGCAGGAACATCGATCGGTACAACGAGCAACAGACCGTCATCAACGAGGAGATCTTTGGTCCGTTACAGAACGACACACTTGTCATTGTAGTGCAGGTTTGTATAGAAAATATTATTATCACAATGAAGTTAGTAATTCAGCATCACATTTTGTTGCTAGATAGATACCAATAGCTGTAGAGAATGGACCTACTATTGTTTGATTCAATCTTGATTGACAGTGCCTTGGAAACTGAAGTCGAGTGGGGTGTGAATTTGAGTTCTGAGTTCAATTTTTAGAAACATTATTTATCTATCTTCCACTAATTTGTACCCCCAAATAATCGCTGTTAGTGCAAATAATAAGTTGAGCTAAAAATAATCTTGATTGTCATCATTCAAATCTATTTCTAATATAGGAACACGTCATCATGCTCCTGCTAAATGTACTATTATTGACTATGTGTCTTGGTAAACGTTTGAAAACGAGGTGTTAGATAAGACTTTGTTGTCCTCACTAATATGACGATACAGTAATACTGTTTACACTCCTTTCCGTGACAATACACCCCCTTATCAGCAGTACAATTTTCAACATCATAATACTTGAATACATTTTTAAAATAATCAAATTGTAAAATGAAAATCAAATTAACCAATTTGAAACGTATATAACTAGAAATGAAAAATTACAGATCTTCTGAAGTGAATATGTTTGCCGGGTTGCTGTAATTCTAGACATCCTGTTAACCATCAAGAAATGAACAAACACGTAATTTAAATTTAAAAAATGTGTTAATCAATTCTAACAGCTCACAGTGATTTCAAATTGTCATAAAATATATTACGTCGGACGTAGTCCAAGTTTAAAATAATACTAATGAACCTTGATTTGTGCGCAGGTGCATACGCGTATCATATATCTGCGCCACTTGATCGTGAGCCTGGCAGTCGCGCGCGACATTGATAACGTGTTACTCGTGTTCAGTCACGACTACTACGACGAGGAGATTAACGAACTTGTCCAGAGTATAGACTTCTGTAAAGTCATGCAGATCTTCTACCCGTTCTCAATACAAACGCACGAGCACGAGTTTCCCGGCGAATCTCCGGAAGACTGCCCTCGGAACGTCAAGAGAGAACAGTGAGTCACTTAGGTTACGTTCTTTATGCAGAGTTCAGTTTTAAGGAGTGAACTTGAATAATAATCTAGGCCTACTTCAATTCAATAGTTTGATTCAACGTTTCCCTTTTAAACGTTCAAATGACATGGAATGCAACTAACAGCCCGTCTGGCACACTTAGTAAACGGTCTACATTAAAACCTGAAGTCAAGTTAGGGGAGGTTCGAGTCCTGCTAAGGCATTGGTTTTTGTGAACATCATTCTTCGATTGCCTTCTCATTCATGCCACCAAAATCAAATCAACTAGGCATTGCTATGGTCACTGAAACAATAATAATAATCATTGAACTTTGCTTTTGATTCACTGGATTAGATGACAGTTTGAAGCGTGTAAACATACCTGAAAAGTAACGCAATTTCATATTAACTTGACGTTTGCTTTTGTGTCATTATAGAGCGGAGTTGATGCGCTGCAAGAATGCTTTATATCCTGACTTGTACGGACATTATCGAGAGGCAAAGTTCACGCAGACCAAGCATCACTGGTGGTGGAAAGCAAACCGCGTGTTCAACCAATTAGAGATCACTCGCAATCATATTGGTAAGTCTTGATTCCACTGGAAAATTAATTCTGCTCACATAATTAACCCTACCTACACCATTTTCAGTTTTACTATTATCATAGTTTTAGTTTTACTGTACTATTTAAAAAATCGGTATAGTTTTATTCCAAACCAATTATAGTAAAAGATACAGATAACTTGATATAAGAAAATATACAGATATACCAGTAGATCTGGGTAAAGTATAAACTAAATAAAATAGTATTAAAGTAGTTGGGAGATGGCAGGCAGTTGAGACGAGACTAATATTTTGACTGTCATTTGATTGGCTTCTCAATTTATACAGAAAAAGACAGAAGAATGATTGATGAAATATCAATCTTTAAATACTATATAATTTACATTCTTTTATAATTCATAAATATCAGTACTGGTATGTTGGTTTATAATAAAAGTGTAGATGATTAAAACTGTTACTTCTGTGGCCAAACAGGTATGGTGTTATTTCTTGAAGAGGACCACTTTGTGGCTGAAGATTTCATCCATGTCCTGCGATTAATGGAGAGGACATGTACGATAAGCTGCAAGAAATGCAACATCCTCTCATTGGGCACGTACCTGAAGACGTATAGCTATTACGGTGACTCGAAGAAGGTATTTCTATTCACAGTTTCCCCCATTCACGACAACCGGTAATAACGACATTCTGAAGATGAGCATTCGATTATTTATTGTACTCATCACATATTTTCTAATATCTGTTCCACAATTGTTTTTCGTTTTATTATTTTATTTGATTATTGAACATTCATATACCTACAAGCTATTTCGTTGATATTCTAATTTTTCTGATAAAAATAATGAAACATAATCGTGAACATTTTTTTGTAATCAACTTACTGTAATGTTGAAAGAAATGCCAGTACCCGAGTATTACCTCCCGATTGCGATTACCTCCCGAGTAATTGAACAGTTGTAGAATCGAATCGTGAACTTTAATAACTGCAATATGTGACAAACCCTAATTGGAGGTTCATGTATTTTTCTGCAAAGTTTCACTGAATCATTGAGAACCTATAGGCCTATGTAGGCACTTGAAAAACTGTTTACTACAATACTGAACTTTTTTTACATTACAGTTCAATGGACTACATTCTTCTGTATGTAAGAATGTAAGAGTCATTGTATGACTATAATACTGTACCGTAATTTAATTGTACTAGTAATGACGTGTAAATGTCCATTGTATATAATATGAACTGTTCCGTTTCGCGTTCAGCGTGTTTCTTATTCTGCTTCATTAATATATGTGTGCACTTTCTTGTTGCTGATTACTAATTGTTAAATCACCGCAGCTTCTTGTCTCTCACGCACTCACAATGTTTACTGCTATATTTTTCGTGTTTTCTTGTCTTCTCTTTCTTGCTTTACAGAAGGAGGCTATGAGAGCCATCAAAAGGCATCAGTCTTTCAATCCAGGGTCAATCCCTCCATCTTGGAACTTCCAGATCCTACCTACTCTCTATCAGCAATACCAAAAGGTATACAAGGAACAATGTCTTTTCCCTTTCCCAATTTTATCTTGGCAATTATCATAGTGTGGGACCAAATTAAAAGTTTTCATTTATATTCGTACGCATACAAAAATCTATCTTTTTTGGTGTAGTCCTATTTTTGTAATGAAAACCAAATGAAAATTGAATGATGCGACTAGAATCTGTCATGTTTGATGACATGATTTTGCTTACCTAAGCTAGTTACTTTTTGTGTTAATATTGCACCCTAAAACACCAGAGAACTATGCCTATCAGTATCGCACATACTAAACATATGACTAGATGTATCCGTGAAATAATAATGATACTGATTTGATATCAAACTGATTAGTACAGACCACAAGCAAGTCTTCGCCTCACTCGCAGTTGATGTTAAAGGTGTCGGTGTGTTTTATAAAGCAAACTGCCAATCTCAAATGGTGTTCTACTGTGCTTGATTTTATGTAAGAATGCTGTGATGTATTTATACATTAGCTGTAGATCTATACTGGCATGTTCGGTAGTTTTCTACTACTTACGTACAGGACCAAGAATTAATGGAGCACAATGTCAAGGTATCTTGTTTACAGGCATGTATTTATAAGTATATTTATGTAATGTTACTCTTTTCCTCTTCAGTAAACTCTTTTATGTAAATGATAATGCACGGTAGGTCAATTGTATTATGTTATTATGCAGTATTATGTTGCATTAGGCAGATGACTACCGAAAAGCATGCACTCTTCGAATTTTTTACCATCTCTAATGCTTGCTTGACGCTAATAACCGAATACTAATTCTTTATCAACTCCTTGCTTCGCGAAAACCACCAAGGCACGTAGATCAGTCTCTACAGGGCTGAACCTAATTCAGGAAATCAAGGGTTTGACTATGTCGACCATCCTGACTGAGGTCCATCATGGTTTAACTCAGACGTTGAAGTGAATACTGGAATGATTACTCAATACTAGGCCACGACCATCTGCTTCTCATTATTTCAACAGGCTAAAGAGGGCTCTTCTCTAAAATGACTAGCCCTACTCTGGGCTATAAACTGAAAAATAAATAAAAGCTTAAATGAAGCCCGCAAACTTGCTGAGGAGTCGTGTTGGTTTTAGGCGGAAGTCACGCCATGGGTGAGCAGCAAGCACAACATGGGTATGGCGTTCAACCGAAGCACGTGGGCGGAGATAAGGCGGTGCGGTGACTTCTTCTGTCGTTACGACGACTACAACTGGGATTGGAGTCTCCAGCACATCTCACAAGGCTGCATGCCCAATAAGCTCTACGCTATGGTCATGAAGGGGCCACGAGTCTTCCATATTGGAGAGTGGTAAGTAATACTTGACTACAATGTACTAGAAGCTTTTATGCATCAATGTGGTTGACAAGAAATACTCAATCATGTGAGACTTTATTTTAAAAAAGTGTTGAAATAAAATGTCTTCAAGTCCTTCTTTTAAATTATTCATATTTAGGCAACTAAGTTAACATAACTAAGATGAAGAACAAGAATTGAAAACACGGAACACATGTACCCAGATATTGTATGGATTATGTTTAATTAGATAGGCATCTCCGTTGAAGGTTATTCCAGAGTTCTGTAACTGGAAAATATATGCTCCCAAACCAGAAGTTGCTGGTAGTTGCTATTTTTTTCTTTATTGCACAATGCGTAACGTTTAGTTCAAAGCTAGATACTTCATAACTTTTTCATCCATAAAAACAAAAAGGCAATAATACGTATTCACGTCGCTTTTTTCGCTCAACATTTCTACTGCCTGAATTACAGTCATTTTTCTTTGATTCTCTTGTTCTTTGTATCTCTCACATCAATTGAAAGAAAACGGTTCTAGTTAATCCAGTAAAAGTCGACTAACCCAATAATATGATTCACGATACAATTTGAACTTTAACCATCATGTAAAACTGAGAGATCCACCAATTCATCATCACCGTTGCATAGCTCTGGAGTCTGCAGCAGATATAACACATTTGCATACCCATTGGTGTGATGGCTATAATCCCAGATACAGATATCTCCTAGACTACATAAAAAATCAATGTTTCTGCATTTAAATATTATACACATAAAATATATTATCTATGTGATTCAAGATGAAACTACTTGCAAACATCGTTTCATATTGCCCTATTATTGGGTGTCCATGGTATCCAAAGGATATGCAGAAATACTTCTTTGTAAGCTTCGTGAGTAACGCCACCTCGTCCCATTGCCAGTCACGCGTCACACGTTGCCTCTCACGTCGTGACTCATTGGCTAATTGAGCTGTTGACGTTTCAGTGGAGTCCACCACAAGAAGGCCAACTGTGAGTCTACAGCTGTCATATCGAAGGTTCAACAGGTATTGAAGTTTGCGAACAAGCATCTCTATCCAAACCACCTGACTCTGACGGTAACTGCTGGCAACAGGAAGCAACAGAAGTTGCGAAAAGGTAACGGTGGTTGGGGAGACTTGCGTGATCAAAAGCTATGTATTAACATGACGAAAGCCGGTAGATAGTATCGAATGGGTCTCGATTTGTAGACGCTATCCAAATGCTACTTGCTCATAATATATAATAAAACTATATGACTCTTCTTCATCAGGGATACAATACTCAGTTTTTGAGTGAACGTATAAAATTCCATTTTTTAATTACGGTAATTTCTGTGATGATTCGATGTGTGGTCTAGGGGCGGATTAGCACATTATACATTCAACAGTAATAGGATTTACTTTCCATTCAGAAATGGTAACCTGTGCAAAGTGTTAACGTAAAAAATTCAATATTTGCATTATTTGTTTTATAATCCTGAACTTTTGTTTGCTCAACTCGTCAAAGCGTGACACAGAACAGTGTGATGTGATGAGTTGAGATAGTAGTCGTGTTCTTCCGATTTTGTTCTTCATCATCTTTTCAGTTGAAAAAACTTCACAGTTAAAAGTAAGCCCATTACGCAATATGAAGAACACTTAATGGTAGTATTTTCAGAATGTATCAATAGTGCACGTAGATTACTGTCAGCAGTACGGTACTTCAATGATTATTTAGAATGACATTTTTCAACTTGAAGAACAAAATAAAAATTCAAACATCAATTTACAAAGTGCGTGTGGCAAATTTCCAGCATACCGTGTTACGTTAGCGAGCGTCAGCTGCGTGTTTTCGAATAGTGATTAGTAATTACTAATTACACATGTACCGGTATTATTTTATACGTGGACTACCAATGAACTGATTGATAATATATGCGATTGAGTATTAATATAGACAAATTCTTGAAATTGCCATTTGCGTGTATAATGTAAACTATTTAAATGTTCCTTCCACAACAATTTCGTTGTATGTGAGATAAGTTAGGGTCGATAATCGTGATAGCCGTCTTATCCTATTCATAAATATTTTGAGAACAAAATCATCTTGTCAAACCATTTCGACCAGATGAACGTGGGAGTGAGAGAGAAGAACAATATTTCTATGTGTCTATGTCGTAGGTCTACTAGGTAGGCCGGCAGATATTATGTAATATTTGATTATTATACTACGGTATTTTAATTTTGTATGTATTTTTTGACAATTTTTATTTAATTTATAAACTACATAGGCCTAATTTTATTTCATGCAGTTAATTTAGTAACACTTGTTTTTAGTTCTACTAATCCAAGTAAATAGTTACCGACGCTACTTTAAAATGAAAATGGTGCTAACATTTACTACGTTCGATGAAAATACGCCTGGTTGGAGGTATTGGATGCCCTCCAATGCATTATTGATAAGTTGTGATTAATGGCAAAATGTACTACATGCTGTAGTGTAGTTTATTGTTAAATCTTGTTTTTTTTGGTGCTATAAAGAAGTAAAAACTTAGTTCTACTACAGAAATACAAACTGTTTTCCAAGGCTATTCTGAAAGTCTCACTTCAGTAAGTATAAATTAATTCATTGCCTGTTGATATAACTTACATCTAAAGTATTTCATCATTCCCTTTTCAATTTATGAGTTTTGCTGTACCATAAAAAGTTAATTTTGTTCAGAATGAGTGTAAATGTAGTAGGCCTATTACGTACTGTATTTTATAAAACTGTATCTGTGTATCTGATTACTGGGGACTTTGTATAATATTGCTATTGCTGTATGACTGAGACAATGTTATTCTATAATCTAGGACACTTGTTTATTTGTAGCATTTGATCTGAAACCAAAGTATTCACCTACAAACTTGTCAAGAGATTTCTATATTTTTTTATGGTATAAAAGTAATGTTCGGCACATGATTTTTAAATCTCCCGACTCGACGATTATTCAGAAACGAAAGGCAAAACTTTCAGCCTCATATATTTTTAAAACTGATTGCAATAAATTATAGTCCTCCGAGGGTAAGATGAATATCAGAAAGTAGAAAGGTGGTCGGAAATGATGCTTCGATGCTGATATTACAACATTTGTAGGCCTACCGATACAGAAATCAGATCCAGCAAAATACCTTGATAGAAACGTTATGTAATTCAGCACATTTTATATTTTGCATTTATGATATTATATTATATTGATAACCCAAATCTCTATGTGCTTTCACCAATCTAGTCATGGGATATTAAAATACTAGCAGTAGTCAGTTACTGTATGATTTTATCTCAAAACTTTTGGACGAGAAATAAACTTAAGTGTACCTATTATATGTATATACATAAGATATATGTATATAATAAATATGTGAGTTTGTAAATTTGAAACATTGTAACTATTAATACAAGTCCAATAAAAGGATTGCTACAGTAATTATGTTTGATGCTTATAAAGGTTTCATTCTGTTTTCAGCACAATTATGAAATACCGTATCTCAATTTACCGTAAATAATTATGATCCATTTTAATCTCGTTTTATATACTCTGCCATTTTGAAGAGGCCTGTATAAAAAATTGAAAGTGAACAAATTAATACATTGTAATAATTAATGTGGAGCATTATTAAAGGGTAAGTATTATAAGTTAGAGAATAAATCAGAATCAGTACTGTTTGTTTGTGTCTGATAGAGGCTAAATGAATGTGTGGGATCTTCAGATAGGTTGTCACTGATATTATGATAGCACTGTAGTATAGAGATATCTATTTCAGGAACTTGGGAGTGAAATCAAAATTAATTGATATTCTCGTGGGAGCATGCTACTATTCTGGTTGATCTGAACCGACCCTTCTAAGGCAAATTATTAATTTAAAATCTACTTTGAAAATCCAGTTTGAATTTTGAAGACTGAAGTTATACTGAGGTTCAGTTTCACTTATCTCTCCTACATTATGAACTATTATTCAGAATAAGTAAAAATAAAGTTACATATTCATTATGAAAGAAATATTTTTAAAACATCTATTTCATCATACAGTACAGCGTTATTTAGAAGATTGAAGCTTCATAAAGTTGAGCGCCATTGTTTTGCCGTTGGTATTTATTTGCCACTCAACTGTTCGTACAGCTTTGGTACGTAATCATCCCACTGAGCTTGATAGAAGTTACCAGCGATCGGTTGACCAAGATTGTGCTTCTTAGCAAACTTCCTGATAGAGAAGCCTCCGCGGTGGTCACCGGATCTAAACAAATACATAGCAGTGTTGGGAGTGCATTTTTCATCCTTGTACGTTTGCAAGGCTGTGTTTGGCCCAGTGTGGGAATAATTCAGTTCACATACAGCTCTTTTGACTGCCTGGCCAATAAGACGGACACTTGTTCATTACAATTTCATGCCAAATCGAGTACAAGAACTAACAGTTGAATATGTATTCATTTATTGCATTTTGTACCAATATTTTTCCGAGATTTTTCAAAACTCAATATACCAGGCTGGGCTGGGCTCGATGGAAAGAATTTGATTTTACTTTTTACCAACCCCATCAGTAGGCCTAATAACCTGAACTGGATGGTTATCAACTTTTCATGCATCGACAACTGTACCCGTCCGGTAAGTAGCCTACTACGTCTTTGACAGCAATCGTTTCAATTCTTGCAAAATGGGTATGAACGGTACTTCTTTTATCTCACCTGTTTGTCAGCCGTGGTTCGTCGAATGTAAGTTTGCCTGGCTGCTTGTATAGCAGAAACACGTAGCGATGAAGCCCTGAAATGGACACATGACAAATACATTTTTCAAACATGTAATAAAACAACCATCATGATTAATTAATTTGAATAATTAAACAAATGAGATGATTGAAACAATATCTTCACCAATTGTTCAACACATTTCTATTAGCCGACTCGACTATCCACTACTATTCCTCAATTAGGCCTATAGGATTTTTAGTCCACCTTAAACTTTTCCTTTATTCAAATTTTTTCATGGATTTCATCTTATTTCTTTGCTTATCAGTTATCACAAATCCACAAAACCCAATAGGCCTACCTGAAAAGTAAACTCTACTCCTTTACTTCAACTTAAAATACATTCCATTCTGCCATCTTGAAAACTAATACCTAATTACGGTACTCTCTTCAATTCAACCCCTCTCTCAACCCTCTGCAAAGCTTAAAAAAGAGGGTGTTCTCTTACGTACCTTCATCATGAATCACGATCAACCGTACTGTAATATCTTATTTTATGTTGCTTCAAAATTCTTTGCCCGTTCCTTTGACCAGGGCACATAGGTTTGGAATTAATTAATGAATATTAGGGTCTTACGGTGCGTCAACGACGTGGTTATATTACGCCGGTATGGGTTTGGAATAGAACGTCACAAAGTAAATTGAAAATTCCAATGAAATATTCGGACATCCGATATGATTATCGAACAAGAGAAAAAATATTGTCACAGGTATATTACAATTACTGATGTGAATGATGATCAATATCGGTTTTTACATCAAGGAACAACCCTAATATTAGTAGTCGACCTCAATTTCTCGCAAATCATGTAAAATCTATTGATCCAATTCTAGAGCAATGTTGATTTATTCACACAATCACACCAAGTTCATAACTCTGACGTACCCGTTCCTTTCGGAGGCCCTGAACCAACATACTGAGACAGAGTTTCTCCTTTGGCTATGTCTGAGCCAGGAATGTTGACGACCAGCCAGTGATGCCATTCACGAAACTTAGGATCCTTGCGGCTCGGTGCATCCGGGTCTGCAAACCATATGATACTCAATTAAGAAAGTCAAAACTGATGTGCATGCTGTGCATGAACGTAAAAATTTAAACCTAAATGTAGATCATTAAAAAAAAAATGCTACCAGTACCAAACACCTATATACTCGATGCCGGTACCTTACCTGTAAGACAGAGAGTATAGTAGGCGCCACTCTCTGGTGTCCATTCCACTTTCGGTTGATCTTTGACAAAAGTAGGGGTCAACTCATTACCACTCTCAACTTTATGAGAACCATATGCTACAAGCAGAATTGCAAGCGGCAACGTATCAATAACGTCCGGAACGATACCATGCACGTCCATGGCAGACTTGGGCCCACCGAACTGAGAAAAAGTTCTTTCTGAAACTTGAAAAATTAAAATTAATATTCAACCTCAAGTTTATGGTTTTGGTTGGGGTTGATTTAGGAATGGTTAGGGTTAGACAGGGTACGGTTTGTATCGGAACAGACAATGAGGTTATAATTTTACAAATCAAACCTTACCATTTTGTAAAAAACCCAAGGGAAAATAATGCTAAATAAGATCAACTGAACTTGACTTTATAATGTTATGGTAGTTCAAGCGTTCGAGTATAAAAATAATTTACTGACTCATAACCTATCGCTAAGAGCTTTAATATAATTTATAAAAGAAAGAAGTAGTAGGACTACTGGCAGGCGGTATGGCACGTGTAAGCCACTATAGATGCCACGGTCCGTGGTATGAAGTACTCCCAACTTGAAAATTACTGGAGTCACAGGTCTTCAATCATCGCACCTGTTGCATTCTTGTCGACTAGGCCTAGGACCAATGAAATGGTAGGGCCTAGGCCAATTATAGCTTTTTAAAATCACTAGTCGTGGGTCAAGACCATAGATCACATTATAAATCAGATAAGCATGGGCAGCCTATAGTCGGGACGCTGAAGAGCGTTTAGGCATTGAGTTTACTATAAACTCAATAGTTTAGGGGAATAAAGACGATCAGTCATGTTATAGGCATCAGGGTGCTTTTCAAATGGATGTTGTAAAATGTTGTTCATAAAAACACGAGATTCTGACGTTTCGGCTATTGCCTTGGGTCACTGAACCAATGCAATAGCATGGGTTCAAGCATTGAATTAGTAGAACTACAAATTCAATGGTTCAAGTAAGGTTGGACATCAAAACCATGCCACACAAGGAAGTCTACAATCATTCCGATAGGCCTAGGCCAATGCCTAGGCGCGCTCTTCAGGCGCCCCCAATAGTCCTTGAGGCTGAGAACAATTATCAGATTTAATCACTAATTTATAAGTCATTTAGCTAGCCTACGCCTACTCGCCCCTTGATCCCACATCAACTTTATATTTTCTGTACAATTAATATTGCATAATTTTTACCTTTACTACGTAACTTATTACTTTCTGTCACTTGTTTACACCAGTTACTAGCATCAACGTCAGAAGTCACTTTGTAGTTGAAACGTAGGCCTATACAGTGAGTCGATAGTCGACAGCAAAGCCTATTCTTTATGCCATAAGAATTAGATGCAAATGATTGAATTGATTTTGCACGGTAGCCTACGCTGGTGGCCAACCTCAAAGAACGTGCCAAGTACGCCAGTGCTGCGCAATGAACCTCTATTACGCAGATGACGTCTACATACTCTATTACGTCAAGAGATTGTATTACGTATTATGTGAAACTAGTTAGTTATTACCGCGGTTATTACGTACTTTTTAAGTACGTACGGTTAAAAACCGCCATTAATTTTGAAATTAGTTACAATAGGTAGGAGCATGGTAGGAGGTACCAACTATACTAAAAACCATCTAACCTAAAAATCAACTGTACTAAAAACCAACTGACCTACACTTCTACTTCTTGAGCAACCTGTACACAAGTAAAAATGGGAGGTTTGGCTCCTCCCGTTCAGAAATGACATTGAGCACAAACCTCACCCAACTAACCCTAACCATCACTAGAGCCTAAAATATAGATTATGGAACATTCAAAGGGTAACAGCTTGTTACGGGGAGGAGCCAAACCCTCAATTTTACTTCTGTACAGGTTGCTCAATGAATAGAAATGTAGGTCAGTTGGTTTTTAGTTCAGTTGAATTTTAGTACAGTTGACCAATCTCCTGCTGATGTTGGCCTCTGATGTTCGTCAGTACTATCTGACAGTCACAGTTCTAACTACTAGGTTCTAATCGTACTAGATAGCTAGTATGTATTCAAGTTTTTCATACGTCAGTCCTCCTTTTGCTTTTTGGGTCATTTAAAGTACATTAAAAAAAACAATGATTCCATAAAAATGAACTCTGGATTAATTATTATCACCGTTGATTGCATGACTACTGGAACAAAATGTTAGGCATATTACTAGTGAACTAATATTTGGAGCTTCGCGCAAGTCCCATTTATACTCCTACTGCAGACTCCAGATCTAAGAAACATGAGGGTGAACTGCTCGATCTCTCAGTTGTGCGGGGTGAATAGAATACAAAGTACTCAATGAATCGGATTTTTAGGATCCTCAACTATTACTTGATCGAGTAGTGTACGTTTTTTAAAAAAATTATACGAGGTTTGTTCTGCGAAGCATGTTGGAAGACTTCAACGTAGACAAAACAAATGCTCCGCGGAAAAATTACCTGAAATGGTATATTTGCCTTTCTGTATTTATGCACGTCAATACTGTGAACTATATAATCTTAATAGAACATAATAGAATGGAATGAAATGTCTTTATTTTATAATGTACAGAATACAATTGAAAAAAGGCGAGCTACGTAGGTTCGGTCTGGGATGGCCGTTCTTCCACCTAACCATATGTAATACTATATTTTGAATGAGTAAGCCTAGTGCAATATGAAAGAAAGTAATGTACATTTTACATGCGAAAACTGCACATTTTTGACATTTCTGATAATTTTAATCAAGCCGGTTTCTTAATGAGACATTTACTAAAAACTATATAGTTTCTCACTATTTTCAATATCCAGTCCACATGTAGGCATAACCTGAATAGAGGAATTATTTGCAGTTTGCTACGTGTTTTTACTAAAATCAAATTATTGTACGGTACTTATTTTGTTTTTCTTCCACTATTTATACAATTCTGAAATTCAGTGTGGCAACACTGACAGTTGCACTTTTGCATATTCCGCTTCCGTTAACTACCTCATTGCATGTATGTTCCCTCTCTTGTTGGACACCGTACTGTACACACCGCTCCTGCGCTGCTCCGTGCTTATAGTGACAACATTGTTAACACGCCCCGTGTTGTAAGTTTCATCCTCTCTTCACACTGCACTCAAACAAAAATGTGAGGCAACGTTTCATTTTTTGATAGCTTGCAGTGCGAGTGCTAGTGTACTCCACCGAGTACCAAAAACAATGCGCCCATAGTTGCTACACAATGCAAATTAATTAACATCTCAACGGTGATTTACTAATCCTAAGATACAATTTATACAAATAGTCATTAAAAAATACAATGTAGATCGACATATTTTGTACACTGTGACCCGCGTGTGCGCCAGTGCGTTCCACCGTGTGCGCTCCAATGAGCTACAAGTGCGCGAAAGTGTTAGCGTTATAAACAACAATGCAACTTAGATAATAACACAAACTATAATTATCTAGTGCTAACTTCTAATATAATATTATTTGACCTCAACTCCAATGTCAAGCGTGTGAGCCTTATTCCCCACATACTTGAACAATCACCATATAAACCTACACTGCAATATAAACTCTAAATCGAGATCTCGATTGCCCACTAGTGTAAGGCTCGTGCGAAGAGCATAAATTCTCACCGATATAATAATCATCTACCATGACTACTACACTCGGAGACTGGTACACGGTCAACGAAGTGTCCAGTGATCGCCGCCGCAAGCGCCCACGCACGGACGCCGCCCCATCCCCCCCACCTCTCGTGACCAGCAACGCCTTCAGCCCGCTGGCAGCTGAACCCGGCACCTCCACCTCGGAAGAACAAATCGAGGTAGACAACACGGTCGAGGTGACCACCCTTAAAGAGAGGATCCCCCCCCATAATAATTTCGGGAGTGAAGGACAACGCCCCATTAATCGCCCTGGTGCAGCAACACACCACGGCAACCGACTTCTACCTGGTGGCACGAGCCGACTCGGTCAAACTTCAGCTCAGGAATCGAGTCGACTACCTGAATTTCCTGGAAATACTGAAGTCGAACAAGTTCCTCTTCCACACTTACGGCACGGCTGACACAAAGCTGACCAAATTCGTTATCCGGGGCCTCCCTGTGACCTGTAACCCGGAGATAATCAAGACAGACCTCCTGGCCCAGGGCCACCAGGTGGTGACCGTCGCCCAGCTCCACCGACCGACGGCGGAGCGAGAAGCATTCCCGCTCTTCACGGTAACGGTGAAGCGATCGGAGGCTAGCTCGGGGATCACATCCATCAGATATGTATACCACCACCGTGTCACCATCGAACCATACAGAGGCCCAAAAGGCCCATTGCAATGTTTCAAGTGCCAGCGCTTTGGGCACTCAAACCTATACTGCAACAATACCACCAGGTGCTTTAAATGCGCAGGCCACCATGAAAGCCGCGCATGCACGAAGCTACCCACTGTACCCGCCTCATGTGTAAACTGTGGAGACGCCCACCCCGCCAGCTATCGCAAGTGCGAAGCTTTCATCCGGGCTCAACGTGGCAACGCTGCTCAACCGAACAGTCGGGGCAAGCCTGCCAGGCAAACCCAACAAGCTCGAGAGGAGACGTCTCCCCGCCATCCCCCCCGCGCGAGACGAGATGGAGTCTCTTACAGTGACGCAACGTCAGGCGAACTCCCTCCCCCGCCACAACCGCCCCAGTACCAGCGATCAGCTGTCCCACCGCCACGCGGCAACGATATATGGTCGGCGATATCATTAATTAGTGATGCGATCGCACACACAGAAGGGGTCCCCCCCACCGTTAAAATACTACTACATTTACTAATTGAGCTCGTGAACTCACAAACCTCGACACGCAATGGCAGCCAACCCTAAATCACCACAAGATATGTCGTTGGCCTACTGGAACGCTAACGGCATTCAAAATAAAAAGATCGAATTGCAGCACTTCCTACAAACCCACTCCATCCAAATCATACTCATCTGCGAAACAAAACTAAAACCTGTCAACCCTTTCGCCATAGCCGGCTACAAAACCATCCGAACCGACCGCCCCGGCAACCAAGGCGGAGGTGGGACCATGATCCTAATCAAATCCGATATCCCTCACGACCCATACACCACCCCTAACACTCCCTCCATTGAGCACACAGCCATCTCAATCACGACAGTGTCCAATCAAAAACTTAATCTAATAGCCGTCTACACTCCTCCTCGAGCTAAACTCAACACCCAAGACATTTTATCCTTAACAAACACTAAAATACCCACCATCCTAGCCGGAGACCTCAATGCGAAACACACAACCTGGAACTCTTTGCCAGACAACTGCAAAGGCAAAAAGCTATACTCCCACTCCCTCAAACACAAATACATAATCGCTGCTCCCAATGAGGCTACCTACATTCACTCTTATTCCCCTAACCACACCCAATGTGACGTGCTGGACATAGCGATACTATCCAACATCACTGCAACGGTGACGCTAACGTCCCTCACCGAACTATCCTCCGATCACAACCCCGTGCTGCTGACCATAGGGGATGAGATGAACACCAGCCCACGCCCCCCTCATTACAATTACCGAAAGGCGGACTGGCCCTGCTTCCGTGACGCGCTCTCGTCTCGCTTCACAGACACACCCGCAACCCTGACGTCACCGGCCGCAATAGACCAGGCGGTCGACTACGTCACTACAGCCATCCAAGAATGCGTGGCAATAGCAGTCCCTAAAACCACACTACGCCCAACCACCCTTTTTGATCTTCCTCCGGGCCTGAAACAATCTGTCAAAATTAAAAACGACGCTCGACGACGCTGGCAACGCCTTCGGACTGCGGAAACAAAAGCACATTATAACCAACTGAACCGACAACTACACAGGGACATACTTCAACACAGGCAAGAGTTATGGGATAAAACTCTAGCTAACCTTAACACGGCCGACACCTCAATATGGAAGATGTCACGAAAACTGAACAATAAGCAAGAGAGAGACACTCCACTGCAAGGCCCAACACACATTGTCACGGACAGTCAATCAAAGTCCGAACTGCTGGCCTCCACCCTAGCACTCACGTTCCAACCAAACGCCCCCAATAGATACACGGCGGGCATCGAACTGTGTGTACAGGACTTCCTGACCGACTACCCAGTAGGCCACTACAACGTCGTAGGCCAAATACCTCCCCATCAGCCCCGCCCACAACAACACACCCAGCAAGACGAGCGAGCAGCTGCTTGTCAGACGCAGACACCCGGGACGCCCGCTCGCGAGACCGACAACCGTCTGTGCAGCCTTGCTGAAATCACGGACGATGTCACGTCTAGGCGGAATGGCTCGGCTCCGGGACATGACACCATAACAAACCTGGTGATCAAGCACCTCACAGCAAATGCCGGCCTCTACATCCAAAATATTTTCAACGCTTGCCTCACACTATCATATTTTCCCACGCAATGGAAAACCGCTAAAGTCCTAGCCTTCCACAAACACGGCAAACCACCCAGAAATCCAACCAGCTACCGCCCTATATCACTCCTGTCTGCACTTTCCAAACTTTTCGAAAAATCATTCTGACAAGGCTACAAAAACACATCGACGAGCATAATTGTATTCCCAACTCACAATATGGCTTCCGTCAAAACCGGTCGACAACCCAACAACTGCTAAACCTAACCGACAAAATCACCAACAACTTCAATAGAAACCAGCACACGGCGATGGCCTCCCTAGACATAGCCAAGGCCTTCGATCGTGTCTGGCACGACGGCTTACTATACAAGCTCCTCGAATTCGACTTCCCCCCCTATTTAGTCACTCTTGTACACTCATACCTGAGCGACCGTCAATTCTTCGTTTCCCTCAGAGACTGCAACTCATCCCTACATCCAATTCACGCTGGAGTGCCTCAAGGCAGCCGAGTCGGCCCTACGCTTTTCAACCTGTACACAGCTGACATACCTTCCGAATTCCCCCACACCCAACTCTATCTGTACGCCGACGACGCAGCCCTATTATCGGAGTCAACCGACAAAAACCAGGCCGTCGTCTACCTACAGCGCGCGCTTGCCAAGATATCGTCTTGGTACATCAAGTGGCGAATAGAAATTAACGCGGCAAAAACTCAGGCCTTAGTCTTCACAAAGGGACGAGCACCAGCACGACTGCTCCAACTACACGGCGTCGACATTGCATGGAGCAAATCTATTAAATATCTCGGCCTTCACCTCGACCAACGACTGACGTGGGGCGAACACACCTCAACAACTACCAAAAAAGCCACATCTAGGTTTGCGGCCCTATGCCCACTCCTACGGTCCAAAAACATCTCGATCGACAACAAAATTCTCCTCTACAAATCAATCATTCTTCCGATTCTATCTTATGGCGCACCTGTCTGGGGGGGCTGTGCCAAGTCTCATCTATCTACCATGCAAGTACTTCAAAATAAAGCACTACGCCTGTCCACCCACTCTCCCCGTATGACCCGAGTGGCCGACCTGCATGACAGGCTCAACATTAAATACGTCCGCGAACACCTGCAGGACTTATCAATCTCATTCTACGAAACCTTAACGCAATCATCAATTCCGCACGTCATGGCTAAATACCAATTCGCCCGATACAGCCTACAGATAAACATCGCCGGCCCATCCACTCTACGATGGACAATAGGCCGCAGGCGAGAAGACACCCGGTCTGAATACGACTCATTAACACGGCGCTACCACCAGGCAATAGCCGCGATACTGCGTGCAGGAACTATCCTTCACGGCAAGCACGGCTCTTCCACGCGGGCTCTCCCCCCTCGCCTAGAAGCCCTAAACCAGCTGTACCGCTCTTCCAAGCGGTCCATTCCCCTAACACGCTCTCTCGACCGCGGCTCGCTCTCTCTCTCTCTCCCAGAGGTAGCCCGGTCTCCCCCCGCCCTCATATCACCCCCTCGCTCAGCACCGACGAGAAGGGATGCCATTGTACATACACATATCTAGAGACGCATAGCATAAAGGCACTCTCTCTTTACAAAAACGAAAAACAAGAAAACACAACAACAACAAAAAAATAGCACACTAGTATAGTTCTAATTTCTAACTTCTATATCGCACGCTATAGACCCTCGACCCTCGTCATATATTTTAGCACAACACAGTGTAGTCATCAGGCTTGAGACTACAGACTGGTTGCTGCTGATCATCGCTATAGGTACTGCGTGCTTTTAACCACGCATCTCATTAGTATTACGGACAATTACGCTAGCTTCATACTGTATAAATCTCACCACTTAAGTGGCCGTGGGAGTCGATCGCCAACTCAGTCGAGTCAATTTATTCAAAAGAGTAGTAGTTTAGCGAGAGCGTGGAGGCGGACTTACTCCTGTGACGTCACAGAGACATGTTTCACCTCGGTCCCTGTACGACCAATCACAGCTCAGATGCTACCAGTCGGTCAAGCAGTGAGCATGTAGCTGCTAGAGCAACTGGCCAAACACGTGTACGCCGTGTGGACGTGGATGGTTCAAGATATACACGGTTACATAACAGATGAATGATTACCAAAAAATTGACAACATCGAAAATCTAGTTTTTGAAATGAATTTATTGGTGGTACATCATAAGCAACAGCATAAAACTATTAATTCTAAACATACATACGAAACATGCCATGAGAATAGAAATTACTAATACCGCCCTGTACTGATTCGTAAGAACATCGAGAGAGAATGTATATCCCAAATTGTTCCCGTATAAACCCATAAACCCAATTTCAACCCATACTATTACTATTCGCTCGTCTAACAACGCATATATGGCGTTTTCCTAGTTGTATTATTATTATTATTATTATTATTATTATTATTTATTCTCAATGAAAGTATTGCATACACTTACGTGATTAAAATTGTGTTGCTTTTCAAGACAATCGCATGTGTGAAATTTTATTAATATTTCCCTCGTTGTTTGCTTGGGTATTCTAATATGCAATAATTTCGTTTTCTTGCATATTAGAATACCCAAGCAAACAACGAGGGAAATATTAATAAAATTTCACACATGCGATTGTCTTGAAAAGCAACACAATTTTAATCACGTATGTGTATGCAACACTTTTATTGAGAATGTTCAAAGTGTTAAATATTTAGGTATGCATATTGATTGTCATTTGAAGTGGAACGTACATATTGAACAGCTACGGAAAAAATTAAGATCATGTTCATTTAAAATGTATCAGTTGAGACCTTATCTCCCTCTAAATACATTAAAAATTGTTCATTCGACCATAGCAGAAAGCATAATTCGATATGGAATTCAGATCTGGCGAACTGCTGCTGACACTTACATTCAAACAATAGGCCTAATTAGCGTACAATTATCTATCTTGAAAAACATGATTCCATTTTATGTACAAATTCCCCGGGACAATTTATTTATTCATTGTAATATCTTATCGGCTAGAATTTTATTCAACTATACAATAATGATTCAAAATTACTTTTCGGAACAATATAAACAACACCCAAATCATGTAATAAAGTAAACGAGTATTGCATTGTACCTACCTAATATAAACAATCATGGTAAACGTCTTTTGAAAATCTCTGTACCAACTTTATTAAATGCTATGCCAGCATATCTTCGTAATATAAAAACTATGTCTAAGCTGAAAACTGGTAATAAATTGTGGCTTATGTCCTTAAATTAGAAGTTTTCATCAATTTAATTTGTTTTTCACTGTAATACGATGTTAAAGTAAACTAAAACGTGTAATTTTTGTTTCAAATTTTTTGTCTCATTTGTAGGAATTAAAATTCCAATTCGATTCTGTTTGTTGTTGTTGTTTTTTTCTCCAACTTTTCTGCAAATGATTCATTATAATATGTATATATAATTATATTTATTTTGTTTTTGTGTTCATCTATTATTCAATGATATATCTGTGCTCAATGAGTAACGAGAAAAATGTATAGGTTAATTTTATTGATTATTCTGCTGACAAGCTGCTATAGTAGCTTAGCGGAAATTATATTTAATACAATTACTGTTTTTTTGTGTGAAAAACAAAAACAAAAAAAATATTATTATTATTATTATTACTATTACTATTATTATTATTGTTATTATTATTATTATTATTATTATTATTATTATTATTATTATTATTATTATTATTATTATTATTATTATTATTATTATTATTATTATTATCATTTTTATCATTATTATTATTATCAATATAATTGTTATTAGTATATAATAAGATCGCCCTTGTGGTGCCCCGTTCAAACGATCTCATCTTTCATCTATAGCCTTAATTGGGGAACAATGATTTCGTATCTCCCTCAAGTTTCGATGTTATTTTGAAAAAAAATATTATTAGTATTATTATTATGATCAGGCATAATATCTCCATTATTATCAGCACTATCATCATCCATTGCGCCTACTATTCAAGCTTTTTCTATCAATTGTTCGATCTGGTCATTTTTTCGATTTTCTCATTTGTTTTTTTGTCAAAATTACTCTCTTGGTTTTTGTCGGTTTTGCTGCCAGAGCATTAGCCTGTGCCTCAAGGATGTGTGGTGGATCCTTGATATCTCCAATGACTAGACGTTTGGCAAACTGAGGTTCGATCAGCTCCGGCAATAAACACTCCATGTAGAATCTGTAGAAAAATTGCATTACTGTAACATCATACCAAGTATAGGTACTGTTTTCCTTTCATTATATTGCTGCCGATGTGAAACACATTTCCTCCCATTTTCAACCTTACCTTTCCAGAAGAGGAAGCATGTTATTTGCCCAAAATGTATCGTCCTTTTCTATAATTTCGAATGTCAGCCAATTTTTGGTGTACTGTACAAAGTAACAATATTTCCTCTTTGTAATATGCAATTGCCCTTGGATTTGATAGTAATAATTAGCCGACGGTTTGAGGAGCAATTTTCCGTCTACAATTACACAATAACTGATCTGAAATTAAAACGTACAGTTAAAAAAAATCCGATATAATTATATTGTCTGCAGCGATTATTCATCTACAGTGATGAACAAAGATACCTTTTTGTCGTTAACAGCTTCCTCGGGTGTATCGTATGTGTCTGCCGATATTGGACATTTAACCTCCATTATACCATCCACGCCGACGAGGCCGTCTGCAAATGAAAGTCGATGTAGACCCAAGTTTAGTCAGACAAAGTACGTACGCTTTAACGCTAGATTAAATTATGCAAATTTCACCTGGGGATGCTCCCAAGAATGGATATTCTTCATCTATGAAAAGGCCACAATCTTCCGGAACGATGCCATGCTTCTCTGCCATTTGCTGTTTAGCAATGGGCTCCATTAGGATGCCGTGTTCCATGGCCTTGGTTTTGACGTTCTTGTAGAGCATTGAGCAGATGGTGCTCTTGCAAGATGTGGTTGGTCGCATCTTACACACAGCACCAAACCGTGAAGCAGTCAATAGTTTCCTTTTAGTGGAAAACCATAGACGACTCTTGGCCTGGAGTACTGTGTCGCGCTGAAGTTCCTCTCTTTCTTGTTCACTTTTTATGAGGTTTTTCAAGAATACTTCCTTTTTCAATAGGAACTCTTCGGGGGACAGAACTGGAACATTACTGTCCGTTTCCAGCAGGCCATAATCCTCATCGATTCCAGCGTCTTTTCTTTTCTTCGTATACCGGTGTTCAGGAAACTCGAGGCGGCGTTTCCTAGTGGTCTCTATCTCTCGCACCTTCCTTTCAACAAATTTCTTAGTGTTCAACCCTAAACCATAAAAGAGGAATATTATAAAACATTATATTATTATCGGGAATAATTTTATTGCCCCAGATAGAAAATGCTAGTATCACTTCCATTTACTAAAATACCTGGGCTCTCTCCCTCCATTGCTTTGTGCACAGCACGCAGATATTCCCCAGGCCTATTGAACGACACAACAGCTGCCTGACACCTCGTTTGATAGGCGCCACGAAGAGCGTAATTGATTCTCTTGCCTCCGACAAATTTATTTACATGACTGTTGTAGTGTTCTGCCGGATTATTGTCGACATCGTGAAACAAACTCGCAGCATTGCGTGTGATACACCAGCTCAAAGTGTTGTTGATCTCCTTCATGAGACCACATTTGTCGAACTCAGGAACAAAGTTGATCTCTGAATCCTTGGCCCCGGTACAGAAGTAACCGCGCTCATCGCACCTTTCGTGACAGCCAAAAATATGGTATGGACCATTCATTAGGTCTTTCCTCAACTCGGCCAAACGCACGTGTTCTGGGCCTTCCTGTTCCTTTCGAAACCGAACGGCGGTGGCCACAGCTGTACGAAGGCGCAACACGTTGGCATTTAGTACGCTTCTCAACTCAACAGGAAAACCACTTTTAGTACGCTTGGCAAGGTCGTATAATTTGGTACAGTAATTTCTTTTTACATGGCTTTTGCATTCAATTTTCTGTACTGGAAGGTCAGGGCCATATGGCATTATGATAGAGAGTCGGCTATGGACGCTGCTGTCCCCGTCTCCTAAAATATGAAAGTGTTTGTCAAAAAACAAGTGAAAACTCGTAAAGCTTATTGTAAGCTCTAGTTTTGGGATTTTCAGGTTAGACCTGATTGAATATTATAAGTAATATATTTAAATGAATGTATGAGCGATTAACGTACCAATTAGCTTATCGTATTTCAAGCCGTGCATGCTCATACTGTGAGAGAATCCTTCAGCAATAATATCTGCCTCCATACTTGTGGCGGTCTTATTCCAATTTATGAAGCAATTATGCTGCCTAGGAGTTTCTTTTCTGTTCTTAGCTCTGGCACAAATACAACAATATCTGTTACGAATACCGATGTAAAGGACTCTCTTAGTGCGGTATCCAACAAGTGAAGCCTATAGAAAAACAAAAAATTGAAATTATTCGAGTTATTTATTGAATATTAGAAACAGCGTAGAATATAATTATGTAATATCAGTGGTATAAAAGTAACGCACCACTCCAGAAAAAGAATCATATTTCGTTTTATAGCTGCGCTTGCACCACTGTCCATCGCCAACTACTGTACAGAGAGGGGTGCCATCCTTATCCACGTTTCCTTCCTTCAACGCAATCTCTACCTCCAGTTGGCCAGCCTCTTCCATGGCAAGCCATGCGGCATCGTGAATTGCGTTTGAAACAGTATTAAAATGTTCTTTGTATGTTTTACTGTCCATACAATGAATGTCCAATGCTGAATTGTATATGGCAAGTTGGGTGTAACCACCTCCTACAGCAACTATGCCATTAACAGCTGCATCGTTTACTGACATGTAGCCAGCTTTTGACTCGTCTTCTGAGGATAATTTTGTTTCTTTCTGACACATCCGACACTTGAAGATCCAGGTCGTTCGGAAACCGAATTGCCTCTGTGCCATTAAGTCACTATCCAAGAAAGAGCAACCACAGCCCCCTTCGTGATTTTTATCATTGAAAATGGTTCGAAATATGTGGCCCATATCAACGTACGTGCGACCAGACATTGACTCCATTTTACTGACTCCTTCCCGAGAAGTAGCTGATCCGGTTGTGTCAAGTACGTCGTTGTCAATGCTCCTGTAATAATTACGCATAAATAGTGATAGGCCCTACATTTTACAGTATAGACGGTCAGAAGTTTGGACATGTTTTACTTAGATAAATGCTACGATTTGGGGTAAAATCGACTGTATCAATTTTAATAATGCTAAAATTATGTAATGAGATATACCTTATTTTTAATAACATCGAAACTTGATACAAAATCATTGCTCCCCAATTAAGGCTGAAATTAGATCGTTTGTACAGGGCACCACAACGGCTGCTTTAACCACGATTTTTTGTTCAAAAATTGAACTATTTTCAAAATATTTGTAATGATAGTCTTATTCTGACCTGGATGATGATGACCACAACATGCGTGTACCATTCGGTTGATCTCTCACCAGCGAGATTGGTGAAGCGTCACATTCATTAGGACTAATACTATTCTTGTTTGGGGTTGAATGTGCTGGTGCCGCTAGTACTTCGACATCGTCACTGTGGACATAAATGATGAGATAATTATCGATCATTTTATCAGTAGATCTATATAGGCCTATAACTGGGTGATTTTTATATTTCTTCGAGTATTAGGTGAAATGAAAGTCTTCACTATGCTCTTTTGATTACATGCAGTTTAATGTATCCATCAATTCCATGCGTCCCTTATTGAGAACAGAATTTTTGGATCAAATGCAAAATTTCAAAACGAGAGGTAGAATTAATTCGGGACTGGATGGACTTCAAAATACGTCCATAAGTCACTTCCTGCACGGTATCCCCTCCCTCACGTCCCCTAACATCATCTGTGTCGGCGTTATTGATATCAAAAGTCCCTGATGGGGTTAGTTTCTCCGTTTGACCTGTGAACCATGTACACAAATACTGTTTTTTTTTTATTGGAAATAATTGAATTGTATTTCTGATTTCTGATTACGCAGAAATTGTTGAAAATTCAAATAAACTCTGTCGGAATTATCTGGATTGTTGAACTTCGTGTATTCGTATGACCCATTTTAGAGAACGTCCAATACACTGTTCCGTAGAAAACCACGAAATGGAGATACTTATTCTGCACGCGATTATTTCTCTCTGAGAATCATATTTTTGTTCATTGAGCCATCTACTCAATCAGGAAGAGATAGCTGAAATGAGTTGCGTGTTTAGTGCGTAACAAGTACATTTTCTTGCGGAGGAAGGCAGAGCAAGTAGTGATGCTCGATCTTACGCGTATTAATACAATAAATGCTAGCTGGGTCGTATTCAATAGACATGACGGAGCGAGCCACCCGCGCGCTAGTTGTGTGGAGTAGAGAAGACGGTCGATCGAAACATTCGTCGCTCGTAGAAACAAGTTACACGGGCGATATTGCTTTGCAGTAGGGCCATCCGAATACGGACTTTCTAATATCTCTTTCACTCACTTTTCGGGAATTATGATAAAATGTTATGAGCCCATACTTATAACCATGTGAAATTGTAATTGATTATTGCATTATGTATTTTAAAATTGTTTCATACAATTACCAGGCTTTCGGAGATATTAGCCTGCATTACTGCATATAATATGTATTTATGAAAAGAGGGGTTTATTTAATATTGAATATAGATTACACAAACTATAGTTCAGACAAGAGTATTGAAACCATTGGAGTACCGGTATTTTGGTATCATCGACCAAAACCAAAACGCAAACCCGTCGGATTTTTTACTGGTTACTAACTGTTGACGCGGCGGCGAGGCAAGCGATCTATATTGACTGCTGAGAACGCTAAAGGCTGAACAATTGTTCTCTTTTGAAATGCCGTCAACTATCACTCACACACGAGTTTTGAATTCTGCAGAACACAAATCTTTTTCCATATTTTTTAAAGATAGGTCTATAACTAGATACATGGAGTCTTGATCAATGGGTTATCGAGAGTTTTTTCAATTCGGTCATGGAAACTCAATTGCTGGTATCTGAATAACAGTGGTAGGCCTAAGTTATGTATAGGTAACTGTAACTGGTGTTTTATAGTTCCATTTAAAAGTGAGTTTTCAGAAAAATCTTCGCGTTTCGCAAAATGTAGCTGTTTCAACTGTGGAGTTAATTAAATGTCATTTTTTTGTACTCACTTTGAAAAACATTCAGAAGTAAGCTCGTGTACGTCATCTGTCATCTTACTTCCCCCAACATCAAGTGTGTCCGCAGGATCCAGGGGCGGATCTAGCCTTGACTTCTGGGGGGGGCGGTTTCACGTGAGACAAATTTCTGTGACCACAAAATATTTCACGCCGAGAGGGGGTTTGACCTGCAATCTATGCGTTTCAGATAAAATGACGCTAACCTTGGCAATCCATATTTCAATCATATTTAATTCTTACATCTAAAAAAATGAGTACGGTAACCATGAAGTAATAATTAGAAGAAAATCGGATAAGTGTGTTGTTTATGTGAGAAATCATTAATTTCTCATTGATTGAACTGATGGATAATAACGCTAAAATGGTCAAAGTTGTAAGTTTTGAAACCTTTCTAAAATTAGTAGTGAAGGAAAACTTTGGCGGAAAGCGGGAATTGTGAAATTCAAACTAGACGAATGCCAATCATAGGGAGAGGGTAACTCAACAAGACAATAAAATCATGTAATATTACTATTTTAATCAATTAGTGTAGATACTAGGTAATGCGGTACATGAGTTTAATATACCTATAGTCATCGTCATGCTTTGGTTTTCATTTAAATTATAAATAATATTTGGTATACGAAATTTTTGGTGACATTATCAATTGAACCGTTAAACAAAATTTTTGACTCGGGTCTTATGATAATGAAATAGACGGTCCGAATCGTGAAAAACAATGTTCATCATCACATTAGTAATATAAGGTATCACCGAGACATCGACTCACTCTTCTCTCATGTCAGTGATCGAAGGTCTATTTACTAGAAGAAAAACAACAAAGGTGTTATTTACAAAACAAATTCTCGTTTCCGGTCCTTGCTTTTAGCAAATCTGTTGATGACATTGTCGACATCAATTGTTTGTGACCTATGGATTGTAAGCCTGGCCAGGCTAGTGAGTCTGTTCTGACCCATCTTTGTTCTCATCCATGTTTTCAACCGCCTTAGCGTTGAAAAACTCCTTTCTGCGCTTGCTACACTCACAGGTAGAGTGCACAAGATTAGTAACAGCGTGTGGATGGCTGGGAAGACCTCTTTATCGCACTGATTTAACACATCAATGGCCAGTGACGAAATCGTGTCCCCCCTTTCTTCCTGCCGCCTCCACTTGCTGCACCAAATTGTATATTCGCCCCGAAGACTTTCCTGGACGAGTCCGATGTTGATGTCTGCATTCTTTCGTGCAATGTGTGACAGGTGACTTCCAAATTGAGTAGCCAAGCCTTTAAATGTACCATCATTCACCACGTTCCTTTCGTCTGGGTGGAGTATCTGCTTCGGCAACAAAATGCAAATATTAAGAGCATTTAATGCATCTGGCGTGAAACGATGTGTGATGTCTGCGATAACCCCATCCAGCAGAGGAATAAATAAAGTACGTCGGAAGTATTCTTCGGGTGAACTCGCAGGATGGTTCTCCCTGTGAGTCTGCTTTCGAGCTAGGCGAGGTAGGGTGACGTCCACAAACAAATCGTTGCACAACGACGTTATGCCCGAAAAAATTCGTGTAAAGTTCTCAGTAGCGTTTTCCCTCATTCGAGCCAGAGAATCGAGCAAGTCCGACACACCCTCCGCAGCAGCGTTCACGTCCATGCTCTTCTTCTGAAGGACCGTGCTGAGTGGCTTCGATATGCTCAGTACGGAAGTCAAACAGTAGATAGATGCAATGAACTCGCAGTTGATGAGCGTGGACATAAGTGATTTTGCCTGAGTTGATGAATCTGTATCATCCCAATCACTTATCTCTTCGAGAGCTTCTATGATAGTGGGTAGTTCTTGCTTGAACGTGAGAATAGAGTCGTGACGTTCGACCCATCGAGTTTCACATAATCCTTTGAGTTGTCCGTGGAGACATTTCTTGATGACGAAGTTCCGTTTAGCAGACCCTGTGAAAAAGGCACACACCTTCTTGATCACTCCAACCGAGTTACGAATCAGGGTGACATCGGAAGATCGAGCAATGCTCAGATTCAACGCATGATTACAGCAGGGCGATCGCACCGCATTCACCGCGTGACGTTGAATTTCAGCGACGGCGCCTTTTTGCTTCGAAACCATCACACTGCAGCCGTCTGTTCCAATACCGACGCAGTGCAGCTTGTTTAACGAATGCTTCTCAAGCATAGATAACACAGTTTGGCCCAAAACTTTGCCGGTAAGCTTAGGTTCTTCGGCAGAGGCATGTGTCGTTTGTCTGGAAGTGGCAATTGCTGCCTCGTTTTCAACATCCCCATCAATGTAATCTACTTCGTCTTCATCTTCACTTGCAGCATTTGATTCAGCTGTAATTCCAACACTCTGGTTGAAATTAGTATTGTGCGGATCTAGAAATTCTAAGAAGTCTTCGTGAATTGAATCATTATAAACGTATCGTAAGGCAAGAGTGAGCTGTGATGTATGCGACATGTCTGTAGTTTCATCGAACAGTACAGAAAAGTACTTGGATTCTTTTACTTGGCACAGTATTTGATTAAGTATTTCTTCACCGCAACAATCAATGAGTTCGTTTTGTGTTGTTTTACTAATATATGTTGCTTTGGCATTTGAATTTTGAAGATGTTGTTCAAGTACATGATCGCCTGAAGCTACTTGGTACTTCAAAAGTTCGCGAAAATTCCCTTCGTTGTGCAAATCTTTCTCTATAGCGGGACCAACTGGCAACAAATTGCCATCGTCACGATGGCCGCGAAATGCAATGTTCTGCCGTCCTAGGAATATTATCGCTCTTACAATTGGTTTGAGACGGTCTCTGTTTTCTTGTACCTGCAATTGTCGACTCGAGGATAGTAGATTAATAACTTCCTTTTCAGGAGCAAGAAACGTTGCTTGGAAATCATTTGCAGCTAAAACTGATTCTGCGTGATACTTGTGGCTAGCGTGTGATTCTAAATCACCGCTTTTGCCTAAAAGTTTTGCAAATGACGCTAAAGGACACACAACAAGTTTGTTAACTTGAGTTTGGTGGTATTGACCTCCACAACGAGAAGTCATGAACAGGGAGCAGTACTTGCAGAACAATCCCTTCTTAGCTGGTGAATAAACCAGCCAAGGAAACTGATCCAAATGCGATTGCTTTAAAAAACGCTTTTCATTTTTGCCTCCCTTGTTATGACATGAAAATGGGAGTGAAAAATCATTTGATGGCTTCCACGGCTGTGTCAATAGCTTGTATTTGGTACAATCGTCAATAACACCTCCAATGTGGTTTCCGATGTCATTGCTTTCTTTGCTAGTATTTTCATGCGAAACCTGGCTGAACTGCGTGATAGGAATAGGATTTACTTCCACTGGCAGTACATTAACGACAGTAGCCGTGACATTTGGCTCCGGTGTAGCCACTGGCAAAAAGAATGAATCTATCCTTCTTTTCTTGACCGGTTGATCTAAGACAAAAATATTAACCTATGAATACCGTATAATATGAACCTATGAAATGGGCCTAGGCCTCTATTATATTGAAAAAGTTGTAATCTCTCCATGTAAAATGTAAACATACTTCGTTTTCAAAAGTCACAATTTTAGAGCACGGATTTTGTCTCTTAGCACATTCTTTCCCCTCGGCCCTAAATTATATCTCTATGGTGTGTATTTCGCAAAAAACAGTTTGCGCGAGCGCCAGGACTCACGAGGTACTTACCCAAGTAACTACAATATCATGGGTCGAAATAATTATGTCATAGCATAGCAGTTTATTTCTTACCTTTCTGGCTCTGAGAAGACATAATCGTAAATAAAACATAAACAGCTCACAATCGACCACGTCCACTGCTGACAAATGACTAATTAACGCGATCGATCCGTGTTGCCAATAGTCAGAGTACCACGGTGTGACGGTCGGGAGCATAAACAAGCGAAACGAAGCTGCGACTGGCGAACATTACGTGCAGATTCTATGGTGAAGACGTTAAATTCTTTTCCCAGAAACTTATTACTCCCTGAAATCGTGCGCGGTGCGTTTGACATCAAAATTCTCGTAGTAGCATATATAATATAGTATATCTCTGCCATCGTAGTCGCAGTATGTAGATGTATGTGTAGTTATTTTAGACAACTCTATTCTGATTGTCTCTTGAACAGAGATGCACATACATCACGATGTTCGTAGAGCGTTTAATTCCATAACACAGAGTTAAAATTGAATGGGTATTGAAGAATCATGGGGGGGGCGATCGCCCCCCCCGCCCCCCCCCCTGTATCCGCCCCTGGCAGGATCTATTACAAATTGTCCAGAGGATGTCTCTACCGACACGTCAAGGTCACCGCATTGCCTGAAAAAATTAGGATCAATTTGGGAAAGAAAGATTCGGAAAGAAGATATCGGGACTTTTTAAAAATTAACCGACATTCTACAAGTCGTTGTTTGTTCCGTTTAGATTTAAAATTTGTTTGACAATAATGTCTAAACAGCTCAGCCCCTATAGGGCCTACCTCCTAAATTGATATAACATGAATGGAATTTTCAATTTTGTACTCTAATATAACTTCAAGGTAATGGGGAATTAAAATCAAGTTATAAGATAACAAACGGAACCGAGTTATACTTACTGTGTCAAAATGAACATTTCATAAAATAAAGGTAGGACAACAGGTGAACTTACCTCTTCTTCAACTCACGCCACTTATAAAATGCATTTTTTCTGCCTGTGAGTTTCTTTCGTTTTGCCGACAATAAAAGCCGTTTCTTCTTCCCCTTTCGCCAATCACCTTTTTTCGGCGTCATATCACTATGCACTCTTTCGGCTATGCAAATTTGTCCTAATAACCTAATGTATAGGATTAAAAACTCAACACAATGACTCCAGTCTTGCTACAAGTAAAAAGCCAGTAGCTCTAGCTGCGCTCTGAGCTGTCTTCGAGTGGAAGCAAAATTATCAAAATCAGCTCATTAGTCCGATAATACGGAACAACAAGGCTTTATTCATACGGTAACAGACCATGCGTCACCAGACAACACGTGTTCACGCCGACACCACTAGCGCACGTTACTTCGCCTCTAGACGACAGTCCACTGCCCCTTGTTTCACACCACCCTCATTACTGTACTCTCGAAACATGCAATATGTCCTGTCTTGCTACGAGTAAACCAATTGATAGAAAATGTTCAAATTATGAACACGTGATTATGAAGATACGTTCTAGGTATCTGTGAGATTACATTTTTCGAAAAGTGTATGATTCTCTTGATATTACTCGCTAAACTTCAGTAACTTCGAAGCTATATATGTGCTACTATTTTTTTTTTTATGGAAAATGTAAACTCACAGAAACATTGGCATGTTCTTTATCTACTACCGTTGAGAATTACAGAAATATTGGATGACAGGTTGAGGAGTTATGAGACATCACCTATCAGACGTTTTGGTGCGTTAAAAAACGACTCCCGCGGCCTCTTAATATACAGAGACCAAGATCTCTAACCAGGCTCTAGATGTAATTATTAGTATCTACTTTCTTTCTATCTACATTAGACTAGTCACCTACACATAGTACACCTGAGCTTATCACTCAGGTAAATGCCTAAGCAGGCTCCGGCCACTATCCACTTATATTTAACATTACATCACTCTTAGCATCTCTTTTAGTCCCTACAATTACTCGGTAGACTCCAAATCATCCAACTTGGGCGAAATGGAATACCTTTATAGTGGTTAAGTTAGTCACTAGGATATATCATTATCGTACTTTAATCAGATAATTAGCATCTAATCCGATCTTGCCAACTCTGCGACCGAGTATGACTCGCATGCTGTCATACTCCGAACTATCACATCACCCTCTCTGATATGAAACAGACTATACCCAACCACCCTAGTCGACGCATAACTTAACGTCGGCTTACGCTACCCCGACCTTGGGTGCACGTGCAGCACCCAAAAGAAACCCTCAACAATCCCAGCTCTCTAGCTGACAAACAAATCCAAGGCCGAACACCAACTTCTACATAGAAAACTTCACCCTCCAGCACTTCTGCATCACGCTAATTTGGCTACTGCTAAGAATGATGCTATTGCTGTTAAATGCAGCTATGTCCGGCACGGCTACTTTGGCCTCGGTCTGCGAGCGTCAGCGATCTATTTCATCATTTCAGCTCGCGGCGCTGGCTGACGGCGACCTGAACTTGCCGGCGGCTATGGCAGCGATTACTAGCAATGGCATCTCAATTTCGAACACCTCGCCTAAACTCCCTTGTAAATATTTATTATGATCCCTCACCTAGAGCAATTGTCTCTACACGCCTATAACCTGTATATAACACCCCCTGTCAGCGAATTGTGGCCTTGCGGCCGGTGTCGCTATTGTACATATTGCCAACAGAAAATATTTCGGTTGGTAAACAGAACTAGATCCCCCCCCCCCCCCCGGCATTGTGCGCTATGTTCATTTTCGTCTGTTTAATTTTACAATTTTTGATATTATAATGTATTTTCATGATAACAACATATTGCTATCTTCAAGAAGAAGAATAAGACGTGAAGGTACCTCAAAAAGAGTGTATGGTGTGGAAGAAATATGAGGTGAAGAGTTAGTGAAACAGCATCAAAATCGCGGTTGCGAACTGCAAAAGATGGCGCTGAAACTGAAAGGCGACTGGAAATCATCATGCACGTGAGTTTTTACCAATTGAATTTACCACGTATACGCTACTTTTGGTTTTTGTAATGGCTTTTGGTCGCGGGGTTTGAGGTGCACTACCGTATATTTTTCTAACCATATAGAAAGTGTTTTTCCCAATTGAATTTACCACATACACGCTACTTTTGATTTGTAAGCCTAATATGACAGACCTTATTACCAAGTAACTTGGTTGAATTTTCGATATTGATAAAATTGCTGAGACACTGAGCACGCCTATTTGCGTTTTTTGCGAACCTCCCCCACTAAGGTGACCGACATTTCACCCCCTCAAACACCCCTTCCCCCTCCCTAACAACGGGATCAACCTCACCCACTAACCTAACCGACATATCAATATCATCCTCTCCATCACCCCCCCCCCTCCCAAACAACATTGGGTTAACTTATTTTACTGTGACACTAATCTTGGCCAATTTGTGTTTGATTTCGAGTTTTTAGTGTTTTCTGAAAGGTCTTGTTTATATCTAGGGGGCCTAGCATAAAAAGTCGTGGGACGATAAGAATTGTTAGTTTTTGTAGTTTTGAAATTCACTTGAATCTGATGGTTTTTGCATCGACGACTGTATTTTGACAGCTGTTTATCAATGTTGTTTGGGAGGGTAGGTGCTGGAGGAGGTGATATGTTTGTTGGGTTAGTGGGGGAGGTTGAGAAAAAAAAATATGCGTGCTCAGCGTTTCAGTAATTTCACCGAAAAGTCTGAACATTACGTGCCGTCACTTTCGGAATAGAATATCCACCGTGATGGTTTGTGCACTATGATAGTTGATATTTTTTAGGGTAGAAGGTAAAATTACAGAGACACTGAGCATGCCTACTTGTGTTTTTTTTCCCAACCTCCCCCACTAACCTATCGGACATATTACACCCTCCAGCAGCTCCCCCCTCCCCAACCACGGCCTCAACCTACTCCCTAACCTAACCAACAAAAATCACCCCCTCCAGTACCACCCCTATCAAACAACATGCAAAAACCATCAGATTCAAGTGAGTTTAAAAACTATAAAAAACAACCATTCTCAACCTCCCGCAACTTTTTCTGAATAATATAAACAAGATCTTTCAGAAAACACCAAAAAATCGAAAATCATACACCAATTGGCGATGCTCAGTGTCACAGTAATTACTCTGGACATTTTTCAAAACAGTCCGATTTACGAAACCGCCTGTAGTAGCTAGAATGGATATGGCCCAACCAAGTGACGTTTCAAGTTCAAGTTCGTTCTTGTCGGGACACTTTTTTCAATCACATTTTTCAGACTGCCCACATAGCCTACAATGACGTTTTTGAAAGGATTCAAGAGTGATATGAATTGATTAGGAACATAACAATAATTATTATAATGTCCAGTGATGTTATTTAATCCTTAAAATCTTTCGAAACAGTCAACATCGGTTCGACAAGTATCAGCAGCACTAGGCCTAATCAAATTACATCATCAACCTGTCAATAGTCTTAAACTATTATTAGTCAACAAAATGTTCTCGGTTAGGCCTGGGTCCCACTCAAGTTCATCAGCTATGTCTCAATCCATCGTGGTAGGCCAAGTAGCGAATTCACGTTTACCTTTCACAAGTAGGCCTAAACCGCACATAAAAACAAGTATGTAATCTCAGACCGCACATAAAAACAAGTTTGTAAATTTTTCCGGAATCATACTATGAACGAAAAAACTTTACACATGTAAAGTTTTTTGTACCCCCAAACACGAACAGGTTGGGACACAATAGTAGTGACGGACGAAACATCGTAGTAGCTATTGTGCAAATGGCAACTAAGTTAGGCCTATGTGACAAGTTTGACAGATGAAACAACGTGGTAGCTATTTTGCAAATGGTTACCAAGTTACTTAAGATGAAAAACGATGAGTACTGTCAAGTAACGTTTACACGTAACGTGCCAATAAGCACTTCCATAGTATATATCTATGAGCAGTGGTTAATTCACCGGAACGGCGTTCCGGTTCCTTCTTCAAAAAAAAAAACGGTATGCACGTTCCAGTTTCAAAATTATGAAAAATCAATGATAGAGTGGATTTTTATTCATTCATCAATACTTCTGCCATTTAATATAATTTTCACAGGTGAATAAATATATTTCTATTCTGAGAATGTTTTTTCATTATTATTGTTATAAATAATTACCGTGCAATCAAGATTGGAATAATCTCGATTTTTTTTTTCAAATACATGTTAAGGCCAGATAAATTAATCTGTCATTATTTTTTCATGATATTTTTCTAGTGATTGGGGGGGGGGGGGGGGGGTGGTTTACTCCGAGATGCGTTCCGGTTCCTTTTCATTAACAAATTAACATTTTTTCAAAAATGACGAACATTTTGCAGTGTTTTTGACATCTCGTATTTGAATGAGTTTTAAACTTATGAATAATTTTCTTGTCGTGAGTTTTTTGAATGGATATATTCAATATCTATCGATAAACACCAAATTCCTCTCCTCCAAAAAAAATAGAGATGGTAAGGATCTCGATAAATTTACTCCTTTTAATTCCAAACGTCTAATGTCTAGCTTCTTGACTAAACCTTGCACAACTTGCTCTGCATTATCGGCTTTCCAAAGAGGTAGCAATGTAAGCCACTAAATAGCTACTAAATGTTGATTGAAAAGTTGACTGTCCATCCATCTATAGTCCAATTATATTCTTAGTAAACGAGGTCTCACCATCCCGCTTACGAGTTTTCGTTATATTTCAATGCACCCAGGTAGGCCTAGTAGACGTTGAGCAATTATTCATAAGAAATGCACTCATTCATGTGTTCAAAAATTTCAATTTAAATAAAAAAGAAAATTTAGTTACATCATCTTCAACACATAAAACAAGAAGTTGCTCTCGATATCACTTATTATTTAGAAATTCCACGGAAAAATGAATTTATTGGACAACAAGTTGATTACATAGGATTAAAAATGTACAATCAAGTTCTCATTGAGATCCGCAAATTGAACAATATATTTAAACAGAGGCTCTGCTGGAGTGTGCCCACTTAGCTGTATTAGTTTCACAAATGTAGCCAATCTGCCGTGCCAAATTATCTCCCAGTACAAACAACAAACGAAGACCAACAAACAAACAAACAAAGATGCAACACCTACCTACCGTAGAACCTAAGACTACGTCAAATGCGTGACCTCAGGGGCCACAATATCGGGGTTCACAATGTCTAAGTAGCTTTGGGGTACAGTATATCAACTTTGTGATCCACTATATCACACAACATTTGGATACAGTTTTGTGGTCCACTATATCGAGGTTCAGTTTATCGAGGTTAACAATGACAAATCTTCATGTGTCACTTCACTAGGGTCCAGAATACCCATTGAGTCGTTGGAAAAGATATTCTGGACCCTGTGTTCTAGTTTTGTGGATCACCATATTGGGGGCCACAAAACAAAAGTGTTTGCACAATTTTTCGGATTTTATTGTTTGGGCCACAATACTGGAATCCACTTTATTTTTTCTTGTGGTGCAGAATATTAGGGTTCACATTAGTGTGGTCCACAAGAGCGGTACCCGTATTCCACATATGACTTTATTATAGATTTTATTTTATTTAAGTAAATATACTTCACCCATATTATTCATGGGCGTCGGCAGGAAGAAATTTAAGGGGGGGCAAAATATCTCAAATTCGAAAATGCACAAGTCCCAATGGGAGTGGGGGAGAGGGCTCCTCAATTTTTTTTTTGAAATTCCATCGTTTTATGGTGTTTTGAGAGGTTTTGTGACTAATTAGCTTTTGATTTTTATAGAGAAAGAAGACAGATAATGTAGAATTGGATGAATTCTATGCAAATAGTTGATCCTATCCATCTTTTTAAATATTTCATCATACAAAATGGCCAAAATGAGTTATTAGAATCTGATTGGTCTGTATGATACCCAATATCAAAATTTCCAGGAAATAAGAATAGCCCAATGAATCATATTCGTCAGTAGCGAAGGCATAGCCTTGCCTACCCACACCAGTCACATCAGACTCATGACCATCCCACGGAGTAACAAGACATGTTAAAATATGTCACCGGTACAGTCGGTACTTACAAAGTTTCGAAAAGCATAATTGTTTTAAAAAAAATCAATCTTTCAAATAAATTTCTGTCTGGTCCCAGGGGGGGGGGGGGAAAGTGCACCCCCTTGCCCCCCGCTGCCGACGCCCATGATATTATTATTATTATATGTATAGGCATATGTTTGTCTGTTGGATTTATTATTTGTCAGTATCCACTATAATGATTTGCAGATTTCAACTGCGAAATTTCATTTGCGTCTAGTTAAGATTTGTCCATGAACTTGTGTGCACACACAGATAGGCGCTAGACAGACATAATCCCAATTCTGCCACGGGTTGTCTGTGGCCAACTTTGTAGACAGACATAATCCTACTTCCAAGACAGACATAACCCCACTTCTGGGACAGACATGGTCTTCCAGCCCCAGACCCATCCACGGGTCGTCCGTAGCGTGGCGCCTCCGCTCCACCAACTTATCTTTATGCACACAAAATTTCTACTGCGTCAGTTTCAAATTTCGTCAGTTTGCGTGTGCGTCAGATTTTCACTGCGTCAGTTTTAAATTTCGTAGGGTTAAAACCGCGTCAGTTTGCAACTGCGTCAGATTACCACTCCGTCACTTTGAAACTTCGTCAGATTTCAACTGCGTCAGCTTTTAACTTGGTAAGATGTTTTTGCCATGAATAGTACTACATATATCACTAGAGGGGAAATACCCCCACCATGGAAAATGGCAGTCTTGGCAGCAAATCAAAACTGACGCAGTTGAAAAGTGATGCTATTGAAATCTGACGCAGTTGAAACGTGAAGCAGTCGAAAACTGTCGCCACTCTCCCTCCTCACTAAAACTCCCATCACCTCAGAAACCTTCATCTCATTAATCATTCATTCGACGCCAATAGATCTTAGTTGAATTACAGTGCGTGAGTTAACTCAATATAAAAGAAACATGCATTAAGAATTGAGAAAATACAAATGCTCAAACACTTCTGTCTTCGTTTTTGGGATGCAAAATATTTTGAGAAAGTTTTTGAAGATTGATATTATGCCTGTGCATGCAGTATATAGAATCCAAATGCTCAGTATTTCGTGAATTCATTTCAATTTTAAACACGTCGCTGTTTCATGAATTTTATTCATTTCACAACAACAAAACACAACAAAATAAATCAGCTCGCTTTCAGTCAAACATACGAGATTACAGAATTAATGTTGATTTGAGCAACAATCTTGGTTCACGCGTTGATAGGTGTGTTGCGCTTCTTGGTATAATTGTATCCCCTCAAGGAGGTTGTCAACCAACATAACAAACACAAATATTGCCGTCATATTTGTATAGCCAAGTTTTTTCAGGGAATCATAAAAACACAACTACGTCTGCCAAGAGCGTTCAGCAATAATTTGTAATTACCTTGGGTCCCCTATTACGAATAATAAATTTGTTGATTAAGCGGTTATAAGTGGATCAGCTTTGGTTACCAATGTTATTTCTGTACTGTAATTGATAAATTAGCTTAATTAACATATTTGTATTGTTGGTAATATGGGCCAAGCGATAATTAGTGGATTAGCTTATTATTACCCTTGGTTACCAATGTTATTTTTGTACTGCAATTGATTAATTAGCTTGATTAACACATTTTTACTATTGGTATTATATGAGCCCTTAGTCTCTACAGTTATTCAGTTGGTACACAACCTCCTATTGTGGATATAAGTGTACGGTAGTCCACTGTGAAACACACTGTGTGCGTCCACAGTAGTTTTTTCTAAATTACTCTTTGACTGTTGACTAATCAATAATTTCACTGTCTTTCAAAGTCTTCATTCCAAACTCATTTCCTACTGTTGCAGATTGTCCCAGCTGTTCGATGCGCATAGGCCTGTCGTTCAAGACATGCCATGCAGTTGCCGACTTCAGGAACGCGTTATGTTTGAGTTCGTCAATTGCTGCAATCCAAGCTGTTACTTCAGCCGTTCAAGCAAACAGCTGATCAAGCAGCCTGCTGTATTTTGATTGGCCAAATGCTAATTACTTCACTTCCTGTATTAGTATTTAACATCTGCCGTGTATAACGTCAATGCATTGAGACAAGAATAATATTATATGATTTATTGATATAACTTGTAAAGAATAAATAATAATAAATTGATGAGTTACAATGCCATATGATGTGTGCTCAGTTGTGCTTATCCAGTGGCTCCTAGTATCCCCAGTGCAGCCCGCAAGGAAGGGGGTCAGGGGTTGGTGAAGAGTGGCGGGGCTTGACCTTGAACCTTTGCGTGCAAGAGTGGCTCATGTAGCTTCCAAGAAAGCTACGCAAGTCTCTCTCGCATGTTCGGATACAAGGTCTCCACCACACTCTCCAGCAAATCTTACATGGTGATTGGACGCATGACGATGTACCCTTGAATGCAAGACAGGCTCATGCGAGTCTATCTCACACGCAAGAATAGAAAGTCTCGCCCAAGTACTATGCAGATCCAACCCCCGACCCCCTATGAACCCTTTAGCCACGGCTCAGGTGAAGGCACTTTATCCACAGCCCAGGTGGGGTCAGACTTTTAGCCACAGCCCAAGTGAGAACAGGCACCAATGCTCACGGTTATCAGGTTTCTTTTAGCTCAGGGCAACAAGATCCCTACTCGGAGCAGTAGTTTATTTACTATGACATTGCTTGGTCACTGCCTGTTGTTGGACTCTAGGCCGGAAACTCCACCATTCTGAGCTTTGATCGAGTTGGTATAAGACACTGGGCTGATCAAACCACGCTGGTCTGGCCTTCCCGGCTCGGGGATCATTTTACAATTTAGGCTGAATCATACCTGGTTGCGGGCTGCACTGAGGACAGTTTACCCACATGCCGGTGCATTTACATACTATCATACCATTTACATACTAATTGCTACGATGCTCCAAGTTGCGAGTCTTCAAGGTAAGCTGCAGCCTGCAAACAGAAAAGTGCCCAAATTGACGTAAATAACTTGATTCAATTGCAAATAATTACAAACATTTCAATAGATTATTCTTTGTAAGAAGCTACTTCGTATTCACACCAAATTTGAGTCCAATCAAATTTTTAAAATCGCAATTTAAAAAAGTCATTTTTTCCTCTAAAATCTTTAAATTGAACTAAATTTTATAACTGAGACCGGATTTGTGTTCCAATTTGATTACTCTACATAAACATTACAGAAGAACTGAGAAATTCATCAAAAAAAATCCAGGGTACACTGGTTACAAAATACACTAGTTTTTGACCTTTTGTAATCAATTTCTCTGAGCAGGTGAGACCTATGATGTTAATTCATATGTTAAATAAATAATTCATATGATGAGTAATTTTCATGAGTAAAACTTCATGATCCCTAAATAATTAACAAATTTGGCTACGCTGGCCCTAGCTGTTTTTTTTTAAAAGGTGTCTGAATTACCGAAAAACTGCCAATTCAATCGAGTTTTGGAACAACGATAATTGTCCAAGCCTATTCAGTTGGTTAGCAAGAGGAATTGTTACTGAGGAAGAAATTTCTGTGGCGAACATCTTAAAACCAAAATTGAATTTGGAAAAAGTAAAAAAGGCTAAAAATTCTTCTGTCTAGAATTTTGTGGGACAGCAAAAAGTCACTCTGAAAACCCAATTCCATTGACATTTCCTCAAAATTCTTTTTTTCAAAGTAATCACAAGGATTCTTAAATTCTACATAGGCCCCTATATGACAAAATACCCAGTTGATTCTGGCCCTGAAATCTTTAAAGAACTCAATTCTGAAACTAGACCGGATTTGTGTTCCAATCTAATTACTCAACACATACATAACAATAGAACTGAGAAATTACCATGTCAACTCATTATTCCTACATTTTTACAAGAGAATTCATCATCTGAAGAGTTTTAATTTAGTCGCCATTTACGTTGCTCAAGTAAGTTCGAGTCCCGCACAGGGCATGGGTTTTTGTGAGCATCATTGCACTTCTCATTATCACCTGCTCATTCCTACCTCCAAATAACCAAGCTGTTGGTGGGGTTGCTAAGCAAACAATAATCAAAATCAGAGTTTCAATCATGGGTCTACAATGGTAACGGTACCCACCAGTCATGATGTTTCGCTGATGCATTCCTCTTCTTCCTCTCCCTTCGTCTTCTCTCTTCTACTTTAATCCGTTCTCCCCTCTACTTCGCTTCAGCGTCCGCTTATCCATGCACTGGATTGAAAATACCACCGACTGTAAAGAAATAAGTAATTAGTATTGTTAGCAATAATTATGTTCCGTGTTTACCGGTTGATAGCCATGTCCAGGGCAGGCCAACAGGAATGAAAATTAGTTTCATAAAGGGGCGGAATGGATAGTGAAGGGCCCAGTCAGGAATGGCATGTGCAGGGGCCCTTTAGTTCTGGACTTGATGAAAATGTGTGTATTAGTCATAATTTGACATGACACAACTTCTAAACTCGTACACCAGAACTATGGTCTATAGGTAATGCCTATTGTGGATTACCTAGGCCTCCATCATTCATCAAGTAATATTCAATAAGATGGTATTACAGAAATAGTCACTCAACATATAAGAGTTTGTGATGGTTTTTGACATATATGATTAGATTAAGTTGGATGCAAATATGAATTTGAAAGGTGTTCGTTCTCTCAATCTTGAAGAATAGGCACTTCTAATATGAAGCCAATGCGACAGCAATATTGTCTTTACTCTATGCTCAGATCTCGAAATGATGTGAAAAGATGATTCCGCCGGGCGACCAGCGACAAAATAGAATTTTCAGCCTAACTGTTGATTATTTTCTTGTCAGTGATGAATGCCATATAAGTACATTTGTTCTACGGCCCGTTCACGCGAAGATGGCGCCTCGGGGGGCAAGGGGGAAAAGGCCTCCCTCTGGCCCTGCAGAGATTTTTTTAGAAATTACACCTTTTTTAATATGGTTCAACTTGTTCCAGATGAGATTTAGATGTCAATATTAATTTTCTCATAGAACTAGAAGTGGTATCAGTTGACACCTTTGGGCAAATATATATTTGCCAATCACAGTTATTGTAACTGCAGGGTCATTCCATTTCACTTTAGCGCCCTGAGCAAGGACTCAATTGTGAGCCCTTGAAACTGAGCGCACGTGTAGTGAAGGTGCATTTTCAAGGGGGAAAACAATTGGGCCTGAGGGAAATTTTCAAATAGTCTCTTTTTAAATACGATTTTACGGGTTTTGGGAATTGAACAAAATCTCTGAAATACATGGATTCTTTAGAGGCTACTTGCTGAATGGCTCTTTCAAGCAAATAAAGCGCTGAATTAATACATCATTCGATGCTATTCAAATAAGAATATATTTTAGTCCATCCGATAATGTAAGTAAAATGGAATATGATTTGAATAATAATATTATCAATAGAAAGTGAAAAATGGGCGCCAATAGCGCCCCTTGGTTTTGGCACCCTGGGCAGTCACCCTCTGCACCCACCCCTAGAAACGACCCTTATTGGAAGTTCCCTTTCTCCATTCAACTTCAATGTAATTGTTACGACTGTTGAAAATTTAGTAAATTAACTCGAATCGTAATAAATAATTTACATCTGGAAGAAGAATAGTGTTATTTGTTCATTTCTGCTAACTCAACTACCAGATCTGTCATTTTAAAACTTAACATCAAATTTATTTTCTATCTAATTATGTAAAATATGAATCTATACAATATTTCATTTCTTCCTCCTCTTTCTCCATTTTCTTTTCTTTCGTTCTCTCTCCCTACTTTTTACGGCGCTTCTAATTCATGGGGGAAAGGGGCAACCGCCCCCAACGTCCCCCCCCCTTACTGTATCCACCACTGCATAAGCTTACAGAGGAACCGGCAATAAGATTGCGGCAAAAACAGCACGGACATAAGACCGCGGACAATAATACCGAGTGTAGTATGTTTACATGCGGTCATATAAAGTGGTGAATCAAACCGCATTAAAATGCATCCTGAAGAAACTGTACTGGCATTGAACCCACTGAAACTAGCAGACAATGAACATACTCCACATCACACTGTGACGACATCAACGGTAAATTGATACATTTAAATTATGCGTAGATTATTCAATACTAACAATTAAAATTTTGTAGAAAAAACATTCTATAGGCTAGAGACAGCAAGTGTACAATTGAAATACAATGTTTGATTTATTTTTCCCAATTTTTTCTTTTTTTTTATACGATCTTGTTAGAATTTCTACTTTGCCTAGGGGCCCAGGTAGGACAGGGTCCTGGTCGAGAATCCCCGACACGCGTACTGGGCCAGTCCTCCCATGATTTCAGCAGTTCATCTCCAACCGTCAACCTGTGTGGTTGTACAGGGCTGCTTAGTTCAGTTTAGCTTTAGTTCAACCTAGTTTAGGTACCTCCAGCCGGCCTACCGATTATTATAGTAGTAAGAATCCAAATTTATACTAACCGATACTGTAATCCATTTTCAAGAGTATTATTTGTGGCTTACAGTTTAGTATGCGAATTTATACTACCCGATACTGTAATTGTTCATCATCCAAGTATTAATAAAGTTGGTTTGAGTCCCGCACAAGGCAAGGGATTTTGTAAATGTTTTCATCATCACCTGCTCATTCATAACCCCAATCAACCAAGCTGTTGGTGGAGTTGCTAAGCAAACAATAATGAGAATCAAAGTTTCAATCACGGGCCTAAAATAGTAACGGTACCCACCGGTCATGATGTTCTGTTGATCTGCCTTCCTCTTCTTCCTCTCCCATCATCTTCTTCCATTCGTTCCCCCCTCTACTTATCTTCAATGTCCGCTTCACCATGCACTGGATTGTAAATACCACCAACTATGAAGATGAAATTAATTAATATATTAGACCCTATATCAACAAAGCTACGTTGTAATCACAGAATAAGACACTCTTCATAGGGTACAAAATTTTAGTTGTTTAGGCCTGGATGTTTTTTGGATGGTGAGGTCACCCTTGTGGTGCCCAGTCCAAACGATCCTACCTTTTATTTAACCTCAATCAGGAAACATTGATTTTGTGACAGGTTTCAATGTTAGTTAAAGTTGGTTTAAAATTAGCAAATGGCATAAAAAAGACGAGACATTGTCATGTGTCAAAGTTTTTTCAATTGATTTTCTATTTGATATAACAGAGAAATAATTGATACACCACTGCTTGTGCAAATTTAATATGTTTTAATCATAAGAATGTATTTGTAGCTCAAAGAAATAATTTGACGGCAGTCTATAAAATGATTGTTCATCACGAACATACCACCATTTTAGTAGTAACTAACAGCAAGTAGGTTATTACATGAGCGTGGCGAAGATTTCCATTTTACATACCGGAAAAAATCAGGCTCCGTTTTCATGTTATTTTTATTGTTCGTTTGTTTCTCTAATTTGTAATTCTGTGCAGGACATACAAGTCGGGAAAAAAATCAATCGAGTTGGAACTTTTTCTGCAGATTGGTGTCACACCTTTTTAGGTTAGGACGTTTTTCAGAAAAATCAGTTCGCCGTTTTCATCGGAAAATATTCGGAAAGTTCAGAAAATCCTCATAAGAATTATTCGGAGGGAAAATACTCAAGAAACAAACATTCTTCAAGGGCTCTCAAATTTTACGAATATGTAAAGAACTTTCATACAGATTTTCAGTGATTTTCACAACAATTGGATGAGAAATAACGAAGAAAAAATACTAAAAGTGTACATTTGATCAAATATTAGGTTCAACAGGTTTGCATGATGAATGTACCACAGGTAGCACTATAAATATGCGGCAGTTAGAGTTTCTAAACGTTTGAAGTAATCCAACGTCTGTAGATGTAGATTGAGCTGACAGAATATTTTCCATTCTAGATTTCCATAGGCCTACTTCTAAGCTCATCTCACAGCGTTTTCTCGTGATAATCCATCACAGGAGTAAAGGTATATTGCCTGGGTGGTAGGCAACTGTGTTGCATTCATGTGTTGATGAAATCTATTGTAACATCTCAAGTCATTTTTTGTTTATTTGATTTAAACTTTGTCAATTCCATAATAATGTTCATCATTAGTATCATTTATTCAATCTTATATAGTCAAACTAAAAGGGAACCAACCCATTACATTGTGAATCGCTTCACGTTTCAAATGACACTTTCTGTATTACAGGGGAGCCAAAACATTTCAAGATAAAAAAAATTGGTAAAAAAGAGTTCACGGGAATAAGTTTGGATAAGGAAGTTTGGGTGGGCTGTTCTTATATGCTGGCTATCACTGCTTCCACTGACTATTCAACTGAGACATTACCAACCTATCTTCCTGCACATATCACACTGAACTGAGAAATTGAAAAAAGGTTTTACATATGACATTAAACACATATACACATTAGATAAGAAAAAAAAAGTTTTTCGAGCTTTTGCAATTAATGCTTACAAAGTACTGAGATATAGGTTGTTAATAGTATTTTTCAATGGGAGTAACTTCACGAATTCAGGTGGGTCCTACGAATGAAAATTAATGCCAGGATTTAAATGTGGATGTATACAAAAATGAAATTGCGTCTATTCTTCTGGTTGTAAAACATTTGCGTACGGCTTTATATCGTTCAATTTGATGTGTCTAGTATGTGGCTAGGCATTGATAATCATACAAGTCACCGGCCGCTAGTCTGTTCAGAAGTACATGTACTCACCAGTGTTGTTCTACAGCTGCTGCTCCCTGCACTCGGTAATGAAGTCTTCCCGAACTCTCCGTTAACTCGACGATAGCCTCCATTTAATGTTTCCTGTGTGACGTTACTCGTATTACGTGATGATAAATCTGTAAGTTCCCTGTCCCATTCTCCTTCTTCTCCCGTCGTTCCTTCTATACGCCTGTCATGTGTCTGCAGAGACCTAGGTGTATGAGAGAGAAACCAAATACTATAGTATTATATCCTAGTACAAAGTGTATTTGTTATCTCGTATCCATCAGGTAAATATCTCTGAGACAGGTGGACCAGTCGCTAGAAAGCTCACTTCACTGCATTCAGGAGACTGGGGTTCAATTCTTGCAATGGTCGACCATCCTGATTGAGGTGCATCATGTTTTCCTGTTGTTGAGGTGAATACTATTATATATATCAATATTATTTACTCGATGTTTAAGCACGACCACAAGATGTAGATATGAAAAAGGGTAATTTTACTGTGACACTGAGCATTTGCCAATTGGTGTTTGATTTTCAATTTTTTGGTGTTTTCTGAAAGATCTTGTTTGATCTTGTCTTGTATCATTCAGAAAAAGTTGCGGGAGGTTGAGAATTGTTGGTTTTTATAGTTTCCAAACTCACTTGAATCTGATGGTTTTTGCTTGTTGTTTGATAGGGGTGGTGCTGGAGGGGGTGATTTTTGTTGGTTAGGTTAGGGGGTTAGGTTGATGCCGTTGTTGGGGAGGGGAGGGGAAGCAGGTGGAGGGTGTAATATATCAGTTAGGTTAGTGGGGAAGGTTGGGGAAAAAACACAAATAGGCCTAGGCGTGCTCAGTTGTCTCTGTAATTTTACCCTTAGGCCCTAATGGTTTTAGTAGAGTTGAAACCAGACACATTCAGTAACAAGAATACTTACATTATTATTGTTATTTGAATCCAGGCCACTGAGTAGGCCTACATCCTGGCTAGGCCTAGGGAATGGCCTAGACATTGAGTTTGTAGTTAGTTATTATAAAGTCAATGGCCTAGGCTGTCTTAAAACTGAACAACATGCACTCAATAATGACAAAAATAGTCTTGACAACAGCTGTACCAATGATATTTGACAACCTCACAACCTGATTAATTCATTTCTGTGGTTTAAATATCAAATTTGAATCTGTTATTGCAAATTTACTAAATCTTGGTGCACTTGTAACTAACAAACATTGATCGCAGCCATATTGAATTGGATTCATCTGCTGCCTGTGAGGCTTGAAGTCTCGTCATTTGGAGTAGGTCGGGAACTGTTTGCCTGCCCATCCCATGTCTCGCACAAAATCACGGTGGCCAAAGATATTAAATTGTTGTACAGTGGTTGTAGACCGTGGATTACCAATTCGTCTTTTCTTTACAAGCTCTTTGACAAGAAAATAGACGTGGTGCCACGCTCATAAATAATAATTCAAGAGCCACTCTAAACATTTAATCAGATCCAAGTACATTCCTGCATTTTGCAATGTCTTCTTTAACCTCAGTGCTGGGTAAATTCTACGGAGATTATGTTAACAGCACTCCAAAAAAGTTGAAAATTATTGATGCATATCTACTGTACGTGTTTCTGACAGCAGTCATTCAATTTGTGTATTGCTGTCTAGTAGGAACATTTCCATTCAACTCGTTTCTCAGTGGATTCATATCCTGTGTCAGTTGTTTCGTCTTGGCAGGTAATTTCTACGTTACAATTTGTTGACTAGGTAGCCTAGTCTACGAAGCCCCCCAGTCATTGAGTGTAGTACAGGGCCTATTTCTAAAAGGTATCTGTAAACGCAGTGTAGGCCTAGGCCTAGCCTCCCAACGACCTAACCTATCTTCCTTGAAGATGATGTCCTAGCTTTACCTCAGACGCCGGCATGTAATGATGGTGGATGCAATAGTCACTTTCTGTATGCATCAGACTTGCTAGTACCATAGAGAAGTATGCTAGTACAGTCGACAAAGTTCAACGTTATGTTTACAGTCGTCCATTAAAGTTGGCCTGGTCTTACCATAAAAGTTACAGTTAGGCATATAGGCCTATAGTTCTTTGGTACAGTTTCGTACCAGTCCATAGTCATTATGTGTCTGGTACCATATTATCATTATAGTTACCATATATTATTGAAGCTCGAGATATGGTACCATATCTATCCATGTTAATAACATCCTATTTTTTTTCAGTTTGTCTACGACTGCAAGTGAATCCACAAAACAAAAACCAGTTTTATGGGATTAGTCCAGAGAGAGGATTTGCGGATTTCATTTTTGCACACATCATTCTGCATATTGTCGTAATGAATTTTATTGGTTGAGTATTAGACTGATTACTCTACACATTAACATTAAGCCTATTTCATATGCACTTCTCGTCTTGAATAATAAATTATATTGCTGATATTGAATGTGCTGAACATTGAATTTTATCCAAATCTAAAAGTGTTTCCTGAGCATTGTGCAGGGTTCCAAAATGTCCCCTTTCCCATAATAATGATAACACAATTTTCTTCATTTTTGGGCTGTGGAACCATGTTAAAACTAGATAATTACCAGTAATTGAATATTGATTAAGATTTAAATGTGGTTGAACTGACAAGACTAAAATAATAGGTCAAGATTTAAAGTTGGATTATTCGAGAAGAATAAAATATAGAATTCTAAGGTGGACTTAATTCAGTTAATGTCGAAGAGTTGTGATCGGAACTAAGCAGTAGGCCTAGAGCAAAATACCTATTTTCCTCTTGCAGTTCTCATGTCGATTCTCTTTTCTTTTCTCTATTTCCGATCTTTCCTCCCAATCAACTTTTGAATATGTGTTGACGATTTTTCTTTTCCTGATTGGCGTTGGCTGTTTAGGAGACGAAGTTTTACTTTGGCTTTGAAAGAGCTGAGGCGAAGAGTTTTGAGAAGGTTTGGCAAGCTGTTGTAGAGTTTAGGATGAGATAGGAAAATGATCTTTGGAGTTTGGTGGTGGAATACTTATTGATGTTAAGCTAACTATTATATCTGGTGAATCTAGGGTGTAGTTCACCTCTTAAAAGCCTATTATTGTAAAGTTAAATGGAATAACAAAACAATCAATGTGAAAATTTTTCACCCGACGTGTTTTCAGAAGTTATTAAAGAATGCTGCTTTTACTGACTCGGGTTGAGAGTTGCGTTACGAGCTCCGACCAATCAGGTGTTGTTTCACACGTTTGTCACCTTGGGCTCGTTCACACTTCAATTTGGTTCAATTTTTGCCGTGTTGCACGCAAGCTACCGCCATCTAGACTGCTGCTACTCATCGTTTATTGTCTGACAATTAAGACTAGGGAATGAGGATTGCATAGCACTGTTGGACTTTTGTCATTCAATTTAGAATAGAAGAAATGACCAGGGTGGAGTTGAAAAATTAAGAGAAAGGCCCAGTGAGATGGTGAAAGAATTAGGGTTGGAAAAGTTATCATTAGAGGAAAGGAAGAAAAAGGACAGTCTGTTGAACGTTTTTAGTTCAAGGAATGATTTTATGAGGTGGGAAGTGGTGAGAGGTAAGATAGGGATGAGAGTTGGAAGAGGAGGGGAACAGCTTGCTGTGGAGATGCCTAAAACAGAATTGGGAAGGAGTGGTTTCACCCAAAGAACATTAGGAGAGTGGCATGGGCTGTGTTTGCAAAGAAGCAAGACGAGCAAAAGTATATAAGACTTCAAGAGAATTGTGAATACATGTGCAATTACAGTAAACAATACTAATACAAACAAGCTTATTGTTCAATATACAGTAGAAGAAAACACCTCAATATTCTGAGTAAAGATTTTGAAAATGTCAGAACACCACTATGAAACCACTAATTTTCTTTCACTAAGCCTCTTATTGGACCACTTTATACTGTATCAGTTCACTTTTGCTACCTTTGGGTACATCCATGAATTATGTCACAGCTAAGGGGGGGAGGGGGGTTGTTAAGATTTGTGACAAGGTGTTACAAGGAGGAGGCAACTTTGTGATGTACCATTTTTTTGTTCTACGTATTTGGTGCCATTCTTATAAATTCTTAGGTATATTCATATCCACCCTAAAAACAGAAGATGCATATCAAATAATTATCAAGTTTGACTACTCAAAAAGCAAACATGAAGAAATGAATATTTTGATTTTATTACTTTATTGTACCTTTGCCACCTGTAAATTCAAATTTTTTGTTAAAGGGGGGTATGAAAATTTGTGACGCATTTAAAGGGGGGAGGGTAATAGGTTTTGTGACCAACTGTGTCATGGGAAGGAGGGGGAGTTCAAAGTGGCCTAAAAAAGTGTGACATAATTTATGGACGTCCCCTATTGAGAAAAATGTATGAATAGATATATACCGTAGATAGATAGATCTATAGATTTATAGGCCTATCAAAGACGATAATTATTAGACACAAGTATTTAGTTGTGTATTTATTATGTTCATTTTCTAATACATGTAAATTAAGCAATTGCACAAATTTGACTTCCAATTGCCAACTTCGCAATGGCGAACCATTTCCTTTATTCTATGCTAAAGTACACTTTTATCTGCAATAAGGATCAGTCTTGTATGTCACTTAAAACTTAAAACTACCAAGATACTCAACTATTATTAGTAGTCATCTTCACAGAATTTACTACAATACAATATAATAATAAGACATCACTAACTATTACGTGCTGGGTTTCCACGTATACATCGTGATGTAAACGTTGCCAGTTTCATGGAGGTAACTTATCTGTTGACTAGTTTAAGAGTTGAATGATCAGAACAATACCACACAGTACTATTTACTGAGGACAACCTTCATTACATATTATTCATACAGATTCTAAAAGGCTTTTTACAACTAATATCAGTTGAAAATAATGGGTTTTATATTCCCCACTAAAGACAATGATATTGTCAGTGTTATTTTCTGATTTATGGTACCACTATATTAGACAGTACATGGCTAGTTTAACTATCAAATCAAATATTTAACAATAATCAATTAGGGGCAGGCCTATGTACAAAATTCAAACAATCTACTTTTAAATCATACTATGTATAGGAAGCCGAAACACAAATTTCATGTGAAATAAATGGTTTAGAGGTAAATTCAATCGAACTTAGAGTTGAGAATTGAGAAGAATTTAAATTTGTCTTGCCTCTACATTGTTATCCCCAGTACTGTAGTTACAATATTGTAGTTTTTTTTATTTTTAGTTGTAATTAATTATAAGTGAATTAATAGTGTTAATTCAATACCTGCAGGCTTGGCACACAACCAGACTAAAATACTAAAAAGGTAAGTACTGTAGTAGAATCTTATCAATTGCGTAATATTTCTTTAAAATTATATCACAAAAAGGGATGCTTCAACTGTTTGGAAAAAAGTGTTTGAAACAGAAATGTTCAAATACCTAAACCGTAAGTAATAATATTGTATTTTGATTTTTGATACTTCAGTTAGCCCGTAGTCCTCTATGCGGTGACAGTTCATCAACTGAGCAGTTAATTTGTAACTTACCCAATTTTCTAGCGTAGCTCAACGTAACAAGATATCAACGTTGAGCTAATCAAAATACAATATTATTAGTTATTGCGTATTAGTTATAAATAGTTGTTTGTGTGGTCGTTGTACTTACATTCAATACAACAGTTTTTTTTCTGAACACTTGATTTAAACAGTTAGTGCACTCCCACAAGTTGATGTAATTTAGGTATATTCCAGATAGGCTCCCATGTTCTAACAGGCCAGCCAACAGCTTTAATCCAATACTCAAAGAATGATTTGTAAGACTCGTGAATTTTGAATTGAGAAGATTCTACCTTTACTATAAATGTACAGCGAGGTTAAAGCATAATGTGGGCGCATCTTTGAGGATTTTTGAAAGGATGTGCTAGATCCAGAAAATACGTTTCACTTTCAATAATTTCAAAATTATTCACTTCAAAATACTGATTTTTTTCTAGGTTGGCCCAAGGCTTATAGGACACCGAGGGCAAATAAGGATTTTACATTTTACATTTCTGACATGTAGGCTTACTTTAACCAGCCCGTCACAATTTAATACATGGTCAATTCTAGCTTCAATCCATTTTAATACGTGCGAATTTGACAAGCAGTCTTGGTTTACAATTTTACCTATGTGTTCACTTTGTCACTTACAGCAAGCCCTAATTGTATCAATTCTCGGTGTCGATAAACCATTATTTCTCAGTCAACGGATTAAAAAGACACATTGTGAGAAATTTAAATTTAAATAGTTTTTTTTGTCTTTTCTTGAAACTACAGATCACCGTATCCGAACTATTAGCACAACCTTACTTACAAATCAGAATACCTTCATCCTCGGGTATTTTGGTTACGTTTACAACACACAAAAATGTGCGGTACTATTACATTAGTATTGAAGTATCAACTGATGGTAATAATGCCAAGTTAGGAAACAAAGCATCACATCACATATTTTAATACTATAATAAAACTAATAATCTGAAACATAATGTACCGATACCTGAATGACAGTTAAAGCATATTTAGTAAGAAATTGCAGCCATGTCACACAATACACAAATATTTTGATATAATTGTATCTACAAAATATGGTACTGTACCAAATAAATAACTGTAAACATGTCTGTAAATGTGGAGAAATTGACTGCAGCTGTAAATATTCAAAGTTTTTTAAAATCTAGTTTGTTTCAAATCGTAAATTTTGTCCTGAAAAATGATCTGAGTCTCAAAATAGAAAATACTAAGACTGCTATAGAACAGTAACAGTGATATTTGTGTTTGCTATGTTGATAGGCAACCTTCTTTGGAGATACAAGAATACATACTAAATGAATAGCAAAATCTACGTGTTTCATTCAGCCCAACAAGCAATTCAAACTAATTCATAACACCAGGTTTGTTAAAATGAAGTTGTAATACGGTATATTATGAAAATATGATGCTAATTTCGACCAATCATGTATTACAGAATCTTTCTTGCCATAGCAAATGTTACTGATTTGTCCTTACTCATCAACAAATTTTATAGGTAATGCTACTTACTACTAGGGTTGGGCAAGATTATCGGACGATAATAATCGATATGCAAATTAATTACGGTCATCATTATCTTCATCTTTCATTATTGTTATTTAAATAACTTATTAGGAAACTTTTACTACCTACAGAAACAACTACTTTTACAAACAAAAACAACTTGTAGTCCCAACAGAACACTCCACTATCTAGTATTTACGGTAATATACGGCCAACCTATGTTGGGCGAAAAGAAGATGGCGATTTTATGGCGGGAATACAAATAACATAAAACGATGATTTAAATATTATTGAATAAGATACTGGGAATTGGAAAAAGATTACCGTTTTACCGATAATGAAATTATTATTGTTTCTCACCCCAATTTATTAGAGCAGAATCACGTATGTTTAAAAAATATAGTTATGACTGCTATTCTATTGAAATTGCTCGTAAGCTTCGAGGAACTTCCAACTGAAATTTGTGCGTACAGCCGTCCCTATTTACACGATTTCACAGTTTTGCAGATGTAGACCCTAAGAAAATAATGCAACATTAAATTATTAATCGGGCATACGCTAAGTTAGATAACTCAGCGTCCACGTCGTTTCCATCACCAATAAGTGAGAACCGCACTTAACAAAGATGTCTAGGTTTTAAATTAGATTTGCTGCATTTTAATAATATTCCTTGACATATCGTAAGAACCAGCATATATCTGTATAGTGGGTCAGGATGCCCCTGATTGAAAGTATAATACAGTACTAACAGTTTCCACTCCAATACCTATTACGGTTGAGGTCACATGAAAAATATTCAAATGTTTGCTATGGTAGGGCTATATACGACAACTTTTCATAAGTTTCAAACATAATACGGATCTAAGATCCTGCAGGACAATTGCTCTGATTAGTCAATAGCCATCCCAAGATGTACTGAGGTTGTGTTGGTCCTTTTAAAATGGTTACAATTCATGAGTACTGTCCATGAATCTGCTGCTCAACCTATAGTAGAATTTGAAACCACATGGCATGCCTTCGACAAACCTCAAATATTGGCACTTCAAATTACTGTTGGCAACAGCTAGGCAGATATAATTTCAGTTTTGTATAAATTTATTTACCATGTTAGTTGCTTGTATTACTACTAGATGAGTCTAAATCGGTAGGCACAAAGATTTGGACGATAAATAATACCGTAGGTACTTTTTTAACATTGGTATGATGGAAAGTTAAAGCACTGTAAGAGAGCGTCCGGCCAACGCAACCCTCAATACATCTTGAGCTGTCCATAACAAAATAGGCCTCCACTAGATTTACGCAGCCTTGTCTGAATACTCCCTCCACACAATACGTCACCAACCAAATTACAACATCAACTATTTTACTATTTTCAAAGCTAGAATCACATTATAAAACTACTGTATGATAAACAAAATAATCTCTTGTCAGTCTCTTCCAAGACTGCTAATATTTACAACTTCACACTGATATTCTGCAATCTGAAGTACCTATGCATAATGCACTTGTTTGAGACAACATTATTTTCATGTATGGTAATATTTACATCTGAATTAGTCAACTACAATATTGCACGTTTTGTTTCTTTTAGCTCCATTAAAAATATAAGAACAATAATTCAGAACAATTTGTTGAACGACACAAAATTTCCTGATAGACCTATACGGAGCAAGTGAGGGCAACAAATATTGTTATCTAAATACCGGTAAGCCATCATTTTTATATCAACTTCTAATAAGAATGTACCATGAAACATTTTTCTCTTCATTTCCTTCAGTCCAGTTGTTTACTAATTACGATACTTACGGTACTATCATAGAAAACAATACTGAATTGAACTGTTTTTACATTTCATTCAACATTTCACCTTTGTTGTGCATTTTCCAATTGTCACAAGACATTACCTTGATGCCAAACACGTAGAGAAAAGAGCACAGATTGTTGTCAGAGAAGCAATAAGCTAGAGAAGAAAGTTTCTGATTGGCTATTGTAGTGATGTGTGATGATCTGTATACCGGTACATACGAAAAACAGGGTAGAAACTGCCATCGTGTTGTCTTGTTGAAAATGTTATGTAGCCTAAATAATTTTGTATTACTGTAATCAAGAGTAAATTTGATGTTATATATAAATAAATTAATATCAGATAAAGTGATGAATGACCATATTGCCTCTCCACAAGAATATAGACACTTTAAACTAGACTGGCTAGTGTCAAAACTATTAAATAAGTGGCCAAGATTTATTCAAGTACCGTAGTACAAACCTTTGTAATAACCACGAGTTTGATCCATAACGTAACAAATTTAATACACAGTACTGCAGTAGGCCTAGTCAATTACTTTTAAAATACTTTACAACAATTCATGTATCTTTAAACAACACTGTGGGAGGTACGCATTGCGCTGAACCAAGTGAATTGAACTCAAGTGTCAGTGGATCCCAGTGAAAATATGAAAAAACTTACAGTTTGGACCAAATTGTAAAAAACACCAAAGAGTAAGATTAAAAACAATATCAATTCACTATCCTATATAATAGTATAATTACGTGGTAGATCTGCTACCAGACGAAGTTAGTAGGATGAATATGCAATAAATTTTATAAAAAGAACACGCAACACCAAGTAAAAGTACTGTCCGAAGTGAAACTTAATTGGTTTTAAATGTAAAAAGTGACACAAAATAACACTTATGAGTTCCGATTTCAAAGTAATCGAGTTATTTCTTTTCCGCTACACAAAACAGTTCCATCGCCGGGTAAAACAGGTCAAGTGTGCCTTATTAGGAACTCTACATCTCTGGACCTTGAGCAGAGAACTTTGCAAGTTAGTCTCCTATCCCACGACATTTTACTAGTGTGTCGTATAGTTAACAGCTTTAGCGAGGTAACTTATAGCAGAATATCACTTCTCTGGAGATAACTTCTCAATGGTATAAGATATCAAAATTCTGATTTGGTAAAATCAAGTCAGTGTAACAAGATATTTTGAATATGCACAAAAATGATAATTATTACACCTTGCCCTATCGAACGCATGTTCTGTAACTTTCAAAGTTTTAGAGCTACATCTGTAGCTGTTCTATGAAAACGATAGGGCATTGATTGAACATGCATACAGTTTTGTAGATATGAATAATCTTTATTTCTATTGCAACTCAATGTTGAAATCTCATACCATCCAAGTTTTCTACAAATTAGAGATATATTGCTCGGTCGACTCCAAATGCTCAAGATAAGTCATCACGAAACAGATCTCGCTACACTCGTGCCTAACCTAGTCAATGTTTTGCAGTGTACTCTGTTCTACTTTCCACATTTACTCTACGTTCTGTAGCTACCCACCGACACAGTGCTCGGTGATCACACGATACGAGCTATTAAACCCTAGACGAGGTACCTGAGAGGGAGAGACTGTTCAGCTACTCTCCGTGCGGTGGCGCTCTACGTAGCGCCGCCTCGCACTCGACACCATCTGCTCCTTGCGCATCGTCAGCATGCGCTCGCGCTCCGACGACGACTTGGAGAAGCGGCCGCCGACGCTCGACAATCCCTCGCAACTGACAACACCACGCAAATACATTGGATTACTAAATTAGGAGAAGGACGCGAAAAAAATGATCTAAATATGTGGTAAACAAGTCCGCAGCCCTGTATACAATTTATTGTAGCCAGCAGGCTATATGAAAAGACTGGACCGACTCAATATTTTCAGTTATCTTCAATTATTTTTCTGTTATCAGTTGAATATAGGCCTAGTTCATAAAATATATTTCACTTTATAAAACTTTCTTGTTTTTGCACGTTTCCCTGCAATTTCCCCTAATAAGTGCAGGACAAGCATACAATAATTTTGCCTCGCCTCGATTAGTATTACAATTGAATATTGTTGAATTTTGTACGTAACGCAACGTGGACCCAGAGTACCTGATATGTATCTTTTCAATTCAAATTGAAAAAATTCAGCCTACTTTGTTTCGGGAGAGAATTTTTATAATTTTCATCCGTGAATAATTGAAAAATATTCAATTTAGTCCTACTGAAAAAAGGTTGTGCGTCACTAGTCTAAATCAAGAGCCTTTCAAGCTGTTGGACTCGGTTGATAACCGCAATGGTACACATATTATGCCATATATTAACAATTAACGACTAGTGTTATAGGTGGCTTATTAATCGGCTACCTACATCTATGTACCGGTAAACTGAGATGACTTAAATAAGCAATTTTGAAAATCCCCCTAATAAACAGCCCACTTGATTATATGATAATCAAGACGTTTTGATCTTGACGTTTTGTAACGTCAAGAGGCAAGAAAAAGTAAGTGGTCCATTGCAACTAAATTTGTTCACGCTTCCTGGTTATAATCATTATTCATCATCACTATTTCAGTGAGAAGACAAACATAAGTTTCCATCTAAATGTTGATTATAGGTCAACATAAGTGTTGCGACCGCAATCAACCAAACAAGAATTCCTCGACAACGTTGAACGCAGACGCGTTATTATCCAATACCGTCCTCTACACTCGAAAATTAGAAACTCACGTATACGGCGCGACTTCGCCCGCATCCGCCCATTGCGATGGCCCAGGATCCTGGTCGACGTAGACCGGTTCCAGCGGCAGACTGGGCAGCTCGGCCTCGCGCTGGAACATGGGCGGCGGCGCCACCACTCGGCCGTCCAGGACGTTCTCGATGGTTAGCTCGACGGAGCGAGTGGTGCGCAGGTCCTCGATGATGGTCGAGAGCGCGATGTGGGGGAACAGCTGTTGCACCTGGCGCGCCATCGCGTCCAGCTGGGATGTCTGCGCCGGCTGGTGTTGGTCGGAGCGCAGCAGCTGCGTGTGGGTCACCTCCACCGAGAAGCTCGGCAGCCAAGAGACGTACCTCGAGCCTGGCGGCACAAGCGGACAATCACAATTAATAACTGCTGGTTATAGTTTCAGGCCCCACAGCTTATGCAAAATAGTTGGGGACAGTAGTGGAAGTGATACAGTAAACCCTCGTTAATCCAAACTCGGTTAATCCGAAATTTGACATATTTCGAACTTGCCACCCGTCCCCGGCGGAAAGTATAGGCATTTCAATGTTAATTAATATGGTTAATCCGAATTTCGGTTAAACCGTAATTCGAACTAATATTTCATCCCTTCAATAGCTTCAACACTGATTTCGGATTGGATAATTCGAAATAATCCGAGTGAATTCCGTGAAGTTATCACTGTTTTCCCAATTTCCATCCTTTTTATTTGACGCGTAAGAATGAGTGGAAGCATGCTCAGCTGTTCTATGCTTTGTGTACCGAATGCAGTCGACCTTGACGAAGTCTGAGCTCGGAACACTCGTTCGTCCGACTCGGGACGGCCGAGCGCCAATAGAAACGGGCCATATGAGGATCACGCGTCACGGAGATAGCCGAGTACACACGATCACGATCACCCGTAGCAACGGATCTATCACGTAGTCTCAGCCGGTGACACAGCTTCCTCTAGCGCGCAATACGAAATTAACTATATTCTGAGCGGGAAAAATTACTTTTTGATTAATCCGAATTTTCATAAACCCAATTTTTTTTTTAGGTCCCTTCGATTTCGGATTAACGAGGGTTTACTGTATATGGATTGTGTGAAAGTGAAAGAAAGAACAGCAGCTTATTGAGATTTATGAGTAGAGGTAGGCCTATTCATGGTGCACAGAGATGACATTTGTACTACAGAGATAGGCCTATTCATGGTAGAGACCTGTTGAAAAGAACGCATGTAGATGAATTTGTACACACGAGATTTTGACGTTTCGGCTGTTGCCTTGGTATTACCTACTCTATTGTGACCATGGCAACAGCCAAAACGTCAAAATCTCGTGTGTACAAATTCATCTACTTGCGTTCTTTTCAACAGGTCTCTACTATGAATAGGCCTATCTCTAATAATACATCTTGGTAAGCTGCTGTTCTTTCTTTTCTTTTCACCCAGTTCATATGTCAAGGAAATGGGATATGCAATCGATTCTGAAAGAACCCACACGCTTTCAGTAAATAAACAACTATTATAAAACTATTATTATAAGATAAAATGGTGATATTTTGTGTTTTCTTTAAAAAAATTATAGGCCTATACACAAATATATATAACAAACTATTATGCCTAGGCTTAGGCCTATATATACAGGTATTGTGTGAGAGACAGTTTTCTTACCGTCAAAATGGAAGAAGTGGTTGGGCGGCCGTCTGTTTGGTGTTTGTGTGTCTCCCTGCGTGTCAGGCAAGTCGTGCCTCGAAGGACTCTCCGGACCGCCGGGACTCTCGATGCTCAATACAAGGCGACATGTTGGACAGGATGTGTCCTGCTCGAGCCACGCCTGCAGGCACGAACTAACAACACACACACAATATCAACTGCCGTTACCTAGCGTGATGACAAATAATACTCCGATCGAGGTAAACCTTTCTCAGTAACATTTTTAAAAAAAGTGTTAAGCTGGCCTTTCATTAACGCGGTATTCGCTAAGCATTTTTTTGCTTGGATACCGTGCCGCCATGCGCTGCTCTTGTCAATGATTGGTCATTTTTCAACATGGCGGCTAAAAAAACCGCTTAGCGAATTCGCTAAGCGAATACCGTGTTCATGGAACGCCAGATTTATGGAATAATTGAAAAAATTATAGCCTACTGATAAGACCAGTAGGCCTACTCGTGAAGAACCAATACAAGAGGCAGCAGTAGTCTGTTAGGCACGTAAGCTTTCGTGCCATTAATTCTCACGACCCTAGTAACATTTAAAATAGGCCTATATCCATTTTATTTGTTTTTCATTTTGCTTCTTAAGAAATAAGCTGGGTGTATGTCAAAACATAGATAATTTTGATCAAATGAATGCAGTGCAACTCTGTACGCCATCAACTAGCCGAACGATTGATTTTGTTTCGTTTCCATGTTAGCATTCGAAGCCCGAGAATGCCAGCATTGAACTATCACAACAGCAGTTTGTAAAATATTCATTTGATTTTTAATGCAAATTATTCCAAAACAAAACCTCAATAGATTACACAAACTGAACTCGGGGGGCGATTGAGCGATGACAGTTCGTCTCGAACGCCCACCTGTTCTTGAATCACATTTGAGCTCAACATTGAAATGTAACACTCTCGAGTGATGAGTGAGGAGGGCAGGGGGGGGGCTGATCATGTGTTTTTTAATTACTCACTTGTGAAATAGATGAGTGCATGGCAACTTGCGAGCAGTGTCCATTTTCTCCCAGCAGATGGCACAATTATCAGAGTTGTCAGCCAACTCTTCAGCAGTAGCCATTGGGTAGCTAGAACAAACATGATACGCGCACGGTATAATCAACACAATCTAATACGAATAGCATTAAATATGTGAAAATGAAATTATATTGAAAACAAAAATTAAGACAAAAACATAAAAAGTACAAGAAACGAAGATTTTGAAAAATAAAAGAGAAAATGAGCGGAGAAAAAAGGGTGAAGATCAATAATAAGATTAAAAATTCCTTTTTCCGTCACAAATGATTGAATTGTTCATTATCTCTGAAATACAGTTTTTTATTTATGATTTGAATAGAAAAAAATTAAAAGATGTACAAAAATGAGGTAGGCCTAGTGATCTTCTTTGGGTTAGTAAGATCAATAATTGCCATTGTGGAGCACTACCTGAATAGCTACCCTATCTGATCATCCATGGCGTTAATTAGAAAACAATGACTTTCCAGCGTTTTCAAGGGGAAGTTAGGTGGTGGTGGTGGTGGATCATGACTAAGGTTAGACAGGGGTAAGATTTGAACTTGAACCATAAAAATACAGTATCATTGTCGTTCAATACCATCCTTATCCTGATAATCTAAAACATTACTAAAATACCCAAAAAACAATAAAAACTCTAAAATAGGTGGGTTTTATAGAGCACATTTACCAAAAATAAAACAATAGTGCATCAAGACAAGAGTAGGTAACTAGTGCTCACTTTTTCTCCATGTGACTCAACACCCAGAGGTAGTTGCGATGCTTCTTGACGCGGCGCTGTATCTCGTGCCCGAGGAAGCGCAGCTGCATGCATATGACGAGCGATGCCATCGACAGGAAGATGTTGCTCCAGAGCAGCATGTGCAGGTGGTGGACAAGGTCGATGAGCAGGGCGGCCAGCTCGAACACCAGCTCGGTGTAGTACGCGACGGGGCCGCGCTTCTCCCACACCCGGCCGATGCCCTGGCGCAGATCGTACAGATGGAGGCCGTAGCTGGTGATCACGTGGAGCGTTTGGACGCTTAGCTGGATGCACTGGAACGGTTTGGACAACAGAATGAGCGAGAGGAATGAGAAATGAGTGAGATGGGTAGTCAAAGTGACCAGAACAATGAACCATCATTCAGACGACCGGGATTCGATTCTCGCCATGGTCGTCAATCCTGACAGAAGTTTAGTGGTTCCTGTCTGTCGGTCAGGTTGATCCTGGGCGGGTTCCTTAACAACAGGCCACGACAGACTCCTTCCCACTATGCTAAATAACCTTTCATATCATTATCCCATCAGGTCACTCAGCGTTCACCAACGCCAATAGATTTTAGTTATCACTATAGTGTGTCGTTAAACCCAATATAAATAAAAGAAAACAGAATGTGAGCAAACAACGAAGTATATAGGCCTACTGTACAGTTTTTCAAGTTACTGAGTACATGTAGACTTGAATTCATGAATACAGTAATCGAAACAAACTACAGTAGGTAGTTGCTTATTTTCAACTGAAATTAACTTTTTGTTCCAAAGGTTAACATATAGGTTAACTTATATAAGGGAACATATAATTAAGGCATATGAAACGTATGCAAAACTATAGGCGTAAATAGATGTTTTGAACAAAATCCAAAAATGTTGATTAAAAAATAATTCTTTAATAAGTTGTCAATTAATTTTCATTGCAAGTAAAAAATACATGATACGGTTTTCTCAAAGATTATTTCCTGTTCATCACAAAAGATTAGAACTAGATTGTTCTATCACATCTCTTACCTCGGCAATCATGAACGCGAACGTGTTGAGGCTGCCGAGGAAGCCGACTGCGACGCAGATGAGAAACATGAAGCCCGAGAGGACAAAGATGGCTGCCAGGAGACTGAGTAGACGAATGTGGCTCCAACCAGGCGTCGTAGGAGAGAAGGACAACTAGAAACAACAATATCTCTCAGAACTTCTACAAGCAGGACATCTAGGATTTGTCTGATACATACATCACTTTAAACTTAAATTTGAATGCTCACTAGGAAACTCTCGGTTGTCAAGTTGAGTGTGTTTTTTTTTTTTTAATGTTGCTTAACGACCCCACCAACAGCTAGGTTATACGGGGGTACGAATGAGCGGATGATAATGAAACGATGAAGTGATGATAGGTGAAGGGACGTTCACAAAAACCCATGCCTTATGCGGGACTCGAACCCACGCCCGACGGTGACTTCAGTTACTACCGCTAGCGATAATTGACTTAGCCACCGGGGCGGCTAAGTTGAGTGTGATGGAGTTTTATTTCTGAGCAAGTTCTTACGCGGCTGGCTCTTTCTTTTTCTTGCAAACAGTATCAAAATTTCATTCGAGCCTTCATACTTATATATTATATCTCTTAATGTACTATACATGTACGTAACTTGATTTGTTGGAGAATAAAATTTATTAATATTATTATTATCATCATTATTACTATTATTTAAAAAGGGAATGAGAAAAAAAGCTGCGTGTCATCAGACGGAGACAATAAACAGCGTCAATTTGAGCTTACTGTGACTAGGCCTAACCAATCAAATCCCCAACAAATTACCAAGGAGCATTTTACTATCCATAATAAATTAATAATTGAGTGGGCAGTAATCTCAAGTCTAAAGAGTTACTTTGTTTTGATGACGACCGATATTGACATAATCGCTAACGCTTGTAGCGCATGTTAGTGATTATTAGTGGTCGGAATCACTATAGCAGGCTGACAGGTGCATAACTAGAAGGATTGCCATCACCATCACATTGCCATCATGCTCTTTTGGTGTCGTAACTTGGTGTTGAATTAAATACAGGGGCTATAATGCACACAAAGCTATGAAATGTACAATACACAACCAGGATATAAATTGGTTTTCTGACTTGGCACAATTTATCCCATTGTGATCAAAATTCTAGAGCCTTTGTGTTTTGCCTCATTTCCAAAATTATAGATCATTGATTATCTTTGTTCAATTTATAACTGAATGAGAGGATAATCAAGTATAAAAAAAGTTTTTAAAGGCCCTTAAAAGGTCTATGGAGGTTCTAGCAAAGACTAAATGAACTAGTCTATGGTTCTTGCCATTTTTTTTTTAGTTTGATGAAAACTGAGCTTCTAAATGTGACCACTAGGTTGCAGGTAAGTATTTGGAACTCTTACAAAGTCCCAAGTGTACCTGATTATATACTGGAACAGTTTCCAGTTTTTAAAACAGACATGCTTTGCATTTAGACATCTCACAACGACCGACCAAACTCACGTATTCGAAGCGATCTTTACACAACTGAGCGAGCAGATGCAAGAAGCCGAGCACGGAGAACCACGAACACCAGAGCACGACCTCGTCCACGTACTGCACGTTGATCACGCCGAACACGAAGATGAACTTGTAGAAGACAAAGTTCCAGAACTTGTCCTTGATGTGTTGTTGTTCGGAGACTCGCAGTTCGCCAAACACCAGCTGCTGGATGCTCTTACCGAGCAGGATCAGGCAGCAGTACGCCATGTTGATCAACGTCTACAACAAGACAAACGCTAGCGTTACAACGGCGTTCAAACACACAATTACATGGTAATTCGATAAAGTTTCAAATATTACATCAATCGCTACCTGCAATCGCAAATGTATGCATTGTGATATTGGCTGACACTGATTGAGCACCATAACAATTTACTTTGTTACTCTTTTCAACAATCTTTCAATTCAATAATAGACCTACAGATTGAGCACCATAACAATTTAATCTGTTGTTCTTATCAATAATTGTTAATAATGAAAATCTTCTTATGTATCAAGCGAGGGGTTTACAACTCGAAAATTTGGTGTACACCTGATTTCAGATTTCAAGATTTCAGGGATTTCAGGGATTTCAGGTGATTTCAGGGATTTCAAGTGATTTCAAGTGATTTCAAGTGATTTCAGATGATTTCAGGGATTTCAAGTGATTTCAGGGATTTCAAGTGATTTCAGATTCAAGTGATTTCAGGTGATTTCAGAGATTTCAGGTGATTTCAGGAGATTTCAGGTGATTTCAAGTGATTTCAGGGATTTCAGGTGATTTCAGGTGATTTCAGGGATTTCAGGGATTTCAATGGGATTTCATGGATTTCAGGGCAAGTGTACACCTGATTTCAGGAGTTGTTAACCCCTCGGTATCAAGGCACATGTAACAACTGGCTATGTGAGATTGACTGATACAGATTGAGCATTAAAAGAATTTTCTGTACTTTGTTACTCTCATCAACAATCTTTTAATTTAGTTAAATTTCAATGATAGACCTATAGATTGAGCACCATAACAATTTAATTTGTTGTTCTTTTCAATAATTGTTAATACTGAAAATATGTTTATATATCAAGGCACATGTAACAACTAGCCACATTACGGGAGACTTCGGACAGAAGACACATAGGGCCTATATGGTATCATGCTTAAAATAGATTCGTAAGATGATAAATATAAATAAAATATATTTTTAAAGATAATATAGATATGCAGCATAGTGTAGTAGGCCTAAATAGGAATGTGTAAGAACTGGCTATATTAGAGGAGATAGATACCCTTTCTCCATTTTCCTTCGTAAAATATGATATTGCTCAAAGTAGATATATGCTATGGTATATATTTTCACCTCACCACCAACCTTTCTATACAAACAATATGTAACGTAATATGAATGTCGATTATATGAATGGATGGACAGTATTGTAGCTAGGATTTAACTATGTTTTGTTATATTTTTCCATGTATTTTATATTGATGTTATACTGTGCACTTTGGAGTCAGGAACCAATCTTCATCTGAAGATGAATTGTGCCTAAAAGTGTCTATAGGGTTTTTATTCTTATTTTTATTGTAAATTTTGAAAGGCATGCAGATTTTGAAGCCCTATGTTAATCTCGATACATTAGGCATAGTTATAGTTTATCATGCAATTATAGAATCAATAATGAGATGGTATTATTTCATAGGCTGACACAACTGATAATTATTTGAATAAGATTGAAAATATACGAAAGAGAATATTCAGAATCATTGAATCGAAAAATGAATATAAAAAATGGAACAATGATCTAGGCCTATCAACTTTTAAGAATCTTCACTTTGTTATATTTATAATTATAAACTATTTTGATACTAATTACATGAATAGGCCTACAGCCAATCATCAACACGTGACAAGACAGAAAGAAAATTTTGTTGAAACTTCATTACCCTGGATAATTCTTATGGTAGACAAGAGAAGCAAGTATTAAAATTCCGGACGGCTGTAAATTACGAAAAGTATCCAAAATATCGCAAGTGAAAATTGACCTAAAATAAGAATTTCTAGGAATGTACAAATACTTGACCAGAGATGAAATATCTGCACACAAATAATTCATACCCAATAATATATTTAGTGCTATTATTCTTTTATTCACTTCTAATATTTACTTTTTCAATTGGGTTATTCCAAGGAAAACATACATATTTTGTGACATTCAGCTGTTTTTCTTCTCAAGTTTTCACACACAGCTTTCCAGATGTTTTTTTTTTTCAAATGACTATGACGTGTTAACAGTGTATAGACCTACAGACAAATAAATGTGACTTTGTTGGTCTAACTTATTATTGTAATGTAAGCCTACTACTATAATATGTGAATAAAACGAATTATAACAGAAAAAAATGGTAGAATTAATATGAAGAATGTTTTGCAGGTTATTTTAGATGTGAAGATGAATACGATCGTTGAATTAAATTGAAATACATAGGGCGTAACTCATTTATAAAATTTTACATATTTATAGTAACATGAAATCGCACATGCAGAAATAATGCATGATGACCGACAATGAACTTGAAAACAACAGCTAGGTATCTCCCAACCTGACTGTCCTCCACATTCTTATCTAAATATAGCATAATAACACAGGTTAGCAACAGTCACCATCAAGACATCATTAAAACACCAAAACAACAATGGATATTTATTTAATAATGTGGTATATTCTCATCATCTATTTATAAAATTGATATGATACTATACTACTTACTACTACTAATGATATGAAAGAAAATTGTAATCAAAATTTGAACCCGAGATTATTCATTTTGCAACTGTCAAGTGTCAATTATTATAATTTCATTATTCCTTCAACTTCAATGTCAACACATAATAGTTTGATTATATCATTGAATAATTAATATATTCACTATCTATATTATATTATATGTATATTAATTATTAATGTATCAATTAATTTATATATATATATATATATATATATATATATATATATATATATATATATATATATATATATATATATATATATATATAACTACAGTAGGGCTACTGTGCAATTATTTCTGTAAGAACGAATATAATAATTATTATTCAATATTATGTTTCAACATGTTTTTTAGCATTACAGCTTTCTCCCTCCAGTTTTTTCTTGTTCAGTCCTTGAATATAAATAGGGCATATCTACTCAATTGATTTTATTGCTTTTTTGGCATATTTACTGATGCTGTACGAATAAAAAAATACACGTTGACTTGACAAATTATCCATTTAATTGAGCATTTTAGTTACATCACCTATAGCTCGCTCACGCTGCAATTCGGCTCGCATGGACTAGATTTTCATGATTACACCATCGCTTTTGATCGGTCAGTGTTTTCACGAAGTGTCAAGGACTAGAGCTGGTTATGGTCCACACTGTTTGGCAATATGGCCCGAGATGGGCTAGACACAGACTGGCTCTTGGCCAGCACCCAGGCTGTTGATTCTGAAGAAAAAACACCGGGCGCTCGTAACTAGCAAGGTGAGCCTATTAGGCTCTGTACGTCCTTGACATAATAATTACGCACTTTCAAAATAACTCCTATAGTTCAATAATTCAATAACATACCTTAAAAAACTTGAAATATCTAGCACCCGACAATTCACGCATGATTAATTAACTTGGATATTAAAATAAAATTGTATCCAGTCTGTATTCTAGTTTACGAAATATTGGCACTTACTTGCATGTTCCAATTAAAAATAATTGTACCATGAAAGATTTAAATATTTATAGTGGATAATTATATATACTAGCAATCGATTTTTTGTGTTCCACGGCGTAACTGGAGAAAGCCGAGAATTACAATCGGAAATTAATAAACGATTTTTTTTCCTTCTTTATTTTTTAATTTATTCATATTGAGTTTAACCGGGTTTAACGACGCACTGTGATGATGCCCAAGATATATTGGCGTCGGATAAATGATCAATGAGATGTTGGGATGAAGAGATGAAAGTTTATCAGATAATGGAAAGGATATTGGGAACGAAATGGTCGTGGCCTATTGAAGGAACCATCCCAGCATTAGCCTAGACTACAGAGGAAAATCACATAGAAACCCTGTGAAGATGTGCATCTTCACAGGCGGTATCGAACAAGATCCGATTTGGCCCTCACCTACCGAACCTCAAGAAGCGAACGCATTAGCAACCAAGCTGCATGTGCCGGTTATCTTTTTATACAGGGTAACAAGTAGCATCCATCCGATGAATTATCCATGAAATATGAAATACCGTCATTTGTATTAAATGTTGAACACTTCAAGAAAACGTGATTTAGGGGAAAATTATGACCAAGTCTTACGGACAGTTGTCACATCATAAATTAGATCTACAAATCTATGGCACAATACTACCTGAAACTCGGTTTAAATGCAGTTTAACTTCAAGAAAATATTTCAAAAGAATAATATACGAGGTAAATGTGATACGCATATAAATGTATAGCTTCAATTTTGAAGCACAAATATTGATTGAAGATAAAAGTAAATAGACGGTAGGCCTACGACCTTTCTTATCATACGTTAACGGTACACGTACTGCATAGCAATAAACAATGAATAATTAATATAACGCCATCCCTAATTGATAGTCAGCAAGGTCATTTTGCAGGGCAGCGTTTACAATCGATATATGCCTAATTGTCTATGGTTGTATGGTTTATACAAACGGAAATATCCTTATACCATATGCTTATACGTTTAAATTAATATAGAATATATATATATATATATATATATATATATATATATATATATATATATATATATATATATGATAATTAAACTTCTTGGATACGATCCAATATCGAGGTATGGATATTTCAGCCATGTCATAAAAGTCTTTTATGACATGGCTGAAAAAAAAAAAAAAATATATATATATATATATATATCCTATATATATATATATATATATATATATATATATATATATAAATATATTGGGTTCAACGACGCACTATAATGACAACTCAGATCTATTTTTGACGTCGAGTGGTCGATCAATGAGATGATGGGATGATGAGATTAAGGTTTCTTGGGTAATAGGAAGGATAGTGGGAAGGAAGCGGTCGTGGCCTATATTGTGGGAACCATCTCGGCATTAGCGTAGACTACAGAGGGAAACCGAAAAACCGCTGGTAAGATGGACGGCGGCGGGGATCGAACTGGGTCTGAAATTCCCCTAGCCTACCGGATCACATGAAGCGAGCGCGTTAACCACAGCGCTACATGTGCCGATATTTTTTTATTATAGAGTAACTGAATAATGGTCAATGTGATGAAATGGTAGAAAACTATTTCATAAGGTCAGAATGTACAGTATCAAAGAAATGCATATGATAAGTTAAAAAAAAAATTATATTATATATATATACATACACGTAACTTATATGTAGTTCCTACAACTATCTACATTACTTATACTGTTGATCTGTTTTTGTGTAGACCTATACAATATGCAATATAGTACAAATATTGTAAATGCATAGTGTAGAAACTAGCAAGATTACAAACTGTTTGCGATCATGTGACATTTGATTTCCTCGAAAGAAGAAGGAAACGACGACAAATACAAATCTAGTTTCTATAGTATAAACTAAAGTAAACATATACGGTAGGCCTAGTCTTACTAATCAATATAATTTTGGATTATAGCTAAGTAGATACGCAACTCTTGCTTATTCCTAATGCGGACTCTTTCCAGAGCTAGGAAACATGAGGTTGATCTGTAAGGGTCTTTCAGTTTTGTGTGGTGAAAGAGGTCAAATTACATTGGGTTTCGGATTCTTGCGATCTGCGACATTTACTTGGTCACCTAATGTACTGTTTTTTTCCGATTTATGCAAGATACCTTTTTCAAAGAAGACTCCAATCATTGACCAAGGATACTAAAGACTGTAGGCCTATATCCTTAGTCAATGCTTCACTTCAATGTTGAAACAAGAAATGCTCCGCGAAAAACTCAGGTGAACACGCAATTTTGCTCATCCGTTCTTATACACACGAAATATTTTAGTATGTAATTGAAAAATATAGAAGAAATTAGTGTGATAATTTGTACCGGGGTAACAGGACATTTAGGGTTTCAGTATATAGCTGGTTGCACAGCTCTGAAAAGCCTATCCATCGGTACGATATAATCCAAGATGTAAGGACAAGAACGAGGAATCATTTAGCCAATCTAAAACCTAGCTTGGTACCGTACGTGAATTATTTAACAATGTGATCTGTGGCCATGGAAGGTCTATGTCACCTTCGTCATCATACGGTACCAGTTTTTCCAGTCGTCAAGGTGAAAGAGTGTGCTTTATGGCCTACAACAAAACAAGATGTATCTCGTCAATACACGTCTTCGGACAGTAACTATACTTTCGTTCAGTAACTCGATCAGTCGATCACATCAACTATGGTTCTATAGAGGGCGCTGACAGGAATAAAGTCGATTCGGGCGTGTGACATGGGCGTCAGGGTACTTTTCAATGGAATGTGATTAGAGTGCAGGTAAGGTTGGGAAACCCACACCCATGTCACACAACCGAGTGGACTTTATTCCGATATACGCTCTTCAGGCGCCCCGTCCTATATATACTCCTATACCACAGACAAAGCTTCCTTTGTCTGTGCTCCTACTCCTGTGCTGACCCCATCAAATTTAAGAAACGTGGGGTATTTGTGTATCGGACAAGTCGACACCTATAAAAGCTTAGGACCTGACTCTATTAAATAGTACCATTCCAAAATAAACCCGCCTTATTTATTACACATATGGTAACCATACATGCAATAAGGAAAAAGATACAACATTATATGCGACCCAGGTCACTAGGCCTACGTCAATATTCACTTGCAATATTTAACGATGTTATAAATAATATTCTATTTGCGTGTGTTGTGTTATTTCCGATACTACACAGTAACACAGGTCTGCATAAACTTTTTAGAGTTTAAATTATACAATCAATCGAGAGGTTGACAACGTGACATTTCATGTAGGTCCACACCACGGTGGTCTATACAGCTATATCTCATACACGATTACTGAATCATGATTTTTTCCATTTCACTCTCAGTTATTTTCTTGATGCTGCTTAACGACCCCACCAACAGCTAAGTTATACGGGGGTACGTATGAGCGGGTGATAATGAAACCATATAGACTATGATGAAACGATGAAGTGATGACAGGTGAAAGGACGTTTACAAAAACCCATGCCTAATGCGGGACTCGAACCCACGCCCAACGGTCACTCCAGTTTCTGAAGCGTGCCTCAGCTGACTGAGCTAACGAGGGCGTTTTTTTTTAATGTATATTTATATGAAACCCGTGCATTAACTGTAGGCCTACATATCAAGTTTGATGTAATCACTTATAATATATGTAAATGATGTCTCCGTCCAAGTGTATACGATACAAAGAAAATGAGGCAAATGAGATTAATACAGCATTATTACGGGTATTTTAACATTTCTTTCGATTTAGTTTGTCAATCGTCAACAACATGTTTTCCTCTGAACATTATCACTGCCAACAAACATCATGAAAGTATTCGTATAAAACGCCCGGGCGACGTGTGACTCGGACCAAAAAGTAAACAGTTTTGATCAACATGTAAACGCGATACTCGAAAAGACAGTCGCTGTTCCCCAGTTGAAGCTAAGCTACGACCGTTCGGAAGGTGCGTCACAAGGGCGATCTTACCCGAGGGGCTAACAACTCCTGAAATCCGGTGTACACTTGCCATGAAATCCCTGCAATCTCTTGAAATCCCTGAAATCACTTAAAATCCCTGAAATCAGGTGTACACCAAATTTGCGAGTTGTAAACCCCTCGATCTTATACCATCCCAAAAATCCCATGATCAATAATCCCCCGTGAGTAATAGGGCGATGACTGACTAAAAGGCTGACTATACGACTCGAATTACCTAGGCCAATTAAAATTATGATTGCGGATCAAATATTAATAAGACCAAAAAGTAAACCATCTACGGTATTTTCATACGAGTTTTTTATTTGATAAAGTAGACGGGGATTAGTTTTATTGCAAGATTGCTTGACACGTCTTGCACGATATCTACTGTCCAACTGCATTCGATGTGATTATTCTGTGAGGATAGATACGATGACAACTAAGAAGCCACAAGAGTTTGATTCCTTGGCAGGCAAACAGCTCGGCTCGACAGGCGAGGATGAGAAAGACATGGCAATAAATTGGATACACGTCAAAAATATTAACAATAATTTACATCGAACTACACCCCACAAAAAATGCACATTCCGTCAGGGGTGTTGAACACCTTGGGCACTACACCTTTGATTCTTCTGCCAGTGCAGATACTCTCTTCTCCACCCCTAACGTTTCCTTTTCTTCTTTTCCCAAAAAATCTCTCCATTCGGACATCAAATTCGGTCCACGTGAACCGATACATGATTGTGAAAATGTTAAAATATTGATATAACAAACCGTCATACAGTGATTGATGTTTGAATTATATAAATCTCTCATCACGGTTGCAGTAATAACGATAACGTTTACTCACTACTCTACGTGGGCAATTTGTTGTTGTGTGCACCAACTCAACATGACCCAACAAACCTATTCAAATATAAGTTAATCTAACCCCCCCCCCCCCCCCCCAACCAAAGATAGTAATGTGAGTTGCCCCCAACTAGCGTAAAACCGCAGCGTGGCCATCATATAAAGCGCGCACGGAGATCTTGATCCAAAAGTGGAAGTCTGTTTTCTGTTCGAATGGTCCTTTTTACTTCCTGGTTTAAACAGGTAAAAAAAAAGGCTTTCAATTATTTGTCCGAACCGAAAAATAATTTTAAATCTTCACCTTACTCCTATGTAGCTTTGTCTGTACAGATCACGGGGTTTGACTGATCGGCATGAAACTTTTTTCTGTACACGCAGACTTATCCAACTTGGAAAGTTCTGTAGGCCTACAGCCGGAGGTTTTTGTTCAAATCGGTTGGATCATTTTGGAGAAACACCATCTCAAAGTTTCTAAAAACCCTATAAGATTTGAAGAATAAAATCTCTCCCAAAAATTGACATTTTCACTGAATGTACAAAACATAATGACGCACATTATTACAGATTTTCTTATAAAATTCGGACTAAACTTTTTGAAAAAATACTTCAATAAATGGGTTCTATTTATCAAATAGAGAGAAATGTTACCGAGATTCACGGCTTTCTAGATTCGATAGGTACTGAATATCACATATTTTTTTAATAAAGCAAGGTATATATAGAGTTTTCGATTATGTAGATATCTCGCTCATCTTACAACGCATATGCTGCGTTTACCTATAGTGTTAGTTATTTACATCACGCATCTACAGATAGATCTATGCGACCCAACACGCACGTTTATTCATCATGAAACCGAGGTAGGCACGAGCTGGCTCTTGTTGTCAACTAATTCACAGCCTATCAACATGCTATAATCTACTCGGTACATACTTCATACGTAAACAACTGTCCAGAAACGCGTAAATGTATGCATTTTTATCCCTCGTTCAGTTCGCTTGGTAGGTGAAAGGACATTTACAAAAACCCACGCCTTATGCGGGACTCGAACCCACGCCCATCGGTGACTTCAGTTTTTACCGCGAGCGATAATTGACTGAGCCACCGGGGCGGCTTTCAAATTTGTTATGCTTCTCAAAATTCTCAGGTATTTTCCTCAAACGTGGTCAAACAAAATGTGTGCAAAAACCAAAAAGTATCTTGTAGGCCCTACCAATGTTTTAGATAATCGAACATGTCAGTTCTACCATTGTTCTACTCTCGGTTCTACTACTCAAGAGTGCACCTTGCATAATTACCGGTATAGATAGTATCAAATAGGCCTACTATAGTTTACCGGTACCGGTAGTCAGATTCGTAAGTAGGGCTACTAAATTAATAAGAACTAAAAAGTATGTTAGTCATGTAGTTATGTGCATGGCAAATTCCCTATCTTAAACCGCCAATCTCAAGTTTTCCTTGTTTTAACTTGAAAGTTCAGAGTTTTTATTTTAAAACTAATATAGGTCTTTTATGATGTTTATTTAGGAATATTTCTTGTTTTAAAATCAGAGCAACCCGACGTATTGTTACTCCAACAGCCACGTTATCTATAATAGGGAAGCTATTGGTGCCGAACGAATGAGCTGATAATAGCAAAACCCATGCCTTACAAGGAAATCGAACCCACGCCCGGCTTGACTTTTTATACTGAAAAATGCTCAAATATAGGGCCTATATTTCTAAAATGGTAATTACAACTCTCTGATATTTGTAATTCCTCAAGTTTCTTATTACATATATTTACGGCAAGCCAAAAGCTATAGCTCGAATCAATTAAATATATTTGAATTTATCACCTAGCTCGTAATATAGGCCTGTAAATACTGTGTACGTGATGTAACATCAAATACGCTAGTCTAAAAATGCAATGAAAAACAAAAAAAATACCTACTAGACCCTAGACCTACCGAGTTTTATATAATAATTATGTACACGTGTAGAATATAGGTTATAGGTTCTAGTGGTTCAAAACCCTTTAAAAAACGTGTTCATCAGTTTGCCAATTTGTGCAAATTATACACCAATTTGGCAATATAATTAACTTATTTGGACACGCAGTAGACTCGCACAATTGCCGTAATAAAATGCTTCCTTTATTTGTATACGCAATAGGCATACAGAAAATATTAAAATACCGTACCGGTAGTTTTAAAAGTAACGATGCACTAGAAACATCACGATATATGCATATATATCGACATGCACAATGCATCTGTTTTTAGGAGAAAAGCTCCTGCTGAATGAAGTTGATATTTGATCATAAATTTGATAATTTGAAGTTGATATTGAAGTTTCGAATCCTGTAGTCCTGTACGGCATAATTAGAATTATGCATTTTCATAAAACTATCCTATCCTCAATCAAAACACATTATTGTCTTAGTTTTCAATAGAATCCGAAGTATTGGTTATAAATAATGGCGTCGCGTAAGATAAGGTGTCTAGTTTACAGAAGAACATTCTAGCAGCTGGCATGCCAAGAGCTGTCGCACTCGACACGTATTGCGTCATTTGAGTGCCATCAAACAATTGAAAGTAGATTAGATATTCATTCTTGCCGGCTTTTCTTGCCCATTTGCTGCTGCTATTGCTAACGACATCATTTAGCCAACTCGACGCATTGCAGACTAACTGCAGCCAAAGAAGAATGTGAAACAAATTGATTGTACCGGTATGATGACCCTTTGGCATTTCTCGTAGACACGCAGCTTTGCTAATTATTATAAGCCAAAACCATCGGCCTACAGAATAATTTTAAATGATTGCATTTTAAAAATCATTATTGATCCAACAGTGCAATATTAAATCATTATAAATATACCCACAGTCCTAACTCCTAACCAAGTGTTTTTAAACATTTGAAAATCCTTTACTTCCTAGCTGAAATACTTCAACTCATTATTATCAGCACCAGAAGAGGAATCACATGACAAATCACAGTAAATAAGAATTAACAGGTCATAGACAAAAATACAAATGAAATAAAGAAATCGATGGGCTTGCAAAATTGTTCAAACTGGATTAGGGTGGGGGGATTGATTTAATGAAAACTTATGAAGGGATAGATGTTATAACAAAATTTTAATACCATAGAAAAACAGATCCTTTTACCTGTAATCTACATAAAATGCCTTTAGTTTCGGATATGTAATAGATAACTACCAGTACACAATAATATAATTTGTGCTTTCCATATAATAGTGTACTTTCCAAAAGATGAACAGTTAAAGTTCAACAAATATCCTGTCTATTACTGTAACAAGGTTGCTATCAAAAAGCCTACGCTTTTCTCATTTGAATTGAGATTAGGATTATAAAACATTTCACGCAATACAATTTTATAGTTTTTCCATTTTTTTAGAATAATATTAAATTCTGGTTATGTTTTACTTCAGAAATATATAGTTCCTGATTTCGTTAGAGAGCTATTCCTAAATACGACAAAAAAATGTACTTTTTGTGTGGTTTTGATAAACAAAATTACCGGTAGGCCTACTCAAATCAGCAATGTGATGAGCAATGTGAGAGCAGTAATTCCCATGCTTTTTGACCACGACCCCTTTTCAAGAGAGAAAATGTTTACCGACCCAAAAGAAAGATTCATTTTCTTTAATGGTGCTTAACGACCCCACCAAGAGCTAGGTCTTACGGGGGTACGAATGAGCGGGTGATAATGCAACGATAAAGTGATGATACGTGAAAGTACGTTTACAAAAACCCATACCTTACGCGGGACTCGAACCCACGCCCAACGGTCACTTTGCAGTCTCTGAAGCGTGCCTCAGCTGACTGAGCTAACGAGGGAGGCGGAGAAAGATTCATCTCCCTCCCTCACACAAATCAATGTGGATTAGCAATGTGGATGTTAGGAGTATTAACAATAATTGTTGTTGATGGGAATATTAGTGCTTCATATAATGCAAAAGTTGCCTTCTCAGAGAGAGGAGATGATATTTTCATTTTATTGAGAAACAATGAATGTGTATCAAGTTATGACATTCATTTGAAGAAAATCAACCTCAGTCGTATAGTCAGAGGACTGAGAATCATGATTAGGATTTTCCTTTTTTTCTACCAGTCGTTGTAATCCAACTAACTTGTTCATTATTCAAGTGTCGAGATTTGTAGACAAGTGAACACAATTTCCCATTCTTTCTCTCAAATTCATGTCTTCTACTTCCTAAAGTAGCTTATTAAAGAATTGGTGCTTAAAATATAAGAGTGTGAGATTAATAATAAGTTTTTAAAAAATTCGCGACTCCTTTCAAATGTATCCGTGACCCATAGGTTGTGAATCACTGCCATAGAGTATTACCGATACTTATCGGAGTTCTTTGCCATGCATCTAAAAAATATGAACTGACATGGGCCCAGCAAAGTGAAATGTTTATGACAATATTGTGTGAAATTACTTGAAAATAAACTCTTTTGAGAATTTATTTTCTTATTTGATCATCTGACCAACTCAGTCCACTCGATACGGCCTGCTCAAGGAGACTTGAAACTGAACTCGGGACGTGATTTTTTTGGCACTAAACATGTAGCCGAAGTCATAACCAACACCTATTATTGTACTCCAAAAATTCATTAAGGCCTGGCCATTGATTTTGTAAGCTACAAAATACATGTCCGGCTTTTCAATAGTTCGTTAGAAGAGTCCATTGAGGTAATTGACTGATTAGTCAAAGAAATAAGGTGGCACAAGTAACCAAAGGAAATAACACGTTCATAGCTGATTAACTGTAAACCAGGTATACAGCAATGCAGGGCCAATGCCTAGGGTCCATAAGCATGGGCATAGATAAAGTAGTTTTTAGGTAGACAACGACATATGACAGTGCCAAGTTGACTCACCAGCACGCTCCTCAGCCTTCACTACTAGCATTCAACAGCATGCAGCAGTACCGTACTATAGCACATGACATTTTTTTGGTGATCACAGCCCTCATAGCAGGACTACTAGTCTTAAACACTACATGCACTACCGGTACCAAGATCTGTATACTGTTTAACCAGGGCTCTGCTACTCTATCACATAAGGATATTTATTTACTCAATGCCACACAGTCTTGGATCTCCCTCCCTGTCCTACTACCAGTAATAGGCCTAGACTAAATACTTCCAACAGCTCTAGGCATAGGCCTACGTAAGTTTCACTGATGAGCTATTTCCCTGATTGAGTAGGCATAGGCTGCCATAAAACAGTACGCCAAAATGAATACAATCAATTTTGAGCATTCCATGATGCGCAATGCCACAGGATGAATACAGGAGCTTACATATTGGTCTATATATTGGTGTAATTTACCAATTAGGTAAAGTCTGAGTAGGCCTACCATCCTGGGCGTAGGCATTGCATTTGTAGTTACAAACTCGATGGCATAGGCCTGTATAAATATGATCGGTGGAGTAGGTAGGTTAAACGGTCTAGCCGATGAAGATTGCAGGCCAACATTTGAACACTTGGCGCTAAAGTCACCGATAATCATTAGGCCTACCTAGGTGTAACTTGAGTAGCCTGATCAGACTTAATAACTAACTTACCCAAATGCATAGTGGCTCCTGAATTATGAATGTCATCAACTGTCGCAGATAGGAAATTAGCAATACAAAGTAGTTGTCAGTTGGCTGAAATGCATTTTCATCTGTGTCATTGTGGTCGGTGTAAATACTAGATCTGGGCCTATGAAGCTGCAGTGTTGAATTCGCTTTCCAGTTCGGATCACTTGTTACTTGCACTGCATAATAAACCGAACATGACAACAATGCTACACTAATTATTGTATACGCCCGTAAGCTGGGCAATGGCAATCTATCCAAGAGTATAACAGGCATGTTGAAGTCAGTTTATCACATTCACACAATATGATAAGTTCGCGAACGGCCTCACTCCACCTCGTACTTAAGAACACATCAAAGATTTAAAGTCACCTTTCACCTGAAGTTTATTTCGAAGACTGACGTACGAAGCAAGGACTCATGCAGATAAAAATTAAAGGCGACAACCGACCGACAAGGCTACCTGCCATTGAAGCTTGAGCTCGGGACACAGTTCTCACGATACCAACCTCAGAAAAGTCCAAGGTCAATAATGATTCATAGGGAATATTACATCAATTTCTTTTTTCTTTAAGAACGTATTCAATTTAGATCATTACACGTGGATTATTACAACCAGCTTATGTTCTTAGCCGGATTTATTAATCTATGGTTGCTGGATGGCTGCTGGAATGATATTTTTGACATCCCAAAATTGTTGGCAACCCTGATTGCTTGGGAATTCAACCCAATCACACTAATCAACCTAACCAATCCCAAATTAATCTAACTAACCTAACAAACATCCCAAACTAATTTAATATAAACCAATATGATCTAAAACAAATCTAAACCCTATTTCCGGTCCGACGAGAGCCACTTCGAAGTCGGCACGAGAGGTAGCCGTTTGCGCGGCGAGTTACGACCTCCGTCAAGGCAACCCTATTTTAACTAACCTCGAGGCAACCCAACAAAAATGTACAACCTGAGCAATAGGCCTATCTGATTGTAATTCCATTTTTATGGCAAATCATAAATGAAGAGCATTTTTATTAAGAATCAAATTGAAGATAACTCATGTAGTAAAACTGTTTTTATTAATGAACTTGAGCAATGTTGGAACAAATATATTATTTTGTTTAGCCTAATTACCATACTCAAGATAAGAATTGAAATTGCAGCTCTTTGAGTTGATTTTTTTTTTAACAATATTACTTTCAATAAGAAAGTTTTTAGGAAAATTGAGACATAATATACGAGTTTAATATAATCACCGAGATTTACTTGTTCAACTTGTTAGTTGTCCATCAAAGTTGCTATGTTGATGACCACAAACATCAGAACTTACAACCGAGAAATTGCTCTCCCAGATCATTTGACACAATATGAAGGCTCAAAAATACCTCAAAGCACTTGCATGTGTTTAATCTGCAGATAGGCCTAGTCTATTTCTTATTTTATATTGGGTACTTTAATGGGATGTACTGATATGTTATGACATCAGTGATTGGCAAATAATGGTGAAGATGATGGAGGATGGAATGAAACGTTATTTTTATTTAAAAAAGTTTAACTAAATAAAAGCAAATGTTGTTTTAGAAAGTGGGAATGAAACAGTAGTGACCTGTTAAGGAGCCATCCTAATGTCATAGTCAGGATGGTCGACCATGGCGGAAATCAAAATCTGGTCTTCTGAATGATGGTTCATTGTGATGGCCACTGCTCCACCCGTCTCAGTCAGATATTTCACAGGCATTGTTAGCAACAACCTTAGATCATTGTTATATTAGACTGAGCAATGCTTGTATGGAGTGAAGCAGAGATGCATGGTGGCGCGGGATATGCAGGGCGAGAGTAACCTGTGATTCAGGCCTGCTAGACTGATGGTGAATTCTCATAACACATTTTTTTATGGGATCAGTGAATGGCAAATGAGATGATTTAGATGAGATGAAAGGTTATTCTATCATTTGTTTTCGACAGTGGAGAGAAACTGGTTGTGGTCTGTTGAGGTAACATATCCTAAAAGATAGAAGTGGAAAAAAAAAATCAGGAGTGAGGCAGGATTCGTACACGTACCTAGTGATGTGAAATGCTCGAGCATTTTCTTTTTGAGAATATTCTCGAGAATATTCCCGGGAATATTCTCATGATGGAGCATATTTCGAGCATATTCCATAAAATGAGTTTTAAAGGGTTCACCGATAACTTTTTTGCCTTTTTTTGACACGTTCTATAATTATGATTTTATGTATACATATAGGCCTAAATCACATACATGTGTGTTATTGACTTATTGTAGGTCCATTAGATTCACATCTAACAATAGTTCTCTGTACTCAAATCAATTATAAGGTCACAGGTTATCAAACGGTATAATTGAGGAAATGTACTTGCTACTAATTTCAGCTATTTAAAAAAATGGATGAACAAGCATGCACTGTAGTACATGAACAGAAACACAAGTACTTTTACATTCAACATTTACCATATAATTAAATAACTTACAAAATATTTGGCAGGAACATGGACGATAACTCGTAATATGACAACCGTTAACTATTTTGAATTAATCCTGCATTAATCTAATAATCAATAAACTTAGGCCTATATTCGGCGGGGAATTGGAGGGTATCTCGTAATTTGACACATATATTTTTAATTATGCCTGCGTTTACCTAATAATTGATGAACTTGAAAAATATTTGGCAGGTACATGGCAACCCGTAATTTGACGGGTTTCCATGTACAAATGTAAAATTTGACGGAATAAGTTTTTTAAATTGTAAATATGTTTACTGCACTGGAAATATAGTTAAGAATAATGATATTTTATTTTTAATTATGCTCGAGCATATTTGAGCATAATCTTTTGGAGAATATTCTCGTGCTCGAGAATATTCTCAGCTCACATCACTACACGTACCAATTTCAGGATTCGTACGATATGAATAATTACACATTATCACTTGTCGGTCATTTCATATCTGCCCAAAATACAATGCATAAAAGATGCATTTTAAATCTCAATTAATAATGGTTTGAAAAAAAAAATCTGATGAAGGCTGAAAAGATAGAACACACCCATTATTCTGTTCATTTTTAAATTCATATTCAGCAGAATTATGAGTATGACAAAGTCTAAATGTTGAAGTTTCAAATTTCTCTTGCTGCAGGTAGAATAAACTTGGATATAAATTGTATATTATTTTGCTAATAATGCCTACTAATGAAAGAAAAACACATGATTTGTTAATGTTGTGAGAGACAAGTTTATTTAGAATTGTTCGAAAAATTAAATCACTTGATAGCAGTGTTGAGGAAGTTATTTAAACAAGTTGATGTTATTACTGAAAAGTTACAAGAAAAGTAATGCATTACCATACTTGAAACACGTTACTTTTGAAAGTTACTTCCCCAACACTGCTTGATAGGCGAGAAGAACACATAATGATAATACTAGTACAGTAATAATATACAAGATAAAAGTATTGTCGGTAGCCTACATTGCATCAAGATAATATAATAAGAAGGTAATTAATACGTAACCAATATAAATGTTACAATATACATCATTGTGTGGCCTACATTGAATAAGTAACAAATATAACTTGTCACTGTAGCTTTGGGTGGTCTGCCATCACTTAAATATAGAAAATATAAACACTAGTTACGAAAGTTATGTGTAAACCATGAGTAGAATGAGGAAAATAAGTATAAAATGAGCAATATTAGTTACGGCGATGGCTAGAACCTGCGGTGTTACTCGACTGCTTCTGCACAGTTCGACTCACTGTTGACATGCCGTCGATAAACGCAGTTCGGAACAAAACGTTGGCATTGTTGAACATTCCATCCTTTAGCGAGACAACAATAAACTGAAACACAACAAAACTCATTAATTTTTACTGTCTAGAACAAAACTACCTACTTTATAAATTTACAGTTTCAATGAAAGAAAATACAGTACAAGAAAATGGTCAGAACAAAACTACCTAATTCACAGATTTACAATTTCAATAAAAACAAATACAGTAGGCCTATGGTACAAGAAAAAAGTGACTGTTACCGATCCTGGGTTGAAATTATCCAAACTGGGAAAACCCACAATGCATGCTACACATGCAGTGGGTATAAATTAGGATAACCATTATTTACTGCCGTACGAATATTGTTTGCTTAACGACCCCACCAACAAGTAGGTTTTATTATGGATGGAGCCAATTATCGGTTATCAGTCATTCTATTTATTATCGGTTGTTTAAAACACTGTTCAAAATTTCGCTCTGGGATTCCACGACAAATGTTTGAGGGTTGGTATTTTGTAGGCTACCACAGCTATGCGTGAAAGTGCCTTCGCTTTTCTGTAGTCCTGAAGAATTGTTCTGACATGAATTATATTTTTGTTGTCATTTTGCTAATTATTTCTTTGATCAGGGAACTATCCAAGCATTAACCTGAACGACAGAGGAAAAACACGAAAACCCACTGTCAAGATGGTCGACCACGACGGGAATCAAAGCCTAGTCTTCTAAATGACCGTTCAATGTGCTAGCCACTCAACCACTAATCTGGGTCCCTCTGACATCAAACAAAACCTCTAGTATTTATTTATAAAGCCTAGACCTTACCTGTGAGTTTTTGAAGTGAGTCTTTAGCATATTTCCAATGTTTTGCGTGTGCGACAAATCAAGAGCGGCGTCCACCTCGTCCAGGATGTAGATAGGCGCAGGTTTGAACAGCAGCATTGCAAGAATAAGCGAGAGCGCCACCAGCGACCTTTGACCACCGCTAAGCTCACCAAGACTGTCTTTCCAAACGCCAGAGAAACCCACTTTCACCTGGACAACAACAGTAAGTCGTAATCTGTCAATCTTCATTTTATTCAAGCACAAAAAATCCTCACTCTACAGGAATGGGAAACTAAAGACTGAAGGACTGATAAATACATATAGACACAGTTTTGGCATGAGGACGCGAGTACCACACTTTCTCACTTTTCAACTCTTTTACATCTGATTTTTTTCAAATTTCAATCCAGAAGTCGAGTTACACCACTAACGACACCTTGATACTTTCAAAGAATATCAACGTTTTAAAATGGTCATAGGCCCAAGTGATCAAATTTACAAAACATTCATTTTTATCTGAAGCACAAGCAACATGTTCCTTCCAAGGTAAATGTCATTGTGCTTATTAATAGGGTGTACGCGACGAAGACATGGGTAATTCATTTACTATATCGGTGCGGGGACGTGCATATCCACGAAAAAAGGACGTCACTCATTTACCAAGATAACACTTGAATTATGCATAGAGATTTCACTGTATTTAGAACATAATTATAATGAAGACAAGTAAAAAATGAACGCCTCTATTTTAAAACTGATTTGCCCTGAAATTGATTTCGAACGAGTACGAATGTAGTGTTAATGGTAATTACTAATTAGCAAGAAAAGAGCGAGATCTTACCTCGAGTCCGTCGAGAACATCTTTACCATCCGGAGGCTGCAATCGAGCCTGCGCACCTGGCAGCAAGCTGGAGAAGATGGAGCCAAAGTCTTTATTGACTTGTTCACATGCCGTTCTAAGTGCTACCTTCTTCTTCTCGTCCAGCTCTTTAATGACCAACATAATCTTTGATTTGTCGTTTTCCACTATTTGCTTCTTGTTGATGAGGTCGCCGCATTCGTCCTCTTGTTGCTCGAGCATGTTCATTGCTCGAGTGTTGACAGTACGAGAGAGTTTGTCTTTTTTATCCACCAGTTCCACGAGACGTTTGCCTACCGACGGCATATCGTGGTCTTTAAAATTGTAAATCCCCTGTTGACCGAAGAACTGTTTATCTGTTTCCACCCAAGTGTATTCGTCGGCGAGCTTGTCAACTTTACGAAGAGAATCTTTATATTCACTGTCCATTTTAGAGCATTCAATTTCTCCTTTCTTTATTTCCAATCCTGCATCTGCACATTCTTTTGTTAATTTATCTTTTCTGTGATTCAACTGGGTGATTTCTTTGTTTTTATGACTTATAATCTCTTTTGTTTCTTTGATTTGCGCTTGGATGTCTTGTACTTCTGCTTTAGCTTCGTTTACAATGGTTTGCTGCTCGCTGACTTGGGCGGCAAGTTCCTCAAGAGCATTATCAGCTGCTGCAATATGCGCTTTGCCAGTCTCGATTGAAGTCTGAAGTTCGGTTATTTCCAGCTTCAGAGCTTCGTATTCTTGTTCTCGCTGCATCCAATTCGCCCGACTGGTAGCAGCTTTCTTCTTGAGTTTAGATGTTTCCTGTTCGGCTTCTTTCAGTTCACGCTCCTGGATCTCCTTCGCATTCAACATTTTCTTTTCCAGCTCCTTAGCACGCTTCTCTCCGTCCGCTGCAATTTTCTTGCAATCGGTCACTCTCTTACCGAGCTCAATAATTTGCGCCTTAAGAGCTTCGACTTCTTCTTGATGCTGATGATGTTCTGTCTGTTGCAAACGTGTCCTAACCATATCCAACTCGTGCTTGCGAAGATCGTAAGTCTCTTTAAGGCGAGCGTAAGTGGTCGCTGCACCTGACAGGCTCTTGAGAATTTTCTCTACCTCGGCAAGTTCTCCGGTTTTTGCCTGGAATGTTTCTTTAAGCTGTGAAAGCTCTTGTACTATCTGAAGGATAGGTTGGCCCTTGACTGCTGCTCCTCCGGAAAGAGTTCCGCCGGGGTCAGAAACATCTCCGTCCAACGTTACGCACTTCTTGCTGATTCTCTTGTCGAAAGCTACCTTGGAGGCCGTTGGCATGTCACGGCAAACAAATGCCTGACCAAACACAAATACCATAGCGCTGTTGACATCGGGAGAGTTCTCTATCAAAGACAATGCAGGTTGTGCGTTTTCCTTACCAACTAAATCCGCAGCTGCCTTTACAACTCTAGCGTCAATACTTTTGCCAGAAATCTTATTCAGTGGGATAACATTTATTCGTTGCTTTAGCTGACCATTCTTTAATATCATTTTGCCAACAACTTCATTATCAACAATAACATTGTAAAGTCGTCCTCCAGCGACAGTCTGCAGAGCAACGGCCATACTAGGATCTTTCACTTTAAACAGATTGCAAACTAAACCTCTAACAGAGGCACGATTAAACCTTGGTTCAGGATCAACGTATTGGAAACGTAACTGAGAATATCTTGCCTCAATTCTATCGATCGTTTCGCGCGAGGAACGAATTTCGGTAGACAATTGATTCTTTCTCCCCTGTTGCATCTCAAGACTGCCCTCTTCGTACGTTAACTTCAACATCTGATCCTGAATGCTTTTAACTTCTTTCTCCAAGTTATCCAGGTTTCTCTTATCTTTTTGGAAGTCACCAGATGTTGTGTTCATATCTTTCTCCTTGGTTTTGAGTTCTGTCTGTGAATGTTGGAGCTGCATCTGTGCCTGCTTCATATCAGCCAACGCTTGGGCAGTCGACTCGCGACATTTCATCAGCTGGCCTTGGAGTGTTTCTTGAGCACCATCTTCATTGGCCAACAGACCAGAGCTGACAGCTTGATACTTACGTTGCGCTGCTGCTAAAGCGTCTGCATCAGCTCTGTCCGCATCTTTCAAACCTTGGAACAGTCCTCCGACCTTATCATGTTCCGTTTCCTTCACTTTTAAAGCCGACTCATCTTCCTTCAAACTCTTCTCGAGTTGTTTTTTCTTTTTTGTCTCAGAGGTAATACTCTCGGTCGTAGCCTTCAGGAGAGAAGATACCTGTGCTAATGATTTATCTTTTGCTTTCAACTGTTCATCGAGTTCTTCCAAAACACCTCCCGTCTCTTCGTCTCTCTTCTTGTGCATGTCGACAACACGGCGTTCAATTTCAATCAACTCCTTTTGGTTATCGTCGATGCATTTCTTTGTGGTTTGAATGTTGGCTTGCATGCGACGCAGGCTGCCTAGTGTCATCTCACTAGTTTCTTGCAACGTGATATACTGATAAGCAACATAAAGACGAGTGCTAGTCTCCAGCTCTCTTATGACCTTCTGGTACTCTAAATACTGACCCTTTTCCTCTCGCAACTTATTCAGCTTTGGCCTGATTTCATCGTCCACTACTTCGTTCAACTGCGTAAGTTTGGCATCTTTCTTCTCAATCGTTTTCTGAGCCAGCTGTCTCTTGGCTTCGTACATTCTCGTACCAGCAGCTTCTTCGATCATCGAGAGGATTTCTGGTGGCTTCATGTTCAGTACTTTGGTGATGCGGCCTTGCATGATCAAGAAGTGTGGATTATTGACGTTCATCTGGACGGAGCAGAATAAGTCCTGGATTCGCTTGTTCTGAACATTGGTTCCATTGAGGAGATACTTATTCTTGCCACCAATAACCACCTGAAATACAAGATGTGAAGTACAGCTTAGTCATCCTAATCCTTACAAATTGTGAATGGTTATTAACTAGGAAAACGCCTTATATGCGTTGTGAGATGAGCTTAGAAGTATGGAAATGTAGAATTAAGAACATTTTGTCAGCTCAATGTACATATACAGGCCATGGATCACTTCAAAGGTTTAAAAACCGCGGCCGTCTGTTGGTATATGGACCTTGGTTTCCAAACAATCAAACCAGTGCCTTCTTCATATACATCACAGATTTTAAACGTTTTAATTTATTGGTGACACTTGTTGCTCATATTTAATAGTTCCTTAATTGCTTTCTTAATTGCTTTTATTGATGTGTAAAAAAGTACCTTAAAATGCGTTTTCTTCGTTATTTCACATCCGATTGTTCCATAAATCGCTTAAAATAGGTATGATAGATCTTTCCACACTCAGTATAAATTTGAGAGCTTTTGAAAAAAATAAAATTCCAAGTATTTCTCCCCCGGCCTATTCTTATGGGGAATTTCCATACTTTCCGATTTTTTTCCGGAAAATCCGTTTGACCGATTTTTCTGAAAAACAATCCCAACCTATTCTGGTATAACACCAATTTGTAAAAAAAGTTTCGAGTTGATTGAAACTTTTTCCTGACCTGTATGCCGCGTACAAAATTACACACAAAAAAACAAAAAAACAAAAAAACAAACATAAAAACCAAGCCCAAAATTTTTCGGTATATGGAATGAAAATCTTCGCTACGCTCATCTAATTATTCACAGTTGGATTATAACCATAATCATAGGATGGATGGAATCATAGGACCTATGGATTATAACCATAGGTTATAACCATAATCTAAAACAGTTCAAATGTTTTTAAATGTATTTAGCAATAGGGAGGGTAACATTGAAAAACAACATTTTAGAATGAAGTAGGCCAAACAGTAAACCATCAATAATTCAAAATTCAATAGATACCAAAACCAAATTGAAATTTATAATATTTTAATTACCTACTGGGTATCAAAATATTCAACACTGAGTTTATGGTTCAAAGCATTTTAGAGGGTAGAACTATTATTTGAATTACAATAAAACTTGAATCATAATTATTAATTAATAACTGGGGGTTTACTGTAATTTAATCACTTGACAGCCAGATTACGAAATCACTACCCTACTTCCCAGGCCGGATAATTTTATATTTATATTGCACGAATATAATAGGCCTACTTGTGTTCGGGTGGCCTTTTATAACATTTAAAAAAATTTAAATCAGAAATTAACAGTTCTATTTTATTATTACATTGCTGTTGCCTATTGTTCTTGATAAAACAATAAAATAATTCACTGATCACTGTTATTGAGCATTCAGAGGCTCGTCAATTTAACAAATGTAAGGAGGCATAGCCTAGAACAAGATTCTGAAATAATAGCTGAGGTCCTCTAACTCATCATTTTTCAACAGACCTACATTAGCATATTCCATCGGAAAAAAAATTCAAGGCCAATTCCTCAATCTATCTTCTCGATGTCAGTACCAGTCCAATTGCAATATGACGTAATGCTGTTGAGATATTGGAAAGTGTAAGAACGTATTGTGTTCCAACGTATTGGAAAGTGTAAGAAAGCACATATATGCGTCCACGGCCCAACAGCATATGTACGCCTTGACAATCGTCGAGTGGGTAATGAGCATTATAAATATTGTTTCAAGCTTTCAATGTACATACCTGTCTCGTAACTGTGATCTCATTGTGAGTCTCGTAGCCACAGGGTCGACCAACTGGATCATTGTTGTCGAATGTTATTGTCACGCTCGCTTTGGTCACTCCTGCTTGCCCATTCTTGTACACCAACTCTTGCATGGACCCGGCACGAACCTTACAAACAAAATAATGTGACAACTTGTTTTTATATCGGGGTTCAATTTCAAACTCTATGGGATGTGACATAGTAATATTGCCCAATTAGTTACCATTTTAGGAAAATATAGACCTATACGACTAGAATGCCAAGATTACGGATATCGGCAACGAATTAGTGGATACCAATTATGAGAACTATGAACCGCACCAATGCCCATTTGCCGTTAAAGTTGAACAAATGCTCTAAATTTATAGTACAGTACTTAGGCTCTCTATGCCAATCTATATTACGGTTATGTTGCGTTGACTGTTTTTTTAGTTTTTTTCAATGATGGTTTGAGTTAGGTATATGGTATGGTAATGGACAACAAGACTGTACCCTAATCTTAAGGTTCCAAAAAAAAAAAAACACCCAGCAAAATTCTAAAACAGATCAGTATGCCTTATTTTTAATTTGCCAAAAATGAATTTTTATAAACACAAATTTCAGTTGTTACTTCATGCCTAGGCATAGTCAAGTGCTTACAACCATCACCTATGTAGTCTTACATAGAACCACTAGGGCCTTGAGGTATGCCACTAGGCCTATCAAAGAGCCAGGGCTCTTACCGAGCTAGCTAGTCCTAGGACGTTGTTTCAAGTGACAGTTGTGGTAAGGCTCCAGGACCTGTTTGGTAGGTACTGCAAAGTTACTACTTAGAATCACGTACTCGGCCTAGCTAGCTCAAAAGAACTGAAACTTTGATTGGATAGGCCTGATGCTCATTCATATGCCAATTAGGCCTACTATACTAGTTACTAGTAGCAACACAATATAATAAAAATGCGATGGTCTTTCAGACTGCAAAAACTAGATATGCGACAGAAAAAGTTGCAGGTGTATGCTGTTAGTGGTAAACAATAGGACTTATAGAAAGTTACAAAATAAAACGCAGACATATCTCAATAATAATTACAAATGTTACCGGTAGGTATTTAGAAACTTTACGTCGGTGTTTAGAAATGTTTAAAAAAAGTTTAGAAATGTTATTACTTTGCGCACGATGTAGTGATAACTGATAACAACATAGGCTACTGTATCATAATATAAAGGTATACCCACTCGCGTCTTCAAAGTGAAGTATTTCCGGGGTCAGAATCTGTGTCCAGGGTCCCAATTGCTGCTAGCATAGCCATTGAGATTGTAATGGCGCAGCTGACATTCTTATATGAAACTATATGCGGCTCAGTAAATAACCATTTCAGCAGTGACATTTGTTTTGCATGAAAATGAAAGATTTTGTAAGTTCAACAATGCCACTGGTAGGCCTACTACAGCCACTGTGATCTACATCTGGTTCACAAGGGAATCTGCTAAATCAAGACTAGCAATCTGAATCTTGACTCTAATTTGTCAAGAAAGCACAAATACCATTCTTACTGGTAGTAGGGGAGTGGGTATCACTACATCGTGCTCTTAGTGTCGAATATATCTTAGCTCACTTTGTAAGCAAGTCCAAGTATTCGCAAGAACAGGCACACCAAGTATTCTCAAGTAGTTCATTTGATTCCACACAGAGCCCTGGCAACGGAAGAAGGCAGTCGAGGAATTAAATTTAACAAGCATCTATTGCGGCAATCATCTTTATCATCACATTATAGAATACATTACGCCTACGCGTAATCTGCTTCCTTATGTATGCTAGATATTTGATATAATTCTGTCCTATATGCTTCCCTAGGTGCTTATCACTTGCTTATTGCTACCAAATGTCAGCTGTCAGTGAGGTCGTTAACTTGTTACGGGAAGTAACAAGTCCTGGTCTTTCATTACCAGGGCAATTCCTAATAGGCCTAGTACTCTTACTAGACCAAGGCCTACTTTACTACAACCCTCCATATTAAGTATCATTGTAATTGCCAACATTTGTATCAATGTTTACCAACGAAAGTGGCACCAGCCTCTAATCAACTATCGCATGGCGATAGAAACTGAAGTCAGGTCAGGCGTGAGTTCGAGTCCCGCATTAGGCATGGGTTTTTGTAAACGTCCTATCACCTTAAATTACTTCGTTTCATTATCACCCGTTCATTCATACCCCGTACAATCTGTTGGTGGGGTCGTTAAGCAGCATTAATATGAAAAAAGAAAGTGGAGTCTGCCCAAGTCCGCTTTTCAAAATAGTGAGTCCAGAGCCCTCTCACGACGATCAAATGAACTACGTGCTGCTGCGGTGTGTAGGCTACTTCGTGAGTTTGTTCCTGGGAATAGCCAGCTCTAGTGAGTCTGCTATTCCCCAGAACCGTATCGTGTCGAACGGCGGTTGTGTGGTCGGGTGTGGTCGGGTTGTGTGGTTGTGGATCGAGGCGTGGGAATAGACGCTTCGTTACGTCATTGAGTTTGTAACTACAAACTCAATGGTTACGTCTAGGCATTAATGGTCTAGGCCTACGTAGGACCTAGGCCTATTGCGATGGCATTGCCTAGGCCATATCACTCATGGCATAAGTCTACCTAGGCATAGCCCTTGACACATTTAGAGTCAGTAATAAGCATTAAGTTTCAATAGTGATAGGCATATGAATGTTACTTACATGTGACAAGTTTGTGATACCCAAAACAAAGCAAATGGCATCAAGAATGTTGGATTTTCCACTGCCATTTAACCCAGTAATTGCATTGAACTCTGGATCAAAACCTCTAATTTCAGTTCGCTGTCCATAAGACTTGAAGCCTTCAAGAACTATAGACTTTAGATACATGATTAATCACTTTTCATCAAAACCAATTGTCGAAAACATCATGTAGCTAGACGCACTGACAGAAGCGAAACAGAATTACTAGAACTGCGTTTGGCGGTTGGACCCGGATTTGGCGCGTTTCGTAGCCAAAGATCTTAGCATTAAATCTGGTTTCCATTTTGTGATACACGTTAGCCAACATAAGTCGCGTTCCAGAATTAGGCGCTTAGCTAGCGCTAGATTAGCATTGTCGAAATGGCGTTCCAATTTCTAGCGGCTAATTCCGCTAGAATCTAGCAAATCGTTCCAGAATCTAGCCTGCTAAGTCCGCTGACATAGCTCATCTAGCGGTGGAAAAGGTTGCTAACTTGCTAGATCAGCCATAATTTTGAGCGCCAATTCAAAGATCATGGGGTCGCTTGATATGGTCGAGCTGCAGATTGAGTATGATAATGAAATAATGACAATAACTGTGGAGAAAGTACTGCAGAACAATTAAATAATGGGGAGTTTAAATATTTTAATATAATGAGTAAATAATTGTAGGAACAAATTCAACGTTGCGGTTATAGGAGATGACTAAAAAGTTATTGAAAATATTCAATTCTATTGGCAAATAGTGAAAACTTCGTAATCCTCTTCTGATCCACTGGAGGAGGATTCAGAAGAAATGCCTGCATTTAATACAATTGCTGCAGCTCCCAATACGATTCGATCTTCCGCCATGACTTTGACAGCTAGTTACAAAAGATGCTCGTGGTCGTTTCAGAATTGCAAGCTAGCTGATCAGTGGCGTAACTTCAATACGAAGTGCCCTTGGGCAGGTATCATCTACAGTGCCCCTCTCATATTTCCCATTCAGTCCGTTTAAATGTTTGAAATCAATTTGAATTATGGGCCTAAGTCAAGCAGACTGTTCTGTGAAAATTGCTGATGGTTCGTACTCATAAAATACCTCGTTTGTAGGGCTAAACGAAGCACTTGACGGTAAGTTGTGGATGTAGAATCTTATGGCGTCGGCCATAAACTACTTTGCGCGATTAAAAACGATGTTATATGCATATTCAAGTATATTATAACTTCAAATCAGAGTAGGCCTAAGCTGGAAATGATTAAATACTTACTTTTAATAACATCGAAACTTGATACAAAATCATTGTTCCCCAATTAAGGCTATGGATGGAAGATTAGATCGTTTGAACGGGGCACCACTAGGGCGATCTTACCACCCCAAAGAATAATTAAAATATAATAACTCATTTAACAAACAAATCAAATCTTGAATAAGGTAATAATTTCAGGGTTAGAAAACAATTCAAACATTCACAGTGGGGAGGAAAAATCTTGAATCTTCTCATTATCTTGATCTTCTTCCTTTTCTTCTTCTTGAAATCTTATTTCGTCTCTACAGAGAGGACTCTGGACTCTTTAAGTATCTACAATCTGATGATTTAATCATCTAGTCGTCATTACAATCGGTTCTACATAATCGGTTGCATTACACGTCTTAAGGCCTACATGTAATTGGCACTCTCACGGGCTGGATAATTGGCGCTAGGATCCATTACGAAACATCACTTCATTTCGCACAAGTCAAGGTGAAAAACAATTGTTCTTATAAAAAGTTGTTCTTATAAGTACAGAGTTATTAAATACAAATAAAGTTTGCGTCAGTGAAAAAGAAATGCAGCAACTCACCCTGTTTTCTACTTGGAATTCTTCCCTCAAGCTTTCTGATCCGCGAAAATATCGATTACTTGAACAAAATCAATTGTTTTCGCTCGTCGCTGTTCGATTGATAAAATAGACAAGCCTTTGAGCCTTTCTTGGGACATTGAGCTACGGAGATACATTTTTATCTCTTCAGTTTTGAAAAGCCTCTCTCTGCACTTGCAACTGTTACATGTATTGTTGAACACAGGACACAAGCGGAGCAAACATCTAGGAAACTTGCACACAGTGAAGCGCGCTTAACCATAAGCAAGGTGGCCAGGTCATGTACACTGGATATTTTCAAAATATCTTTTCGCAAAGCAGATCTCATGGCGAGAAGTTGAGAGGGATACATCAATTTCAAATTTGAGTCGAAACTTATTTGCATCGCCCAGAAGCTCTACATCTGAAATTTTACTCAGATGCAAAGCAATGATTTGTAATAAAAATTCAATACTATAGAATTATACGGTACACTCTGATAGGAAACATGGTAGTTGAGAAAATAATAATTCAATGAGATGGCGTATTTAAAAGAATTATGAAAACCGGTACAACATTGAAAATGTCAATTTCTTTGGTTAGACTGGACTACCGTATCTAGAATTACAGAAATTCAATTAATTCAAATTGGTGCCCCTAAACGTGCCCAGGGGCCTCCGGCCCCTGGGCACTTGCCCACCTGGCCCACCCGGTAGTTACGCCACTGTAGCTGATCTAGCCGTGCGTAGGCTGGGCCAACTTAGCGCTAGCAAAGCGCTTGATTCTGGCACGCCACTAAAGTTCGAGTATGATATTATTATACTGAACTGTATTCAAACTAATCTCCATATTTCTGTATCAAATATGTTCATATCTATAGGTTAAAATAAAATAATATAGATCATTAGGGAATGGGAAAATTCTATATGTTTATTTTGACATCAATAGATGAACGCGGTAATAAATATTCATTGTAAAGTTTCTGATTAATTCTTAAATTCTTAAATTGAGTGACAGTCAGTGGATGATTACAATAAAATGACAGAAAATGTTACGGGGTCATCATTTGGAGGAATCAGTATAATAATTCCTACTGGGTCTTCCCTGGATGTTGTGCAATATTGCTTGCCAATAAAAATGAATCTTTAATTTGAAACAAACAAAACAGTTTCATTACAGGTTTACATAAAATATTTTAATTACAAATATATAGCTTAGCCACAAAGGCTTACAATCTTGTCTTGGAAATACTTCTTCTTATGCTTCTGCTAGGCCTACTCATTTTACAATAATATTATACTAAGTTGTGATACACGAAGTGAGATCATTTCTGCTCTGAGAAAATATATTGGACTTTTGGACTAGAATATAAATACAGAGACAAACTATTATGCCTTATTTTAATATTAAAACACTAGAACTTGAAGATGTTGAATGATTTCTTTGCTCTTTAAACCTCACAGGTTGACACTCGGAATTCAGTGATTTCGTTTGCCAGCCGCTAAAAACAAACAAACAAATTCTGTCAATAATTTTATTATGAAAAATGCCACCGGGGCGGTGTTTTCAGATTTCCATCGACAAAATTCAAGCTCAATATTAGTCAATTTTTCAATAGGCCTATAGTTTTTTTTCTTAATAACGAGTAGCCTAATCCAATTCTCTTAAAACTCGTAGAAATATTTAATGGTACGGTAGTAGAATAATATATATAACATTATCAATATTCTGTGAACATTTCATTTCAAACAGATAAAATTGAAAATTCAATCCATTGCTATTCTTATGCGGATTTTCAAAAGTTTCCGAAATAATCGTCAAACAGATTTTGCTCCAAAAAATACCAACCTATTTTGGTATGACACCACCCCCCGAAAAGTTTCAAGTTGATTGGTTACTTTGCCTGACTTGTATGCTGCATACAAAATATGCTGCGTACAAAAAAAAAATCTATTCCATCCGCTTCTATTCCACTCTGTGGAATAGAAGCCTTCACTACACTGACCGAAGTAATTATAAATCTTATTATCTATTACGTAGGCCTAATCTTATTTACAAGTGAGGCTGGTCTGCAATACAAAATATGTTTATGAGGATAGTGAATAACTTGTAGACCTTGATATAATCAGGCTATAGCGAAATGGTGATAATAGTTATAATGGAACGAGTGTTTCGTAATTCTTGGAGAAGAAATAGAATAATTCACTATTTGTCCACATCACTATTCTACTGGGAATAAATGCCTCTATAGTGAGTTGTAGAACTTCAAGTTATCTTCACCTTGATATTATTAGTGGGAAATAGTAAGGGATACGGACTGGTCGTATCACTATTCCGTCTCGGAGTTGGTGGCCTTGGATCTGGTTCGCTACATCCGACCAGCCAGTGAGTCGTCACAGATCCTTTACCCTTCAGCTCGACTTCCCCCCGCAGCTCCAGTTCAAACGTGCCAAACTTATCGAGGATCTGACGTGCAGCCTCGCTAACGTGGATACGAAGAGCTATGGAAACATTACAACACTGTTGAACAAGTTGGAGGGGGTGACAGTATATGTACAAGATAAAGTTTAGGGTCATAGTGAAGAAAAATGTGATGGACATTTAGAAATCATTGTATTCAAAACTGAGATATGAAGGATTCTGAGGTTCAGAACTGAACTGATATCATCAAACAGTGGTTTGGTGTAAGAGAAGCCACTGGCTTAACACAGCCACAAAATAAAGAGCATCATTTCAATTAGAACTATATTATTATTTTCCTGATATCACACTCATCATATTATTATACTACTGTTATATGTAGGTCTAAGGGAAAGTATATTAATCAGACATTACTACAATTCTGATGAAAATGAGATTATTAATTTCTCGTTGGCTCTTCTGTAAGTGTAGTACTGTACTTACGTTGTCCAGTAGATTCGAGACGAGAGGCAGTATTGACTGTATCACCGAAAAGACAAAAGTGAGGCATTTTCTGACCGACAACACCAGCACATACTGGACCTGAAACCACAATCAGTGTGTCATTATTATTATTATTATTTAGTTTAATAACTTGTGAGTTTTATAAATATTGTGAATAAATTTAGTGGTGAAGATTGAATGAAAGACTTACCCGAATGAATGCCAATGCGTACTTTGAGTTTTGCCTCCGGCCTATGTTTAATAGTGAACGAGTGAACCGCGTCGAGTATAGCCAATGCCATCAGCGATATCTCACGCACGTGGTCGTCACCGTTACGCTCGGGTAAGCCAGAAACTACCATGTAGGCATCTCCAATTGTCTCCACCTAATTAACGAGTCATACAATTACTTAATTTTTTACAAAAATAAAAATGTTTTTTTAAACAAATAAATTTTCAAAAAATAAAATTTGAGAATATTTAATGAACATTTTAGACAAAATTTGAATGTTTTTTAAATTGTATCTTTCAATAGATTCTAATTTTTGAAACAAATAATTATGAAATCAACTTTTGAATTATTTAAAATTTGTGATGAATTTAAACTCTTCGATAGTTCTACAATTATGACAAAAATAAACTATCTTAAAAATTCAACTTTGAATTTCATACAAAATATTATTCTTCATACTTTTGATTATGAGCAAATATGTCTAAATAAATAGGATATGAGTTGAATTATTAATGATCTGTCTGCTACTGATGATACTGTTACTGATTATTTATGTTTCTATACGTACCTTATAAACATCATAAAACCCAATGATCCGATCAAATGTGCTGTACAAATCATTTAAGAAGTCAACCACCTGAAATGAACATGAGTATTTAATTATTTATACACTGGTATTCTAGTTACATTTATGGTAATTAGTGGTTTTGTAATGCCTATATAGTAACAGGCAATAACGAAGCGTCGGAGTAAACATTGAGACAATGTTTACCCAACGAACAAAAAAGGAAAGGAAAAAATCTGTATCTCCATTTTTATCTCCAAATTGATTTCAAGATTCTCTAGGAGACGAATTCATTGAAGTATAATTCATTAAAGTAGAATATATTACTATAGTGCAGTATAATGAAGTACCTATGAATGAGTGTAATGCACGATCCCTTACTTGCATGGGCGTGCTCTGTGCACACAATGCCGTGAAGCCGACAATGTCGCTGAAGTAAACCGTGACACACTCAAACTGCTCTGGCTGTACCATTTCGCCCGCCATCAGCTGTTGTGCGACCGGTCTCGGTAGAACTTGATACAGCAGCTCTTCGGAGCGTCTCTTCTCTTGGCTCAGTTGTTCCGTCTTCTCCTCGACGAGAGCTTCCAGATTGTTAGCGTATTGCTCCATGCGGCGGAGAAGATCGTCCATCAGGTTCTCGCAGAATCCTCTAATGGCAACAATGTTTATTTTTCATTGCAACGTCCAATTAGGTACTATCACGCTCAACTGTGCTGAAGTAAGAGTGAAACTTTCATGGTTACGGAAAAAAGTATTTCTGTAATAAAACTATTGTTTTCTATAGATTTTGTTTTTCTCATGTTTTTCTGGACAATTGTACAACTTCGTTGCAAAAATAATCATTTTGACGTGGGGAGGAATTGGTGGGTTGTGATCTGATTGTAGGGACCCAGTCTAGTTTCACTTCAACGATTGAGGGAAACACGTAAAACTCCGGACGGTATGAGTGACCTGTGGGAATTGAACCGCGTTTGCTTGAAAGATTGTTTAGAGCTAAACACACCATAGTTTAACGACATATACCGGTAATACATGAATATATTTCTGTATGTATTTTATGTAAGACTATTTAGAATGGTGTTTATTAAAAAACACTATATATCTCTCAAACAACATGACACTGATAACTGAAAATATTTGAGAAAAGGGTGAGAAATCGGCATACAAAATTTCAAAACTTTCATCAGAATAAAAAAATAATTAGTTTTTGTGTTTGCAAAATTCAGTTTTATGGTTTAGAAAAAAGAAAAACAAACCCTGTCGGTCTATATAGTTTAGGTGATTTAAATTACACGTTATTCAACATACTTTCTAATCGACCTAATGACTCCTCTGATGACCTCGAACGTTGGCCTCTCTTCGATTACTTCCGCCCAACATCGTTCCATCAGCTCCAGCAACTCTACGCGACAATCGCGCGATCCAACCACGGGACGAAACGGCGGGGTTTCCTGCGCTGCCACACGGCAAATAATCTCTGGAATAAATAAGTTTATATGGACTCAAGGATTCACAAGATTAGTGGAATTATGATTCACGTGAATTGATTTATTTATTGTCCACAGATTTGCACATGATACAAATATAGGAAAATTATCAAAACTCAATCCTCGTGTGGTAGATAAAGATTCTTGTGTCATCTTAAAATGTCAGCATAACATATGTTAACTGTCATAGTAACGTTGCACTTGTAAATATTCTAGTGAACCAGAAGTATTATCTAAATACTGCCAATTGATAAGAACATTTGAAACATTTGAATTAGGTTTAGGAATTTAGGTGATGTGAAGCTGAATATTATCCATGATGTAATATAATTATTTGGAAAAAATTCGTTTTGCCATAAACCACACTTGATCTTCATGCATATGTATTCATAAAATTTGACTCATTATTAGTATTTAAAAATTTTAGAGTTGAAGGTATTATTTGAATAAATGTATTTTAAGGATAAGTAACTTTTTAATGGTGTAAGATATAAAAATTCTAAATGGGAGAAACTCACATCTAATTAACACCTACAATATGAAAAGTATACAGCTGAAAAATGTATTTATTTATGTGGAAGACATGCAATACAGTCAGCTACCAACTTGAAACTATTACAATAATCTGTGTTTCTCTCATATTAGAATTTTTATATCTCATGTAGTTCAAAAGTTATCACCGAGAAACATATATTTTGCTAAAACGACTCCCATCCGCTCTTGAGAGCTTGCAGACGTTTGAGACAAACTCAATCGTTCGCATGGCCAATCGTGGCCTGCGTTCAATATGTGAATTTATCAAAATTCTGTATTGGAAATTCTTCACAAACAAAATGAAAAAACAATCGAATTTGTAAGTTTCAAACTACGGCTGTGTGGAGATTACGGTGTTCAAGCTTCTGTGCTTTTCATGACTTATGACTAATGCATATTAAGACAGTATTTTATTTTAGATCTTGTCCTAATACGTTTCACGATAATTTGTATATTGGTAAAACATTTACCAAACATTTTCTCATCAGAGTAAGAGACAATTTGTGCATAATAACACTATAACCATACCTTGTGGACTTAAGAACTGTCTGGCTGCTTCGAAAGGACCGCCTCTCACGACGATCTCCTCTAAGATGATGGCAAAGCTGTACACATCTCCCTTCTGGGTGGCAGGCGAACCGGGAACAATAGTCAGTGGCAGTAGTTCTGGAGCAACCCACAGGAGTTCTGCCAACAGGAGAATCAATGCAAAATATACAACTTGATGGGAACTTCATCAAACATATTTAAATGTAGTTTGATACAAACATTTAGTGTGTTTTTTAATATCAAAACTTTATTAAAAGTTAAGACTATTCATGTGTATTGTTACCATCTACACAGCTGCGGTAACGCATTGTGAAACCAGAGGATGGTTATATAAAATAATAGTTATTATAATTACTATAGTTAAATAATTAAAATAAAATAGTATACTTGTTATTAAAATATATTTTACGACGATAAGAACTTATTAGAGTTATTAAATATTATTTTGTTTATATTTTTAACCATCCACTCTCATTTTTTTTTTTATTTCAATCTGTTCTATTGGTGGGTCAAGTTTAGTGGCACAAATTTGAGATTAGTGCTTGTGGCTATCTTGTTGAAGCCTATAAGACCAAGGTTACGCGAGTCAGCAATATATAGTTATATACCTACCTTGGCCTAAGGGCTATTAGACTATAATGAAATTTTACAATTGCTTAAATTTTACAATTTTTTACAATTCTACAATTGCTGCCTATTTTTTGAATCGTTTTCAATTTAATTGGTTTTACCAGTTGATCTTAATAGCTTTTCAATTGATCAGAAAAAAATACATTATATTTAGCCTATTTAAACAAAAATGCTGATCCGATTTTTTGTCCAATTTTGGAATAATTATGTGCATCATTCTTATATTTAAATTCCGTGAATTTTGAATTCACTCACAGAGAATATATTCTCCAAATTTTCTCCTTTTGCTTTTGCTTTCTCATAGGGTGTTTAAACATTTGAAAATATGTTTTCTTGAAAGTGTTACAACCGATTGCTCCTCAATTTTCTCTTCTACAGTATCGAGTTAGATGATGACACATGGGTATGCCAAGTTTCAACAAAATTTATGCTTCAATTCGACCTGTGGAGCACGAACAAATATATATTCAAAAAAACGTATAATAAACATGTTTGCTTTTATCAAGTGTGGTGAAATTGAGCCTTAGCTTCGCTCATCCAATCACCTAAAATCACACGACTTGACATATCAAATCAATTAAAAATGTCACATATAATATGTATTACACTAAAGAGTGTTTAGGCTTACTTGTATAATATATGTGATCTTTAACTATGTCAGAGGGGGTAGTGAGTGTAGTCAGGCCGAAGTCTGAGATTTTCAGGACAAAGCGGCCGTCGATCAGGCAGTTGCATGAACGAAGCTTGCCATGGACAGCCACTTCACAACTGTGAAGGTACGCCATACCCTGAAACACGTGACGACATAACTCGACAATATTATAGATTCTTACATTTATTAGTTATAAATATTGATTAGAGTGAAAAATTACTATCTCATCTACACATGCGAAACTAGTGAAACCACAGATAATCTGTGGTAAAACGCAGCATATGCGTTGGAAGACGAGCGAGATTTCGTATGAAATATACTGGAAATTTGACTATATACACAATATTATATTATTTTTTTGTAACGAATATATAAGCCTATATAAAAGCTTTGTCAAAAGATGAAACAGTTAACGAACAACTGTTTGAATGAAGATCAGTTACTCCATTATCTACCTTGACAACATCGTGAATAAGTGACATCTTGAAGTTCCAGTCCAGCTGGAGCTCGTCGTTTTCCAGGACGTCTTTCAGGCTTCCCTTGGGACAATACTCGGTGAGGATCAGGACTACAGGACACTCAATGCAAGCACCAACAAACCGCACTGTGTTCTCATGTGTTACGTCTCGCACCTGTTGATAGAACATTGAGAAAACAGAAATAATATTATAGCCTACGATTATGATTAAAAAAACGCAGCATATGCATTGTAAGATGAGCGAGTTATCTATATGGAATGCACTTGACAGTTATGTAGGCCTACACATCATTTTAAAAGTACGCGGCATTTTTTACAACTTTGTTATTGCATGCAACCTGTAGATTATTATTATCGAAACTTTAAATTCATAAATATTCTACATTTTTCCAGTATAATAATTTATTTTCTTGAAAACTCCCGATTGAAATTTCTTCAAACTCACTAGAAACGACTATTAGAGCAATATTAACATTCTGTGATAATGTCATTCTAATCGGATATATTTGAAAATTCTATCTAATTCTATTCTTATGGGGATTTCCAATTTCTCGATTTTTTTATGATAAAACCGTTGAACCGACTATGCTCAAATAAATTCCAACATATTCTGGCATAACATCAATGTCCAGAAAAGGTTACAAGAAGATCGATTACATTATCTGACCTGTATGCCACATACAAGAAATAACCCGTAAAGAATGGAATCCCGATTGATTTCGATAAGCGAAATAGAAGTCTTCATTTTAATCATCTAATAATAGTGATTATTATACTAAAGAAACGAACCTCTAGTGGCTCTGGCATATAACCTAAAAAATGTTTTATACGTTTTTTGGGTTTATTTTCAGCATGTTTGTTCATTTATTCACGTTTATTTATATAACAGTTCAAAAACCAAATCAACCTGACTTTATTTTGCAATAATCTCAACCTCTAGGCCACTATAGCATTTTCAAATGTATTTTTTAACATAATAATAATACCATAGCTTTAGCTTTCAATAGCTTTATGACATAATATTCGGAAGCCCAAGGCTATAAGATGATGGATATAATTATTTTATTGTCACATACCTGTTTGATTTCCCAGAGCAGCTTCTTATTGATATCCAGTTTCTTCTTAATTGTTACTTTTTTGATAGCGACTCGTGACCCCTATATTAGACAACGAAAGTATCAAATCTATTTCCACAAATTCCTATCACATTCTGAATTCTAGACTGTTGTACTGAACCAGTTCCCAATTTTTTAGATATCATTATCGTTACAGATATCATTTTTTTATCATTAACAAATATCATGCCCAAACTTGTGTCGTATGTACTAGAGAGTAGGTCATACAAATTTCAAATGTCTCGCCACTTGGGAAATTTCTCTAATGGCTGACAGATTAGAAATAGAAACAAAGATGGCGGAAGATTTTCTAATCTGTGATTCACTGTTGTATATCTCTCATGAATAGAATAGCAGTATTGGGATAGAGATAGTATTTATGATTGATAGTGCTATAAATTACCTTATATATACCGATAGTTGTAAATACTTGTGCAGGAGAGAGAGAGCTAGTTGAGGTCATGGATCCACGACCACTGTGCACTCTTTCCATACCTGTATCAAACGCTTGCTGAAACATAAACAAAAATAGAACGTGGTTAACTGAACAGCAGTTTTGTTTTACCTGTTGATCATCTTTCAAATGCTTAACCCAAATCGGTTCTGAAATTGTAAGCTGATTATTTATTTTCAAATACGGTTTATACCTTTGATTTTAGTAGATTTTATGGATACTCTCAATATAATTACGAATACTTATGATTTGTTTTCATTCTATACTTCTATATACGGTACTTTTGATATACTTTTTTATACTATAGGTTATTTGAGTTTTACTTGACTTAATTTTAATTGTCTTCAGTATTGTTTGAAAAGAGATATGAGAAAAAATGGTTTCTGAGATAAAACATTATTATTATTATAGGCAACAGCGAGGGGTTAACAACTCCTGAAATCCGGTGTACACTTGCCACGAAATCCCATTGAACTCCCCTTAAAATCCCCGAAATCACTTCAAATCCCCTTGAAATCCGTATGAAATCTCTTGAAATCCCCTGAAATCTCTTGAAATATCTGAAATCACCTGAAATCAGGTGTACAGCAAATTTGCGAGTTGTAAACCCCTCGGGCAACAGCTCTGCAAAGTTCTACAATAGCTGTGCAACCAGGGGATTAGTTATTCTTAAAATTCTTGAAATACACTCGATACATAGGCCCTACAAATAACAACATTTAAATCCATTTTAAATAATTGTTTAGTCGAAATTTGTTATTCAAAGTTGGTATTAATTTCAATTCTTGGTAAAAGAATTGTTCGAATGAGATTATAATGTATCATGCTCTATACTGTAGCCTGTACCTCACTTCGTTGCAAGCCTATTCGAGAGGAGAACGGTCTTCCAACTTCGAGTAGCACTTCTTCTGGTCTCATCCGCCATGACATGTTGTTCAGATCTGCTGCCACCTGCATGTGTCTTCACACAACATCAACAAGAAAAACATGAGACGAAAAACAGCAACAACAACAGCAATTTGTAACCACAACTTGAACAGAGGAAACACATAATCATTTATCTCAACATTCAGTCTCAAGAATTGTAGACAAGTTGGGCAAACTGAAATTTTGTCTTACTGTACATAAACTTATTCCAAATCTGGACATTTTCCTCTACAAAATTGCGCTTTTCCAACCATGTACCCTATGAGGTAAATCTGAGACACTTTGGACACTTTTTTCACTTTTTTGGGCCACCACTGGGGGCCAAAAGCCCTCTAAACGATTCCTAAGACGTGCATATTGTGTGTCTAGACGCATTGATCCGCATCGATTCCAGTAATCAGAACATATGTACCTTATCTCTACCCTAACTCTCTCGTTCCTGGCTCTTTGACTATTAGCGTGTATTCTGACGAAAGTATAATTGATTTAAGGGGGTATCGAGGCATATAGAGTGCAGGGGTCAGATACATTAGTAGGGCAGTCACTTCTCCCCCACCTTACTCCCCTTCCTACGCACCTGAGAGAGTTTTTTTTCGCGAGCCTCTGGTTAAATGAAAAAAAAAATTATGATGAAACTTGGCAGGCACACATGTCATCATCTAACTCAATTATTGTATAGTTTTTCAATATTGTATAATATACTTTATTGTATAGTATAGTCTGCTGAATCACAGTGCACAAATTGCTAGCCACTGATTCAACCAGAACCCTTACCTGCTAAATTACGTGCTAGGTCTACAGCTAGTTCCAAGAGATTAGAACTCTGATTGGTTAACAATTACTATAGAAGAGAATTACTACTTTGAGAAAATATCTAGTTTTCATATATTTAATTATTATCAGCACAAAATTATATCACTGCTCATGAAGTTGGCTGCAAAATATAATGAATTATTCCAGTCCAGTTCAAGACGGTGACTCTGTCATTAAATTATGTTGTCATAGTAGGTAGCTCTTCTAGTAAACCACTCAAAGCACTAGTTTCTCGGAGATAGCTAGCCATAGCACTTTACTTCAAGTGGTTTATTCGATAAGGGTCCGTGTGCACTATGATTTGTGGTAGGTTCTGTAGTTAAGTGTAATAGTTGAGTGTACCTGTAAGCGAGCCAAGCTAGAACCACAGCAAAGGCTAGGAACACGGAGAGGGCGATCGAGCCGTACAGCACCATTGCGTATGTTTCTAGAACAAGAAATATTATCTGTATTCAATCTCTATTGCACGATATCAATCGACCACGAGGAAGACAGACGGAACAAATGAAATGGTGGAGGTGCCAGGTTTGACTTGATCGAACAGAATAATTGAAAAGTATTGTTTATTGATACAGGACAGCGACCGAATCCTTCCCACTATCCAAAAACACCTGATAAACTAACCTTTCAACTCATCATCCCACCATCTCATATATTATTTAGTAAATGACATTTACCGACGCCAATAGATCGTAGTCATTAAATAAGATATACTTAAATAGGGATGATTGATATAGTCCACGCAGTACTTTTCCAATATTAATAAAAATGGTTATATTCATAGCGACTTATTTTATAAATCATAGGTTAATATATATATATATATATATATATATATATATATATATATATATATATATATATATATATATATATATATGTGTAACATGGATTTACTAGTTAAATTTTATTATTATCAAACTATACATTTAAAAATAATATTGACTATATGTAAATAAAGTTTAGTTCTATTCAACTTTGTTCTCACCATTGGGTTGTGACTTACCATTGCTTGTGCATGAAGGGTGGTTACCCATAAAGCCGCAAGGTGGCACATCGGGCGGTGCGCTATGTCTCCCACCTGGCCAATGAATCCTCTTGTCTTGCACCGGGGTATACTTCCGGTCGAGTCCCGAGTAATGGGCCACAACCTCGAATCTACCGTTAATTGGGTCAAGATCCAGAACCGAGTAGTCGGCGTCCCTATCACCGTTATCGTCGATACGAACGTGACCCGTTATCCCTGAGGAGAAACTTTACCGTTAGTAGGGAGTCTCAATTGCCGGAAGGGTGGGAGGGGGGGGGGGGGGGGGGGGGGAGTGAAGTAAGAAGTTAACCAATTTATTGAAATAATGATAGCAAGGCATCTGGAACGTAGAATTAATTTTATTTAATACCATTGCAAATTTGACACCAAGATATTATTGTTGCACTCAAGTATGGCTAAGGATGATAATATACAACCGGACTCATTCTGTAATAGTTATGTAAATAAATACTAAACTATTGTAACTGTATTACTGAACTAACTACTAAGTAACTACCTGTACTAACTACTAACTAGTTACTGTAAATAGTAACAGTAAACTAACAAGTTTGGAGATTTCTACTCAATTGAGGCATTACGGCATATTTAAGTTAGATCTTTAGTTAGATATCTAGTTAAATTATTAGCTATTTATCAGCTAGAGGTATAACTTGTTATACAACTCTTGGTTACTCATGTTATTTCCGTACCTTGACTATATTATTATTTATGACTAAACTTATAGTTCATGAAACCGTATTTATAAATCGATGTGTTCTTGACTATATTATCATTTAATGTTACTCAGAACAACGAACAAAAAAAAAACTGTGAAGACAATCTCCAAGATGTGTTTCCAAAAAACGAACAAAGCAAATTGAGAGTGTATTTATGATCAGCTTAGAAACACATCCGAAGTAAACGGAGCAATAACATGTAACACTTGATTCTATCCCATTAACCGATTCACTTCAGACTATTCTTGTGTCCTTGTTGCACTTCTAATCTGCAGTTTTAGAAAGAGAAGAGCAGTAAGATTAAAGTTTATCTCTTGGAAAAGGAAGGAGAAACATGGATCGATATTCAATGTGTTCAGTACTGCAAGCTGGATGAGATCTAATTGCTCAGACTCAGAATAACAACAGCTGCAACGAAAATAAACTCAGAGCACATCAATTTGATATTGTGTACATTATCACTAATACACTAAGGAATACATTTAATTCATAAAAAAAAACTCAAATCGGACAAACTAAACCAAAAATGCGATGAAATTCACTTATGTATTACCTAAAAATTGATCGAATGTAAAGAACTAGAATGTCATATTCATTGAAGGGACTGAGACAAGTGGTCGACTGGTTATCACATTGAACCGTCATTCAGGAGACCGGGGTTCTATTCCCGCCATGGTCAACCATCCTGACAGGGGATTTTTCGTGGTCTCCACTGTCGTTTAGGTATATATACTAGGATGGTTCCTTAACAACAGGCCACGACCGACTCCTTCCCACTATCCAAAAACAACTAATACAATAACCTTTCATCTCATCATCCCATCATCTCATATATCATTCGCCGACGCCAATAGATCGTAGTTATCAGTACAATGCGTCGTTAAACTCAATATAAATGAAAAATAATTGAAGGGCATAAAATTATATTGTGGTTGAAAGTGGTGGCTCACCGTGGAAATCTCTGTTCCACATCCGTCGAGTGATCGCATGGCCGTCCCAAATATCACCGCCCTCTGTAAGCGTCTCGTTCAGAGCCATCCCCAACAAATAGACGCCGTCATAGAAGGCGCCGATAAAGAAGTTCACCTTTCGAGAACAAAGAACAATTACTTGGTTCGTCATATATAAGAGAATATAATCAAACAGAAACTCGTCATAAGATATGGTTATATATTTCTGAGATATTCCTCGTTTAGATCCTTGACAGTAGACCTATACCTGTCGTAGGCCGGAAAAATAGTGGCGGACAGACGTAGGTGTGGGCAGGATATGACATTAAGTACGGCTCATTTTCGAAAATACGGATTTTACTTTTCAGTTGAACTTTTCATTCTGGTGTACTTAGAGGCGGTTCGATCAACCGAAGATTAGTGGATTAAGCAATAATTACCGAAATTAAGTTGTTATCAACCTTAGTTATCCTATGCTATTTTCGTACTTTAGTCAATAATTATGTAGCTGTTACGTAATTATCAGTTCATAAAATGGACTCTTATGCGTGTGAAGAAACCAATAAACAATCTGAACCTCGCAATTTCATTTGATGCATTTCCATTGCGCTACCGGTATGCACCCTAATTAGCACCGCAGGAAAATGTGGGATATTTAGTACTTTTAAGGATGTTTTTTTCAGGCTCTGAGAATTACCGAGTAATTCTTAGTAAGAATCAAGGATGAATATTATCTGTGAGATAATTGAAGATAATGATCAAATATAATAAGTACCGTATCAATTCCAATATAATTTATAACTGACTAATAGAACAAATGGGAAGTAGAAACTGATGTAAACAAATGTAATTCAATTACATTTATAAATTTATAAATGTTAATTATTTGCTTATCATTAAGATCCTATGATTGTAGATGATTACACATATCATGGATGATTTATGTGAGATTGTAGGAACTGTCACCTAAATATAATTATATTTCGAAATATTCATATTATAAATTAATAAAGATTCCACACTGGAATAGTCGCCACTGGTAACCAACCCTCTCGTAACGGTTTGCTTTATATGCTGGTTATTTCCACATCACGCAAATAAAACTGTTATGTGAATTCTTCTTGTCTTTAATAAACTTCAATATAACTATAACTGACGGATGAAATTGAAAAGGAAGCAACCGCCTGATGTTGCAGTATATTTTCCATGCGCCATATGAGTCGACCCTGGTAGCTGACAGCTTGTACCACATAGACTACAAGGGTTGTCAACGCATTGTCCAGTGCGGTCGCTTGTGTGTCTAGAGTTAGTTATATACGGGTAGTTATATCAACTATTACATTGGTTTCACGGTTCACAAACGGTCCGTTATAATTAATAATGCGGTGGTCTCACTTCACGGTATCACAACTGAATTACAATTGTATTATTTCACATTTAATTAAACACAAAGGGAAAATAATTCATACAAGATATTTCTCACTCACTCTACCTCTCCCCCTTGCATCCGCTTTTCACCAGCCTCCTATTTTACTTTCTCCATTTGCCATTCTCTCTTTCCCTTTCTCTATCTCTCTCTATCTATCTCCATGTACCTTCTCCACTTCTCACTGTGTCTCCTTTACTTTCTCTCCCTACTTTTGTCTCGTTTTCTTTGTTTCTATTTCATTTACTTCTCAATGTCTCCCTTTTTTCCTTTATATTTTACCTCTCTCTACCTCTTTTCTCGCTTTCTCTCCATTTTCTGGCCCATCTATTATTTTCTCAACCAACACGACGAGGTTGCTAATAATAAAACTAATAAATGTTGTGTTTACCTCTTCCCTGTCTGAAAAGCTGTAGTTATAATTGTCTTTAGCCGTCAATCTAACTTTGTCAGCGAACTCTGTGAACTTTGGACTGGTCGGTTGCATGAGAGAGACTCGCAGGAGGGCTTCATAAGCACGCCTTGCCGTCGAGTCGTGTTCGTCGTCCACCTTCCAGTCGTGGTCGCTCCAATAAGACCCCTGGCGGGCACAAACACAAACATATCGCACGGCTTTCTTTGTGCATACACGCATACAAAACTTACAACGAAGTGAAAACATCGGTTTGGAAGGAAAGTGGTCTGAATATAACCTTATACTACCAAAAACTTGCCTCTCAAAAAATATTTTTCAAATTATTTCCATCTTTAGAGAAGTATGCTGGACTTAAATGAGTAAAATGATTGCAAACAACAAATTGTAAAAGAAAATTGAATATATGTTCACATGGTGGAAAAGGATACTTTGGGCTAATAGCGTATGTCGATTCAGCGTTTTTTCTTTGATGAATTTTTGACTGAAACGCTTTTTTATATTATATGAAAATGATTTTTGTTGGTTGAAAAATATTTCTCACTCTCAAGAGCCCAAAAGTAAGCACGGGAGTGTGAACCGTTTGATGTCCAACAGTATGATCGTTTTCACCCATAAAATTTCTATTAAGCATTTTCACTTCACAAATTCACGTTCTAATTTCAGCATACATAATCATAATAAACTACAAAACATATAATACAGAGTAAGTTAAAATGACGCGATAAATGAAATACAGCGCTTGACATTAATTGAATGTCACAATATGTCGCACTAAAATGACAAATCAGAGTACATGTTTCTAATTACATGAATATATTTTGAATATGTTGTATCCAAGGAAAACAAACTTCACATAAGCCGAAGCATGTGTGTGCGAAAGCAGGAACAGTAAATAAAATGTTAACAATTAGTAGAAGAGTTTGTTGCCGCAAATATTTACGGTTTACCTGAAATATCTCTACGTCGAGGAATGTCCAATCTCCGCTTGTCATGCCAAGCGCATGCGCAGCCAGCATAAACTTCCTGACAAGAACACCACGAACACTGAGGATCACCACTGAAAAGCAAACATCAATTAATATTTGTGGAGGTGCCAAGTCACTCAATGAATGATGCAAGCGTGAAGCGAGTACGCTGCCAGCATGAACACACTGACAAGAGCAATGCAAACACTAGAGGGTAACAACCGGAAATCAAGAATCAATATTGGTGGAGGTGCCGAGTTACTCAATGAGTGATGTACAGGTGGTAGAGCCGTGTCAAGCGCCTACGCAGCCAGCAAAAACATACTCACAACAGCAAAAGGAACACTAGGGGTCACAACTGGAAATGAAGAATCAATATTGGTGGAGGTGCCGAGTTTTTATTGAGTGATCCAAAGATCGAGGTGCCGTGAAGCCGGAAGTTTTCAGAAACTTTCTCTGTTATTCTGTTGTTGTCGTTCATCAAATTTCGTTTTATATCCATAATAGTACTTTCTCTCTCCCTCTCTCTCTCTCTCTCTCTCTCTCTCTCTCTCTCTCTCTCTCTCTCTCTCTCTCTCTCTCTCTCTCTCTCACACACACCGAGTGGACAAATATCCTGCACGTTGATAGTATTTCTTGAAATGATGGATCTTGTTCGTAAACAACTTTGGTGGCCTTTATGTTCTATATCCTATAGTTTGTAGTTTACAGCCTTAGTAAGTTCTAACCATTTCAACTAGATATATATACGTACGTATATATAGGCTACTATATATCTATATCCATAAGGAATGAACAATTCATTGAACAATTGGATCCAATTAGTCGAGATATTCTAACATAATTCTAGATACATCTTCACGAAAATTCAACTCCATTACCAAAGCACAATTCCATATTATACTATTTATTATATTTTTATATAGTTGGTAATCAAAACTTTTGTGGGTGATAAAAAGTTAAACTTCTTTAGGCGATTGAGTCAGCATCTTATAAGGAAAACAATTTTTAAAAGTTTCTATTCATCTAGATAATATTTTAGTTCGAAAGAGCGTATAGGCACAGATAAAGGAAGCTGGTGTTGGTCTAAGGATAAAAATATTCGAAGTCGTTATTCGCGCGCTCAGCGCGCCCCCAAACGTCTATTCCTTATTCGCGCGGCAACAGAGCGCGCGCCCAAGGGTATATTCCTTATTAGCGCGGCAACAGAGTGCGCACCCAAGCATCTATTCCTTATCCGCGCGGCGGAGACAGAGCGCGCCCGCAAGTGGCCGTTTCTTATTCGCGCGGCAACAGTATCGAGCACATCACCACATTCTAGGGCGGAAAGGTGATCAAGGTTAGGGTTAGGTAGGTCAGGTTGGTGTCGCCCGGTATACCGACCCGGTATCGAGCAAATCACCACATTCTAGGGCGGAAAGGTGATCAAGGTTAGGGTTAGGTAGGTCAGGTTGGTGTCGCCCGGTATACCGACCCGGTATCGAGCAAATCACCACATTCTAGGGCGGAAAGGTGATCAAGGTTAGGGTCAGGTGGGTCAGATTGGTGTCGCCCGGTATACCGACCCGGTATCGAGCACATCACCACATCCTAGGGCGGAAAGGTGATCAAGGTTAGGGTTAGGTGGGTCGGGTTGGTGTCGCCCGGTATACCGACCCGGTATCGAGCACATCACCACATTCTAGGGCGGAAAGGTGATCAAGTTTAATGTATGAATTATAGCTAATGCTAAATAAAGATAAATACTACTACTACTACTACTTAATCAGCTAAATCGTGTATAAGAAAATGAGGTTATGTCATTAGCGCGCGAATAACATTCACGCTACTGGTGGCGCGCGATTAAGCACTAGGCCACTGGGGACGCGCCAGTAGCGCACGAATAACTTCTGTCTTCTTGGGGGCGCGCAGGGTCAGTTCGCGAATAACATTCAAGTCACTGGGGACGCGCTCTGTTAGCGCGCGATTAAGAATTAACCCACTGGGAGCGCGCCAGTAGCGCACGAATAACTCCTGTCTTCTTGGGGGCGCGCAGGGTCAGTTCGCGAATAACATTCAAGTCACTGGGGACGCGCTCTGTTAGCGCGCGATTAAGAATTAATCCACTGGGAGCGCGCCAGTAGCGCACGAATAACTCCTGTCTCCTTGGGGGCGCGCAGGGTCAGTTCGCGAATAACATTCAAGTCACTGGGGACGCGCTCTGTTGGCGCGCGATTAAGAATTAATCCACTGGGAGCGCGCCAGTAGCGCACGAATAACTCCTGTCTTCTTGGGGGCGCGCAGGGTCAGTTCGCGAATAACATTCAAGTCACTGGGGACGCGCTCTGTTAGCGCGCGATTAAGAATTAACCCACTGGGAGCGCGCCAGTAGCGCACGAATAACTCCTGTCTTCTTGGGGGCGCGCAGGGTCAGTTCGCGAATAACATTCAAGTCACTGGGGACGCGCTCTGTTAGCGCGCGATTAAGAATTAACCCACTGGGAGCGCGCCAGTAGCGCACGAATAACTCCTGTCTCCTTGGGGGCGCGCAGGGTCAGTTCGCGAATAACATTCAAGTCACTGGGGACGCGCTCTGTTGGCGCGCGATTAAGAATTAACCCACTGGGGGCGCGCCAGACGCACGAATAGCTTCTGTGTCCTTGGGGGCGCGCGCCGCGCGCGAATAACGGTAGCCAAAAATATTAGCATTTTAATTCGGTCGTAAAAATATAGCTTATAGAGCTAAGAAATAAAACCATATCTATGCGCGTGTTGATCACTATAGCATATATTGTTTCAAAGGCTCACTAAAGCTTATAAACTAGAAACTTTGACTACGTACACAGTATTTATGTCTCAACTATATATTTTTTATTATAATTCATTTGAGATTTTCTTCAATTACGCGTTATAAAAACTGATGTTAATAATTTATATACTTTTTATCTAAAAAATAACAGCTTTGCATTATCATCCGCAGGCTGGTCGATCTTTCGTCTACGCATTGAATATATATTATAATTTAATTATTATTAATAATGCCTATAATATTATATATATATATATAAATATATATATATATATATTTTTTTATTTTTTATTTATATATATTTTTTTTAATTTTTTTTTATATAAATCTGAATTCAATAAAATTTCGTTTGAGTTTTGGTTTGGATTTAGATAAAATTAACCGCTACAAAAAAGATAAATGATGAGTTTATGAATCAACAAATGAAGTTGGTCTGTCCACCATTTTTTTGAAACTAGAATCGTGACGATAAATACAAAATCTGTGGTGTGTAGAATTTTATTTAAAATGTGAAAAGTTCACTTCCAGGGTCTGTTTGCTCAGCCCTTTTTGAAGTTTCAAAAACGGAGCAGAGGAACGAAAAATGTAATTTTTTTATGGTAATTTAGTGAATGGAGTTTTATAATGGAGGCAAGTTTCATGTTGAGAGACTACACTCACAGTATAGGTGAAGTGCGAGTAATGTAGGTAATGATTGATGTTATTACCTCTAGCGTACATGCTGGCATCTTTCAGGTAATTATCACACTTCTCTTCGTCGTTTCCGTCCAGTTCGCGTACAAAAGACAACAAACCTTCTTTCTTCAGTCCGTGTTCAAGATTTTTACCTGAAACATATGAAGAAAAAATATATATATATAAAAAAACATAAATCATAAGAACATCATAAAAAATAATACGTGAAGAATAAAATCATCTATTTATGATGGCTGCTCATCTTGACGATGAATTCTATTCACAATCAATTTAAACAAATTTTCACTCTCTCCAAAAATACATAATTATCACACAGACAATGAAAACTTAATTCACAAATAGATAGAAGCCCGCATAAGAGTAATGAGCTAATGAGGAGGAATGATCATGAAGGTCCAGCTTACTAAACATTTGGAATTATAAGTGTCGAAAGTAAAAATGAGTTATAACATTTTGGTAATGAGATCAAAAACCTAATTAGTGATGATGAAAATGGTGATGATGAATAAAAAAAATAATTAGAATTTGATTTGAAGTTGATTTAAGAATCATTATATTATCAATAAGTTTGTCAACTGACAAATTTTGATGTGTTCGGTTCGGATGTGTTCGCTCGGTTTAATCAGAGCGTTTAGTGACTGAGCCGGACGAGCATTGAAACTAATTCTTTATATATCATATATATATATCATATCTTTTCTTTATTGTTTTCAGCTCATCAACTGGGATACAATAAAATTATGTAATTAGTTACGACTCACTAAAATACATGAACATTCAATTATAAAAATGCACAAGAAATCTAAAACTAAGAACACTTGAACTCTTGCCAATATTAATTAAACCAGACTTTGAAAATTTAAAGCCACCATCCGCTATCCATCAGAGCTTTCCACTACATCGTTCATCTGAGCTCCCAATCTTATTTTGAATGACTCCACTGAGTCTGGCCATGTTCTCAGCACATTATTGATACCATTCCATTCCGGAATGGTTGTTCCAAGGAAAGAGAACCTACCTACGTTGGAATTGTATCCTCTGATGGCTAACTTGAAGCTATGATCGTTCCTTCCCAAGTAGTTTGCTTTTTCAATCAGGCTTGCCATCTCCTTCCATGCTTCCTGCCCTGTTGTAATCTTAAACATGGCTACTAGTTTCGCAGTCACCCTTCTCTCTTCCAAAGATTCCCATCCTAAATCATGTATCATCTCCGTGGGACTGTGTCTTCGCCCATACTTGGATAGTACCTTTCGAGCTGCCTTTCGTTGTACTTTTTCCAATATGTCTTTCAGACCCTGCTGGTTTGGATCCCAGGCAAGACTGGCATACTCTAATGTTGGCCTTACAATTGCTTTATAAGCCATTTCCTTGACCTCTATGCCGCATGATCTGAGGTTCCTCATGACAAAATTTAGGCTTTGCATTGCTTTACTTGCTACACATTCCACCTGAGTACGCCATTTCAATTTGCAATCCAACATTACACCTAGGTATTTACAATAATCTTCATATTTCAAAGGTACAGAGTTGATGTTATAATTGAATTTGAGTTGGCTTCCCAGACGCTTATTCGTGAACTTTATCAGATGGCTCTTGGGCTCATTCAATCTCATTTTATTTTCGTCAGTCCATTTGCATATTCTATTTATATTCTCCTGCAGATTTTCACAATCATTCAGATCGTTAATCTCGGAATAAACAACACAATCGTCTGCGAATAGACGTAACTTGCAAGTTATGCCCTTGGTTATGTCGTTTATAAAAATTAGGAAAAGAAGAGGCCCCAACACGCTTCCCTGGGGCACACCTGATGTTACCATTACTTCTTCCGAATAAAAACTTCCAACTCTAACGATTTGTTTTCTGTTAGTCAGCCATTCCTGAATCCAATTTACAACTTTCGTGTCCAGTTTAAGTTTTCTCAGTTTTCTAAGTAAGATATGGTGAGGCACTGCGTCAAACGCTTTAGCAAAATCGATTGAAATGGCATCAATCTCCCCATGTCCATCCACTGATTCAGAGAGCTCCTGTATAAGGCTAGTCAACTGTGACTCGCAGGAATATCCCGGCCTGAAACCATGTTGTGCTGGTATCAGTTCTCTCGATTGTTTTAGAGAATATCGGACATATTTGGACACTAGGGTTTCAAGGACTTTGCATATACTGCTTGTGAGGCTAATAGGTCGATAGTTCTCTGGGAGATCTTTTTTACCCCCTTTGGCAATTGGTGTTACTATCGCATGTTTCCATGCATATGGAACTTGACAATTATCTATGGAAATCTGAAACATGCACCTTAAATAAGGAACAAGTTTACTAGATATTTTCAAGAAGTTGTTTGAAATATTATCTTGTCCAGGAGATTTATTCTGCCCTAAGTGGCCTATTACTTCCGCAATGCTGTTATTACTGATACTGAATGGATCAGTATCGTTTGGTTCAGCTGAAGTCATTTCTTCTTCAATCTTTTCGCTGAATACGCTGGAATAGTGCCTGTTCAATATATTTGCAATTTCCTTCTGATTTGTGATGCATGTCTGATTCTCTTTTAGTACAGATATTGTCGAGTTGGACCCCCTTTTTTGTCTTATGTGTTTATAGAATTTTTCCCACTTTCTGTTATCCTCTTGTTCATCTCCCAGCAACTTTTTCAGGTACTTATCATAGGCGATGTTTTTTGCAGAAAGGAGCCGATTGCTCATATTTCTGAACTCAATTTTATTGAACTTCCGAGACTTATACAATTTTTGACATTTTCTCTTCAGACTTTTTATTTCCTTTGTATAGTATGGAGGATCTGAATTCACTTTTATAATTTTGGTTGGAATTAATTCCTTATGACAGTATTCTACTATTTCCTCAAATGATTCCCACTTGCATTGCAAGCTTTCACACTGCTGCGAAGCCCAATCTTCATAGCTCTCCCTGAGGTATTTATCCATGCCTTCACGGTCTGCCTTTTTATATAGCTTTATTGTTTTGTGTTGCGACACTTCCCTATTTGCTTCATTGATGGTATTGATCTCAAGCAACACACCCTTGTGATCACCTATGCCGTCTACAACTTTGCAGAAATTAAACTGCATTTCTGTTTTAATCAGAATTATGTCTAGTAAGTTGAGTTTTCCTGATGCAGTACAGAGTCTAGTCCCCTCTTCTACAATCTGCTTTAGATCATTCGTGTCTAATAGGTCTGTTACAGCTATCTGTGCAACACCAGCACCATTTTGTCCTTTATTCCAGGTAACATTTGGTAGATTAAGATCACCCCCGATAATAATTGTTCTGCTCAAACTTTCATATCTCTCGCTGAGGTAATGGTTCATTTCTTCGACTATATCCAAACCCGCATTGGGGGGCCTATATGCTAGGATAACTTGAATTGTATTATTTCTTCCTATCAGTACCTTGACATGCATGAACTCGTAATTTTCATGCTTCATTTCGACATAGCTGGACAGGCTCGATTTCACTGCAATTAAGATACCTCCGCCTCTACTACCTCTGTCTCGGCGGTGAATAGTGTAATCCTCCAAAACTTCCACATCTGTTACACCCTCATGCAGCCAAGTCTCTGTGGCCAATATCACTTCTGGGCTATACAACTCAACAATATGATTGAAGTCAATAGTCTTATTGACAACGCTTTGGCAATTGACCAGTAAGAAGGTTAGGCCTTGCAACATTTTTACTTCACAGCCAATGCCATTTCCCCCCCTTTCCATTAGTTTCCCTCATTTGTCACCCTCACTGAGAGGTTAGAGAGCATTTTACCTAGTTTAGACGATCCTGACCTATTCAGGTGCAGCCCATCTTTACCCAGATCAGTTTCGGACAGCCATTTGTTGGGGTCTACAAACTTACATTTTAGTTTTACGCTACATTCATACTGCAGGCACTGATTGATGGCATCTATATACCTATTGTCTACGTCTCTTCTATACATTACTCCACTGACCCCCCACTTTGCTCTCGGGAACAGCAGGCTTCCTCTTCTAATCAGTTTACCGGTGCTTGTTGCTACATCCGCTGGCGATCTGCACCCTGCGATATTGTTTGTCCCTGCATAGATCATGATTGATTTGAAATCTTCGTTCTGCATCCTCATCTTCTCGAGTTGGTACTGGAGCTGCTCCACTCTAATGCCTGGATAACACTTCACCGCAACATCTGAGCATGTGTCTCCAACATGTCGGAGGAGTGAGTCACCAATGACCAGTTGAGGTTTGCGAACTGACGGTGGTGGTAGGTGGTATACAGCTACTTCAACTTCTGAGTCTTTGAATATTTCTTCAATTGCTGCTTTAACCCCACTCCAGGGAATCCTGTCAAGACCCGCAGCAATGCGAGGCATCGCCAAGTTCATCACTTTGTTTTTGACACAGTGTTTCTTCAACGCTCGGAGTGACTTGGTTAGATCTTCAATCCTTGGTTTCTCAGTAGACAACTTCTTTGTTACTAAATAATAAATGTAGCGGTTGTTGTCCTTCAATGCTGCGACACTTCCGACTGGCTTCTTTTGCTTAACTAGCTCTTCTACCCTACCGAACTTCTCCCTGAAACTGGCCGCGATGCCTTTTCTCATATGGAAATCAGCCGATACACAATTTGCGAGAGAGTAGTGTGCAAGATGTTTGCTGAAAATGTCCCCTTCAATCTCCTTGATTCTTGATTTTGTTGCTTCAAATGTTGGGCCCGATGGTGCAGAGCTTATAAGTTCTGCCGATTCATCACTTGGTTCTGGATTCTCTCTCGGAGTTTTATTCACACTAACAATGTTGCCTTCCTGCCATCCCATAACTATTTCTGCTCTCTCTATCAACAATCTCTCATCATTTGGCAATCGCTTTACCACTTCTTTCAGCATTTCTATTTGTAATTTTTGTTTGTACAAAGCTATACGTAATTTACTCTGCTCAGTGCTGTTTTTATTCATTTCCTTCTCCAATAACTCGTTCGTGTCTTTCATTTTATTCCTTAGTTCAATCATCTCGATTTCCGACCCGGTTTCCCACATAAAACGGTCTGACAGTGCATCATATAGTTCTTTCTCCAACATTTTGTCTTTTTTACGTAATTCACTTATCTCTAACATAAGTTCCTGAACTACTGTTATCAATTTCAATGCCCAGTTTTCTTCTTTTATATTTTCCATGTTTTT